>CM060663.1:2421953-2427144 GCA_030686955.1 Odontamblyopus rebecca | reverse complement strand
AATATCATTACTATCAATACCATTAATATCATCATTACTCACACTAATTAATAATAATTAATACTCATTATCATAATTACTATCATTACTATTTCGCTCATTATAATTACCACATTATCAATACTATCATTATTATCATATTATTATCATTACTCATTACTAACATTATTACTATCATTAATATTACCATCAATTACCATTACACATTTAATAAAATTAATATCATTTAACTATTTCATTAATACCATCAGTCATTATCATTGATCATCACAATATTTTACTATCACACGCATCATTTACTATCATTATCATTATCATTACTATTTAATAATACTATCATTAATTACCACTAATTATTACTCATCGCTCACACTAATCACTATCATTACTAATTATCACATTACTTATTATCATCAAGACGGCGACACTATCATTACGACGACACGACCATGTTCACTATTGCACACTACCATCATTTTTACTATTAATAATTATTACCATCATTACCATCAACACTACCACTAATTAACACTACTATCAACATCAATTATTAATTAATACCACTAATAATTAATTCATAATACTAATACACACCATTTACTACCATTAATCATTATCACTAATCACACTAATCAATTACTAATTTTATCACTATCAATTACTCACTCCATTACTACCATCTTTCAATACCACCATTAACACTATCATTTACACACCATTAATACCACCACACGTCCATTACTACCATTTTATCATTACTTAATACCACATACTAATATACTAATGACGATTTACACCACTAATAATTACTCATCAACATCGCTATCATTACCACTCATCATCGACGATCATTTAACACGACTTCACCATTATCATTTAATTCATACTATTAATTAATTATCATTTCACTATCATTACCATCATCACCATCATCATTACCATTACCATTGATTATCGATTGACGATATCACGGCCGACACGTCGATACCACTATTTTTCATTACTTGTCATTTACCATTTACACCATCATCTAAGACTAATACCATTTCATCAACGTTTATCATTGACGATACGACACCATCATTAATTAATACTAACACCATCATCATTAATCATCATTACCATTATCATCATTACTATCACTATCATTTACTAATACTATTAACACTATTACTATCATTACTATTTATTACTATTACCATTTATACCACATTGCCATTTTACACGATTAATTATCATTACTTAATTACTACGCTTATTATTGAACAACATGACATTATTTACTATTACTATCAAACATTATTAATGACATTATTGATTACTCATTTATTAATAATTATTTCATTTCAATATTTCATTTACCATTATCTATCATTTTATTACCATTATCATTATCATTACTCATTACTACAATACATTACTACGACACATTACTATTATCACAACACTATCATTTAATATTTACCACTATCATTATTATTTACTTAAGACGATCATTACTGAACCACATTAATATCACTATCATTAATATTATTTACTTGATTACCGCACATTATCATTACATTATTATTATTACGTTCGACATTACACAACATACACATACATACACACATTATCACTATCATTACTCACATTATCATTAATATTACTGACCAACATTACACACATATCGCTACATCATTATCATCAAGACCATACGGCGACGATTTAAGACACGATTACTATCATTATCATTATTTAATACACACACTATCATTATTACACGACGATGCACGATTAATATTACTACACATTATTTACTCAATACGAAAACATGACTATTAATTTATTACGACGACTATCATTATATTACGTACGACTATCATTAATTATTTCATCATCATTAATCATTATACCATCATCTATTACTTATTACCATTACTTCATTACTTAATTACCATTACCATACATACATCATTTAATTATTTTACTATTGTTTAATATTACTATCATTCATCATTAATTAATCACCATTATCATCAACACCATTACACATTACCATCATTATTACTAATTTACTTAATTACCACACACTACTTACCATTTACGCTGACGACGACGCATTACTACCATTACCACACACTATCATTATTCACTATTATTATCATCATACTACCATTATTCATCATTACTATCATTACCACTATCATTAATTTAATTTAATTAATATCATCACAAACACACGACACTATCATTTATTCATTTTTTTTTCATCAATTAATATATCATCGACGATATATTACCATTATCATGACGACACCACTACATTATTTCAAACATATTATCACAACATTACGACATTTACCACGAAACACATTATTTTACCACGACTTCATTACCATTTCACTACTGAACGATTATTTACCAGGACATTCATTAATTATCATTACTCAGGTCTACCATTACTCATTACTCATTACCATCGCACATAATATGCATCTAATCATTACCATTTACCATCGACGAAAAAGACGACATTACTTACCATTATTACATCATTATTATCATTTATTTTACCACTATCATACTATCATTAATTACCACTCATCATTACTCATCATTACTAACACTACCACACTATCATTACTAACACATTACCATTAACACACTACTACCATTACTACCATTTACCATTTACTACATTACTACTCATTACACACATTTACCATTACGACGACGATCACTTTACTATTGAGGGGAGAGTGAGGGAGGAGAGAGGAGAGAGGAGAGAGAGAGAGGAGAGGAGGAGAGGAGGAGAGGAGGAGAGAGAGAGAGAGAGGAGAGAGGAGAGAGAGAGAGGAGAGAGGAGAGGAGAGGAGAGGAGAGGAGAGAGGGAGAGGAGAGGAGAGTAGGAGAGAGAGAGAGAGGAGGAGAGGAGGAGAGGAGGAGAGAGAGAGAGGAGGAGGAGAGAGGAGAGGCAGAGGAGGAGAGGGAGAGAGTGAGAGGAGGAGAGAGGAGATCTTGCACTTTGTCTCAAACATAAGAATACACATTTACATTTTTTGAAAGACCACGGCACCAGGCCTGAACCAGACTCAAACCAGGACTAAACTGGAACTAAAACCAGGACTAAACCAGGTCTAAACCAGGACAAAATGAGGACTAAACCAGGTCTAAACCAGGACTAAAACTGGGACTAAACCAGGACTAAAACCAGCGACTAAACCAGGTCTTAAGCAGGACTAAACTGGGACTAAACCAGGACTAAACTGAGACTAAACCAGGACTAAACCAGGACTAAACCAGGACTAAAATCCAGGACTAAACTGGGACTAAACCAGACTAAACCAGGCTCTAAAACCAGGGACTAAACAAGGACTAAACTGGGACTAAACCAGGACTAAACCAGGTCCAAACCAGGACCTGGTCTATGATAATTCCTGTTTTCTTCTCCCTCTTTTGCATGACAAAGGGCACATCTTAATTGTAAATATGACCCAGGATCATGGACGCAGGGAGGGCATCTGGCACACAGGAGGAGGGCGGGAGGGCATCTGGCACACAGGAGGGCGGGAGGGCATCTGGCACACAGAAGGGCATCTGGCACACAGGAGGAGGGCGGGAGGGCATCTGGCACACAGGAGGGCAGGAGGGCATCTGGCACACCGAAGGGCATCTGGCACACAGGAGGAGGGCGGGAGGGCATCTGGCACACAGGAGGGCAGGAGGGCATCTGGCACACAGAAGGGCATCTGGCACACAGGAGGAGGGCGGGAGGGCATCTGGCACACAGGAGGAGGGCGGGAGGGCATCTGGCACACAGGAGGGCGGGAGGGCATCTGACTGTTTGTGGTGCACTTTCAGGCTGGAGGTGAATGCGATGTGGACGACGTGGAACATCACTCTGTTCACCAGATCTTAGACCGACTCTCGACGGATACGACAACCGCCTACCTGACCTGAGACTGGGAGGAAACAATATTGCAGTACTACTACTGTTACTACACACATACATACTATTATTATATATTACTACATATACTATTATTATTATTACTACTACTACTACTACTACTATTATTATTATTACATACCATTACTACTACATATACTACTACCACTACTACTACTACTACTACTGCCACATTAATACATTATTATTATTACTAATATATACTACTACTACTACTACTATTGCTACTACTACCACTACTACTACTATTACTACTATTATATACGTTATTACACGTTATTACTACTACTACTACTACTATCATCATCACTACTACCACTGCTATATTATTACCACTACTATCACTACTACTACTATTATTATTGTTACTACATTGGTTATTATCACATCAAGTTACTATCACACTACCACTATTGTTACTTATTATTATTATTATTATTATTAATACATTATTGTTATTATCTATTGGTGAGCATATATTATTATTATTATTATTACATACTACTGTTATTATTGGTCATTATTATTATTACACATATTATCATATTTATATTATGGCAGCACATATATTACATTATTATGCTATACACATTACTACTAATAATATATACTACCACTACCACTACTGCTACTACCGCTACTACTACCACCGCTACCACTACTACTAATACATTACACATTGCTACATACTATCATCACACATATATCACATATTGGCATATATTATTATTATTATTATTACATAGTATATATATATATTATATATATTATTATTACATATTATTGTTAATAGTATATTATACATATATATATTATTATTATTATTATTATTATTGGCATATAGCATACATATTAAGTATATATTATTATTGTTATTATTATTATTATTATTATTATTATTATTATTATTGTTATTATTGTTATTATTATTATTATTATTATTATTATTATTGTTATTATTATTATTATTATTATTATTATTATTATTATTGTTATTATTGTTATTATTATTATTATTATTATTATTATTATTGTTATTAGCATATTATTATTATTATTATTATTATTATTATTATTATTATTATTATTGTTATTGTTATTGTTAAGTATTGCTATTATTATTATTATTACAATATATATTGTTATTGTTATTATTATTATTATTATTGTTATTATTATTATTGTTATTGTTATTATTACATTGTTATTATTATTATTATTATTACTATTATTATTATC
>CM060663.1:1964453-2414453 GCA_030686955.1 Odontamblyopus rebecca | reverse complement strand
TCTCTCTCGTTTTGTGCCTCAGTGCGTTTGTGAAAATGAGAACGAGGAAATGGGTCAATGAGCAGAACGACGCTCTGCATTTCCACACTTACGGTTCAGGCCGCAGCGTCAGAGCGTCCAGTTCACACGTGAAGTCTGTGTGCACGCGGGTTTGGGGCGTCCTGCGTTTTGGAGGCGCGTTATGAGCGTTCAGGTGTCAGGCACGTTTGAAGCTAAAGTCCGTGTCTAGAGGAGGTGGAATTCTGTCAGGAGCCAAAAAACGGCACAGATCAGTGTTTCCTCAGTGGAGATCTCACTGTGACAGAGTCTGTCAGAGCAACAAACTAGTGTAGTGATGGGGCAAGTTCTGAACTAGTGTAGTGATGGGGGCAAGTTCTGAACTAGTGTAGTGATGGGGGCAAGTTCTGAACTAGTGTAGTGATGGGGGCAAGTTCTGAACTAGTGTAGTGATGGGGGCAAGTTCTGAACTAGTGTAGTGATGGGGGCAAGTTCTGAACTAGTGCAGTGATGGGGGCAAGTTCTGAACTAGTGCAGTGATGGGGGCAAGTTCGTCTTCAAAACCCAAAAGACTCGATCGCCGATGTCGTTTCTAATCCCTTTTATTCACCAGTGAATTATATTTTTTGAAAAACGCTAAAAACAATACATTCCCAAACCATTTTCTTTCAACAACTTTTAGTTTCTCCGTAAATAAACGGGATTAGAAACGACATCGGCGATCGAGTCTTTTGGGTTTTGAAGACGAACTTGCCCCATCACTACACTAGTTCAGAACTTGCCCCATCACTACACTAGTTCAGAACTTGCCCCATCACTACACTAGTTCAGAACTTGCCCCCATCACTACACTAGTTCAGAACTTGCCCCCATCACTGCACTAGTTCAGAACTTGCCCCCATCACTACACTAGTTCAGAACTTGCCCCCATCACTACACTAGTTCAGAACTTGCCCCCATCACTGCACTAGTTCAGAACTTGCCCCATCACTACACAAGTTCAGAACTTGCCCCCATCACTACACTAGTTCAGAACTTGCCCCCATCACTACACTAGTTCAGAACTTGCCCCCATCACTACACTAGTTCAGAACTTGCCCCATCACTACACTAGTTCAGAACTTGCCCCATCACTACACTAGTTCAGAACTTGCCCCCATCACTACACTAGTTCAGAACTTGCCCCCATCACTACACTAGTTCAGAACTTGCCCCCATCACTACACTAGTTCAGAACTTGCCCCCATCACTACACTAGTTTGTTGCCTTGACAGACTCTCTGTCACAGTGAGATCTCCACTGAGGAAACACTGATCTGTGCCGTTTTTTGGTTTCTGACAGAATTCCACCTCCTCTAGAAACGGACTTTAGCTTCAGACGTGCCGGAGTTGAACTTTAAGTTACCCTCTTAACCAGGAAATCTCGGCGCCTCGTCGGGCGTCTGAATCCAACGATGCTTTAAACACACAAGGATCAAACTCACAACCTACAGAGCAACACCACAAATGAGACATGAGAGAAACTGTGTGTGTCCTTCAGCAACACACTTCACCCATATCTCTCTCCTCTTCCTCTCCTCTCTCCTTCTCTCCACTTTCCTCCTCCTCTCCTCTTCCTGTCCTCTCCTCATCTCTCCTCTCTCCTCTCCTCCTCTCCTTCTCTCTCTGCTCTCCTCCTCTCCTCTCCTCTCCTCTCTCCTCTCCTTCTCTCTCCTCCTCCTCTCCTCTTCCTGTCCTCTCCTCCTCTCTCCTCTCCTCATCTCCTTCTCTCTCTGCTCTCCTCCTCTCCTGTCCTTCTCTCTCCTCTCCTCTCCTCTTTCCTCCTCTCCTCTCTCCTCCTCTTCCTCTCCTCTCTCCTTCTCCTCTCCTCTTCCTGTCCTCTCCTCATCTCTCCTCTCCTCCTCTCTCCTCTCCTCTCTCCTCTTCTCCTCTCCTCTCTCTGCTCTCCTCCTCTCCTCTCCTTCTCTCTCCTCTCCTCTCTCCTCTCCTCTCTCCTCCTCTCCTCTCTCCTCTCTCCTCTCTCTCCTCTCCTCTCTCTCTCTCTCCTTCTCTCTCTCTCTCTCTCTCTCTCCTCTCTCTCTCTCCTCTCTCCTCCTCTCTCTCTCTCCTCTCCTCTCTCTCTCTCTCCTCTCCTCTCTCTCTCCTCTCTCCTCCTCTCCTCTCTCTCCTCCTCTCCCTCTCCTCTCCCTCCTCCTCTCTCTCCTCCTCTCCTCCTCTCTCTCCTCTCTCTCCTCTCCTCTCTCCTCCTCTCTCCTCTCCTCTCCTCTCTCCTCTCTCCTCTCCTCTCTCCTCTCTCCTCTCCTCTCCTCCTCTCTCCTCTCTCCTCTCCTCTTTCCTCTCTCTTCTCTTCTCCTCTTTCCTCTCTCTTCTCTTCTCCTCTTCTCTCTCCTCTCCTCTCTCCTCTCTCTCTCTCCTCCTCTCTCCTCCTCTCTCATCCTCTCTCCGCTCCTCTCTCCTCTCCTCTCTCCTCCTCTCTCCTCCTCTCTCATCCTCTCCTCTCTCCTCTCTCTCCTCCTCTCTCCTCTCCTCCTCTCTCTCCTCCTCTCCTCTCTCCTCTCCTCTCTCCTCTCCTCTCTCCTCTCTCTCTCTCCTCTCTCTCTCTCTCCTCTCTCTCTCTCCTCTCCTCTCTCTCTCTCTCTCCTCTCTCTCCTCTCTCCTCTCTCTTCCTCTTCTCTCTCTCTCTCCCTCTCCTCTCCTCCTCTCCTCTCTCTCTCTCTCTCTCTCTCTCTCTCTCCTCTCTCTCTCTCTCTCTCCTCTCTCTCCTCTCTCTCTCTCCTCTCTCCTCTCTCCTTTCTCTCCTCTCTCTCTCCTCTCTCTCTCTCTCTCTCTCCTCTCTCTCTCCTCTCCTTCTCTCTCTCTCTCCTCTCTCTCTCTCTCTCTCTCTCTCCTCTCTCTCTCTCCTCTCTCTCTCTCTCTCTCTCTCTCTCTCTCTCCTTCTCTCTCTCTCTCTCTCTCCTTCTCTCTCTCTCTCTCTCTCTCTCTCTCTCTCTCTCTCTCTCCTCTCTCTCTCTCTCTCTCCCTGCTCCTCTCTCTCTCTCTCTCTCTCCCTGTCTCCCTCTTCCTCTCTCTTTCTCTCTCTCCTCTCCTCTCTCTCCTCCTCCTCTCTCTCCTCTCCTCACCTCCTCTCTCTCTCCTCTCCTCCTCCTTCTCTCCTCTCCCTCTCTCCTCTCCCTCTCTCCTTTCCCTCTTCCTTTCCCTCTCTCCTCTTCCTCTCTCCTCTCCTCTCTCCTCTCTCCTCTCCTCTCTCTCCTCTCCTCTCTCTCCCTCTCTCTCTCTCTCTCCTCTCTCCCCTCCTCTCCTCTCCTCTCTCCTCTCTCCTCTCTCCTCTCCTCTCTCCTCTCCTCTCTCTCTCCTCTCTCTCCTCTCTCTCTCTCTCTCTCCCTCCTCTCTCTCCTCTCTCTCCTCTCCTCTCTCCTCTCCCTCTCCTCCTCTCCTCTCTCTCTCCCTCCTCTCCTCTCTCCTCTCCTCTCCTCTCTCCTCTCTCCTCTCCTCTCTCCTCTCCTCTCTCCTCTCCTCTCCTCGTCATTGATGGAAATGATCAGTGAAAAAACCTTTTGTGGATGTAATGTTCGGCCGATCATGAATCTTGTCGTTTTGTGTTTTTTCAGACCGAGTGACGGAGGTGAAGACGGATATTTACGTGACGAGCTTCGGCCCGGTGTCAGACACAGACATGGTGAGACACCGAAGAGGAGTGTGAAAGACACTCTCTGTGCTGAGCCGCTCCCCCGTCAGAGCACGATCGCTCTCCTGCGGTTTAGTCCTGGTTTAGTCCTGGTTTAGTCCTGGTTCAGTCCTGGTTTAGTCCTGGTTCAGTCCTGGTCTAGTCCTGGTTTAGTCCTGGTTTAGTCCTGGTTCAGTCCTGGTTTAGTCCTGGTTTAGTCCTGGTTCAGTCCTGGTTTAGTCCTGGTTTAGTCCTGGTTTAGTCCTGGTTCAGTCCTGGTTTAGTCCTGGTTTAGTCCTGGTTTAGTCCTGGTTTAGTCCTGGTTCAGTCCTTGTCGAGTCCTGGTTTAGACCTGGTTTATTCCTAGTTTAGTCCTGGTTTAGTCCTGGTTTAGTCCTGGTTCAGTCCTTGTCGAGTCCTGGTTTAGACCTGGTTTATTCCTAGTTTAGTCCTGGTTTAGTCCTAGTTTAGTTCTGGTTTAGTCCTGGTTTAGCCCTGGTTTAGTCCTAGTATAGACCTGGTTTAGTCCTGGTTTAGTCCTGGTCTAGTCCAGGTCTAGTCCTGCTTTAGTCCTGGTGTAGTCCTGGTTTAGTCCTGGTCTAGTCCTGGTGTAGTCCTGGTTTAGTCCTAGTCTAGTTCTGGTTTAGTCCTGGTTTAGTCCTGGTTTAGTCCTGGTTTAGTCCTGGTATAGTCCCGGTTTAGTCCAGGTCTAGTCCTGCTTTAGTCCTGGTGTAGTCCTGGTTTAGTCCTGGTTTAGACCTGGTTTAGTCCTGCTTTAGTCCTGGTGTAGTCCTGGTCTAGTCCTGGTGTAGTCCTGGTGTAGTCTTGGTGTAGTCCTGATCTAGTCCTGGTGTAGTCCTGGTGTAGTCGTGGTGTAGTCCCGGTCTAGTCCCGGTCTAGTCCTGGTCTAGTCCTGGTCTAGTCCTGGTCTAGTCCTGGTCTAGTCCCAGTTTCGGCGCCTTTAGGTGTGAACTCATCTGCTCGACACAGAATCATGATTTTTATTTTAATGCATATGACTCGTCTCCATAGCGACGCTTTTCTAATTTTAGCGCCGGGTGTCAAACCTACACAGATCCGGGTTGTAATCTGTCGCCGTGGTTACGCCTGCTCTGATCTGTCGCCACGGTTACGCCTGCTCTATTTTCTGCACAAAGAGACGAACGTTCTTCTGTCGGAAAATGTTTGAGACCAAAATAAACACGAGTCAGAGCTGAGTTTACACAGCAGAACTGAAGACCGGGTTTAGACCGGGTTTAGACCGGGTTTAGACCGGGTTTAGACCGGGTTTAGACCGGGTTTAGACCGGGTTTAGACCAGGTTTAGACCGGGTTTAGACCGGGTTTAGACCGGGTTTAGACCGGGTTTAGACCAGGTTTAGACCGGGTTTAGACCGGGTTTAGACCGGGTTTAGACCGGGTTTAGACCGGGTTTAGACCGGGTTTAGACCGGGTTTAGACCGGGTTTAGACCGGGTTTAGACCGGGTTTAGACCAGGTTTAGACCGGGTTTAGACCGGGTTTAGACCGGGCTTAGACCTGCTTTAGACCGGGTTTAGATCTGGTTTAGACCTGTTTTAGACCGGGTTTAGTTCTGCTTTAGACCAGGTTTAGTCCTGCTTTAGACCGGGTTTAGACCTGCCTTAGACCGGGATTAGTCCTGCTTTAGATCGGATTTAGACTGGGTTTAGACCTGGTTTAGACCAGGTTTAGTCCTGTTTTAGACCGGGTTTAGACCTGCTTTAGACCAGGTTTAGTCCTGCTTTAGACCGGGTTTAGACCTGCTTTAGACCAGGTTTAGTCCTGCTTTAGACCGGGTTTAGACCTGCTTTAGACCAGGTTTAGTCCTGCTTTAGACCGGGTTTAGACTGAGTTTAGACCTGGTTTAGACCTGTTTTATATCTGGTTTATTCCTGGTTTAGACCTGATTAAGTCCTGGTTTAGCTTGCCTCAGGCCTGGTTTAGTCCTGGTTTGGTTTAGTTCTGGCTTGGTCGTCACCTAGTCCATTTAGTCCCGTTTTATTCCTGGTTCGGATCTGGTTTATTGGCCCTGCCTTAGACCCGGTTCAGTTTCGGTCTAGTCCTGGTTACCCCATGGACATGTTCCTCCATCAGATCTGAATGTTGTCTCTGTTCCTTCCCTCTCTTCGGTCTCATCTCCATTTTCCCTCTGTTTTCCCTCTTCTCTCCGTTTTTCCCAGGAATACACCATCGACGTGTTCTTCCGTCAGAGCTGGAAGGACGAGCGTCTGACGTTCCACGGCCCCATGAACATCCTTCCCCTGAACAACCTGATGGCCTCCAAGATCTGGACCCCGGACACCTTCTTCCACAATGGCAAGAAGTCCGTGGCCCACAACATGACCATGCCCAACAAGCTCCTGAGGATTAAGGACGACGGGACGCTTCTGTACACCATGAGGTAAGAACCAGAGACCAGAGACGGGGACTAAACCAGGACCAGAGACCAGGACTAAACCAGGACTAAACCAGGACCAGAGACCGGGACCAAACCAGGACCAGAGACCACAACATGACCATGCCCAACAAGCTCCTGAGGATTAAGGACGATGGGACGCTTCTGTACACCATGAGGTAAGAACCAGAGACCAGAGACAGGGACTAAACCAGGACTGAACCAGGACTATATCAGGAATAAATCAGGACTCAACCAGGACTCATGCTACGGCCCCAAGTACAAAGTGGAGTAGTGCTAATATCAAACTGTCACGAAATTTTTGCTTTTTGTTGATTAGCTCCATGTAGCATTAGCATAGCATTAGCATCACAGAGACTTATGCTGCGTTCTATTGAATATCAGAAGTTCGTAAACCCGAGTCACTTGTCCCAACATCTGATGTAAATGCGCTTCATTGCTACAATCGGGAAAATATGTATGCCTGAGAAAGATTAATGTTTATTTTGTTAGCTTATGTCGTTAACATTGCTAATGTTAGCTCCTGCTAATGTATAAGTCTGTTAGCTAATGTTAGCTGTAGGCGTCTCAATTGTGGCAGTTTGACTTTCACATGTTCAGACACCCATCTGACTCGGTCTTCTCCGAACCAGCTGAGTTTGTGATTCTGAACTCCGTGTTGTTCCTTTGCACTTTGCGGAGGTCTGTTTTCTCTGAGTTCCGAGCACAACATAAAGCTGCTTTATTCCGTTAGCATTAGCCCCGTTAGCATTAGCCCCTTAGCATTAGTCTGTTAGCATTACTCTGTTAGCGTTACCCTATTAACATTAGCCTTGTTAGCATTACTCTGTTATACTGACCCTCATTAGCATTCGCCCTATTGGCATTAACCCCGTTAGCATTAGCTCCATTAGCATTAGCCCCGTTAGCATTAGCTCCGTTAGCATTAGCCTCTTAGCATTACTCCGTTAGCATTACTCCGTTAGCATTAACACTGTGTTTTCCAGGTTGACGGTTCACGCCGAGTGCCCCATGCACCTGGAGGACTTCCCCATGGACTTCCACTCCTGCCCCCTAAAGTTCGGCAGCTGTAAGTACAACATCAGGAACATGTTCTCAGGATGGTCCAGGTTTAGTCCAGGTTTAGTCCCGGTTTTGTCCAGGTTTAGTCCTGGGTTAGACTGAAGTAGTAAACAAACACAGAATGAGAGCGCAGAAGACTGGGGCAAGATGGAGACAATGCGCCCAGTTTTAGTCCATATTTAGACTGGGTTTAGTTCCAGTTAAGTCTTGTTTAGTCCTGGTGTTGTCCTGGTTTATATCTGTGTGGTTTAAACCAGGTTTAGTCCTGGTTCGGTCCTGGTTTAGTCTTATATTAGTGCTGGTTTAGTCCTGGTTTAGTCCTGGTTTAGACCTGGTTTAGACCTGGTTTAGTCCTGCTTTGGTCCTGGTTTAGTCTTATTTTAGTGCTGGTTTAGTCCTGGTTTAGACCTGGTTTAGTTCTGGTTTAGTCCTGTTTTTGTCCTGGTTTAGTCTTATTTTAGTGCTGGTGTAGTTCTAGTTTAGACCTGGTTTAGACCTGGTTTAGTTCTGGTTTAGTCCTGTTTTTGTCCTGGTTTAGTCTTATTTTAGTGCTGGTGTAGTTCTAGTTTAGACCTGGTTTAGTTCTGGTTTAGTCCTGGTTTAGTCTTATTTTAGTGCTGGTGTAGTTCTAGTTTAGACCTGGTTTAGTTCTGGTTTAGTCCTGGTTTAGTCTTATTTTAGTGCTGGTGTAGTTCTAGTTTAGACCTGGTTTAGTTCTGGTTTAGTCTTATTTTAGTGCTGGTGTAGTTCTAGTTTAGACCTGGTTTAGTCCTGGTCCAGTCTCATTTTAGCTCTAATCTTTGTTTTCTGTTTCACTCTAAACTCGCTCCAGATTCTGTCCTTGTGTCTCTGTGACTCAGGGCTGGAGTCTCGTCACTTTTGCACAAACTCATCACAGTTTCTTCTGATTCTAAAATGATTTTTCTACATTTAAATTTAAATTCAGACGGGGCGGAAAAGGCCAAAGAGTCGGAGCGTTCTGTCTCTGCAGAGAAAAACACTCAAACCTCCTCAGATCAAATATAAGAACCCTGCAGATGGATAAACACCAGCTGTAGAAGTTTAATGCCATACTGTGGAACATTCCAGCAAAGCAATAACATCTCCATGGAGACAGGAAGGTGACTGGTCAAAGCATTTTAGTCTTGTTATTATGTAGAATATTTCCCACGATATCGTAATAAATATCGTACCGTGAGGTTGAGACCGTGAGACCTGGACATCATCACACTCCTTGAACGAGTTCTGTTTTTCATGTTTTTGAAGAACAACGAAAAATTAAATTAAAGAGTCTGTTCTGAAATGTTCTGATGTTCTGAAATGTTCTGATGTTCTGAAATGTTCTGATTTTCTGATGATCTGATGTTCTAACATTCTGACGTTCTGATGTTCTGACGTTCTAACATTCCAGATGCCTACACCGTGTCGGAGGTGACGTACATTTGGACCCGTAACGCCTCAGACTCGGTGGTGGTGGAGGGAGAGAGCTCCAGACTGAACCAGTACGACCTGCTCGGACAGTCTGTGGGCCAGGAGACCATCAAGTCCAGCACAGGTGAGTCCAGAACCAGCTCTGAACCAGGACTAGACCAGGACTAGACCTCTTGACTTCTCTCTGTGTGTTTAGAGTCTGACAGCGAGTCCTCGGTTCAGTCTAAACCCCCTTCAGCTTTTTTACATAATCCAGTTTGACTTCCCAAAGCATTTGTTCTGAGCTCTGTGACCTTTGACCTCCATCACTTCCTGTTACGTAATGCCATAAAGACAACAGATCTGACAGTGACAGGAGCATCAGACGTGCTCAGAAAGTTCACGGTTTATTCTTCTGTTTTTAAGTCGTTCTGAAAATCCACCTTTTTTTTGTAGTAATTGTAGTATTATAGTATCTGTAGTATTGTTGTAGTATTGTAGTATCTGTAGGATTGTTATAGTATTGTAGTATCTGTAGTATTGTTGTAGTATTATAGTATCTGTAGTATTGTTATAGTATTGTAGTATCTGTAGTATTGTTATAGTATTGTACTATCTGTAGTATTGTGATAGTATTGTAGTATCTGTAGTATTGTTGTAGTAACTGTAGTATTGTTGTAGTATCTGTAGTATTGTTGTAGTATTGTAGTATTGTTGTAGTATTATAGTATCTGTAGTATTGTTATAGTATTGTAGTATCTGTAGTATTGTTGTAGTATTGTAGTAACTGTAGTATTGTTGTAGTATTGTAGTATCTGTAGTATTGTTGTAGTATTGTAGTATCTGTAGTATTGTTGTAGTATTGTAGTATCTGTAGTATTGTTGTAGTATTGTAGTATCTGTAGTATTGTTGTAGTATTGTAGTATCTGTAGTATTGTTGTAGTATTGTAGTATTGTTGTAGTATTGTAGTATCTGTAGTATTGTTATAGTATTGTAGTATCTGTAGTATTGTTATAGTATTGTAGTATCTGTAGTATTGTTGTAGTATTGTAGTATCTGTAGTATTGTTGTAGTATTGTAGTATCTGTAGTATTGTTGTAGTATTGTAGTATCTGTAGTATTGTTGTAGTATTGTAGTATATGTAGTATTGTTGTAGTATTGTTGTAGTATTGTAGTATCTGTAGTTTTGTAGTATCTGTAGTATTGTTATAGTATTGTAGTATCTGTAGTATTGTAGTAGTATTGTAGTATCTGTAGTATTGTTGTAGTATTGTAGTATCTGTAGTATTGTAGTATCTGTAGTATTGTTACAGTATTGAAGTATCAGTAGTATTGTAGTATCTGTAGTATTGTTACAGTATTGAAGTATCAGTAGTATTGTAGTATCTGTAGTATTGTAGTATCTGTAGTATTGTTGTAGTATTGTAGTATCTGTAGTATTGTAGTATCTGTAGTATTGTTGTAGTATTGTAGTATCTGTAGTATTGTAGTATCTGTAGTATTGTAGTATCTGTAGTATTGTTATAGTATTGTAGTATCTGTAGTATTGTTATAGTATTGTAGTATCTGTAGTATTGTTGTAGTATTGTAGTATCTGTAGTATTGTTATAATATTGTAGTATTGTAGTATCTGTAGTATTGTTATAGTATTGTATTATTTGTAGTATTGTTGTAGTATTGTAGTATCTGTAGTATTGTTATAATATTGTAGTATTGTAGTATCTGTAGTATTGTAGTATCTGTAGTATTGTTATAGTATTGTAGTATCTGTAGTATTGTTATAGTATTGTAGTATCTGTAGTATTGTTGTAGTATTTGTAGTATTTGCAGTATTTGTAGTATTTGCATTATTTGCAGTACTTGTAGTATTTGCAGTATTTGCAGTATTTGCAGTATTTGTAGTATTTGCAGTATTTTTAGTATTTGTAGTATTTGTAGTATTTGCAGTATTTGTAGTATTTGCAGTATTTGTAGTATGTTTTAGTATTTGTAGTATTTGTAGTATTTGCAGTATTTGCAGTATTTCTAGTATTTGCAGTATTTGCAGTATTTCTAGTATTTGCCGTATTTGCAGTATTTGCAGTATTTGCAGTATTTGTAGTATTTGCAGTAATTCCAGTATTTGTAGTATTTGCAGTATTTGTAGTATTTGTAGTTTGTTGTAGTATTTGCAGTATTTGTAGTCTTTGTAGTATTTGCAGTATTTGTAGTATTTGCAGTATTTGCAGTATTTGTAGTATTTGCAGTATTTGTAGTATTTGTAGTATTTGTAGTATGTTGTAGTATTTGTAGTATTTGTAGTATTTGCAGTATTTGCAATATTTGCAGTATTTGCAGTATTTGTAGTATTTATAGTATTTGTACTATTTGTAGTATTTGCAGTATTTGCAGTATTTGCAGTGTTTGTAGTATTTGTAGTATTTTCAGTATTTGTAGTATTTGTAGTATTTGTAGTATTTGCAGTATTTGTAGTATTTGTAGTATTTGTAGTATTTGCAGTATTTGCAGTATTTGCAGTATTTGTAGTATTTGTACTATTTGCAGTATTTGTAGTATTTGCAGTATTTGTAGTATTTGTAGTATTTGTACTATTTGTAGTATTTGCAGTATTTGCAGTATTTGCAGTATTTGCAGTTTTTAAGTCGTTCTGAAAATCCACCTTTTTTTTGTAGTAATTGTAGTATTATAGTATCTGTAGTATTGTTGTAGTATTGTAGTATCTGTAGGATTGTTATAGTATTGTAGTATCTGTAGTATTGTTGTAGTATTATAGTATCTGTAGTATTGTTATAGTATTGTAGTGTCTGTAGTATTGTTATAGTATTGTACTATCTGTAGTATTGTGATAGTATTGTAGTATCTGTAGTATTGTTGTAGTAACTGTAGTATTGTTGTAGTATTGTAGTATCTGTAGTATTGTTGTAGTATTGTAGTATTGTTGTAGTATTATAGTATCTGTAGTATTGTTATAGTATTGTAGTATCTGTAGTATTGTTATAGTATTGTAGTATCTGTAGTATTGTTGTAGTATTGTAGTAACTGTAGTATTGTTGTAGTATTGTAGTATCTGTAGTATTGTTGTAGTATTGTAGTATCTGTAGTATTGTTATAGTATTGTAGTATCTGTAGTATTGTTGTAGTATTGTAGTAACTGTAGTATTGTTGTAGTATTGTAGTATCTGTAGTATTGTTGTAGTATTGTAGTATTGTTGTAGTATTATAGTATCTGTAGTATTGTTATAGTATTGTAGTATCTGTAGTATTGTTATAGTATTGTAGTATCTGTAGTATTGTTATAGTATTGTAGTATCTGTAGTATTGTTATAGTATTGTAGTATCTGTAGTATTGTTGTAGTATTGTAGTATCTGTAGTATTGTTGTAGTATTGTAGTATCTGTAGTATTGTTGTAGTATTGTAGTATCTGTAGTATTGTTGTAGTATTGTAGTATATGTAGTATTGTTGTAGTATTGTTGTAGTATTGTTATAGTATTGTAGTATCTGTAGTATTGTTATAGTATTGTAGTATCTGTAGTATTGTAGTAGTATTGTAGTATCTGTAGTATTGTTGTAGTATTGTAGTATCTGTAGTATTGTAGTATCTGTAGTATTGTTACAGTATTGAAGTATCAGTAGTATTGTAGTATCTGTAGTATTGTTACAGTATTGAAGTATCAGTAGTATTGTAGTATCTGTAGTATTGTTATAGTATTGTAGTATCTGTAGTATTGTTGTAGTATTGTAGTATCTGTAGTATTGTAGTATCTGTAGTATTGTTATAATATTGTAGTATTGTAGTATCTGTAGTATTGTAGTATCTGTAGTATTGTTATAGTATTGTAGTATTTGTAGTATTGTTGTAGTATTGTAGTATCTGTAGTATTGTTATAATATTGTAGTATTGTAGTATCTGTAGTATTGTTATAGTATTGTAGTATCTGTAGTATTGTTGTAGTATTGTAGTATCTGTAGTATTGTTATAATATTGTAGTATTGTAGTATCTGTAGTATTGTAGTATCTGTAGTATTGTTATAGTATTGTAGTATCTGTAGTATTGTTGTAGTATTGTAGTATCTGTAGTATTGTAGTAGTGTTTGTAGTATTTGCAGTATTTGTAGTATTTGCATTATTTGTAGTATTTGTAGTATTTGCAGTATTTGCAGTATTTGCAGTATTTGCAGTATTTGTAGTATTTGCAGTATTTTTAGTATTTGTAGTATTTGTAGTATTTGCAGTATTTGTAGTATTTGCAGTATTTGTAGTATGTTTTAGTATTTGTAGTATTTGTAGTGTTTGCAGTATTTCTCGTATTTGTAGTATTTGTAGTATTTGCAGTATTTGCAGTATTTGCGGTATTTGCAGTATTTGTAGTATTTGCAGTATTTGCAGTATTTGCAGTATTTCTAGTATTTGCCGTATTTGCAGTATTTGCAGTATTTGCAGTATTTGTAGTATTTGTACTATTTCCAGTTTTTTTAGTATTTGCAGTATTTGTAGTATTTGCAGTATTTGCAGTAATTCCAGTATTTGTAGTATTTGTAGTTTGTTGTAGTATTTGCAGTATTTGCAGTATTTGTAATATTTGTAATATTTGCAGTATTTGTAGTATTTGCAGTATTTGCAGTATTTGTAGTATTTGCAGTATTTGTAGTATTTGTAGTATGTTGTAGTATTTGTAGTAATTGTAGTATTTGCAGTATTTGCAATATTTGCAGTATTTGCAGTATTTGTAGTATTTGTACTATTTGTAGTATTTGCAGTATTTGCAGTATTTGTAGTATTTGTAGTATTTTCAGTATTTGTAGTATTTGTAGTATTTGTAGTATTTGTAGTATTTGCAGTATTTGTAGTATTTGTAGTATTTGTAGTATTTGCAGTATTTGCAGTATTTGTAGTATTTGTAATATTTGCAGTATTTGCAGTATTTGTAGTATTTGTAGTATTTGTACTATTTGTAGTATTTGCAGTATTTGCAGTATTTGTAGTATTTGCAGTATTTGCAGTATTTGTAGCATTTGTAGTATTTTCAGTATTTGCAGTATTTCTAGTATTTGCAGTATTTCTAGTATTTGCAGTATTTGCAGTATTTGTAGTATTTGTACTATTTGCAGTATTTGTAGTATTTTTAGTATTTGCAGTATTTGCAGTATTTGTAGTATTTGTAGTATTTGTACTATTTGCAGTATTTGTAGTATTTGTAGTATTTGTACTATTTGTAGTATTTGTAGTACTTGTACTATTTGTACTATGTGTAGTATTTGCAGTATTTGTAGTATTTGCAATATTTGCAGTATTTGTACTGTTTGTAGTTTTTGTAGTATTTGCAGTATTTGTAATATTTGTAGTATTTGTAGTATTTTCAGTATTTGTAGTATTTCTAGTATTTGTAGTATTTGCAGTATTTGTAGTATTTGTAATATTTGCAGTATTTGCAGTATTTGTAGTATTTGTAGTATTTGTACTATTTGTAGTATTTGCAGTATTTGTAGTATTTGCAGTATTTGTAGTATTTGTAGTATTTGCAGTATTTGCAGTATTTGTAGTATTTGCAGTATTTGCAGTATTTGTAGTATTTGCAGTATTTGTAGTATTTGTAGTATTTGAAGTATTTGTAGTATGTTGTAGTAATTGTAGTATTTGCAGTATTTGCAGTATTTGTAGTATTTGCAGTATTTGTAGTATTTGTACTATTTGCAGTATTTGTAGTATTTGCAGTATTTGTAGTATTTGTACTATTTGCAGTATTTGTAGTATTTGTAGTATTTGCAGTATTTGTAGTATTTGTAGTATTTGTAGTATTTGTAGTATTTGCAGTATTTGCAGTATTTGTAGTATTTGCAGTATTTGTAGTATTTGCAGTATTTGTAGTATTTGCAGTATTTGTAGTATTTGCAGTATTTGTAGTATTTGCAGTATTTGTAGTATTTGTAGTATTTGTACTATTTGCAGTATTTGTAGTATTTGTAGTATTTGTAGTATTTGCAGTATTTGTAGTATTTGTAGTATTTGCAGTATTTGTAGTATTTGCAGTATTTGTAGTATTTGCAGTATTTGCAGTATTTGTAGTATTTGCAGTATTTGTAGTATTTGTAGTATTTGCAGTATTTTCAGTATTTGTAGTATTTGTAGTATTTGCAGTATTTGTAGTATTTGTAGTATTTGCAGTGTTTGTAGTATTTGCAGTGTTGCAGTGTTGTATTATTTGCAGTATTTGTAGTATTTACAGTGTTGTAGTATTTATACTATTTGTAGTATTTGTAGTATTTATATTTGTATTTGTAGTATTTGCAGTGTTGTAGTATTTGCAGTATTTGTACTATTTGCAGTGTTGTAGTATTTGTAGTATTTGCAGTATTTGCAGTATTTGCAGTGTTGCAGTATTTGTACTATTTGCAGTATTTGTATGTAGTATTTGTAGTATTTGCAGTGTTGTAGTATTTGTAGTATTTGCAGTGTTGTAGTATTTGCAGTGTTGCAGTGTTTGCGGTATTTGTACTATTTGCAGTGTTGTAGTGTTGTACTATTTGCAGTGTTTGTAGTGTTGTAGTATTTGCAGTGTTGTACTATTTGCAGTGTTGTAGTATTTGCAGTGTTGCAGTGTTTGTAGTATTTGTACTGTTTGTAGTATTTGCAGTGTTGTAGTATTTGTATTATTTGCAGTGTTGCAGTGTTGTAGTATTTGTAGTATTTGCAGTGTTGCAGTGTTGTAGTATTTGTAGTATTTGTAGTATTTGCAGTGTTGTAGTATTTGTAGTATTTGTGGTATTTGTAATATTTGCAGTGTTGTAGTATTTGTAGTGTTGTAGTATTTGCAGTATTTGTACTATTTGCAGTGTTGTAGTGTTGTAGTGTTGTAGTATTTGTACTATTTGCAGTGTTGCAGTGTTGCAGTATTTGTACTATTTGCAGTGTTGTAGTATTTGTAGTATTTGTAGTATTTGTAGTATTTGTAGTATTTGTAGTATTTGTAGTATTTGCAGTATTTGTAGTATTTGCAGTATTTGCAGTATTTGCAGTATTTGTACTATTTGCAGTATTTGTAGTATTTGTACTATTTGCAGTATTTGTAGTATTTGTAGTATTTGCAGTATTTGTAGTATTTGCAGTATTTGTAGTATTTGTAGTATTTGTAGTATTTGTAGTATTTGTAGTATTTGTAGTATTTGTAGTATTGTGTATCTGTGTGTCGGCTGCAGAGCTCATGTATCTGAACATTATATAATCACTATTTCTACTCCCTCATCCCCCTTTTTTTTCTTTCTCTCTTTCTTTCTCTCTTTCTCTCTCATCCCTCTTTCTTTCTCTCTTTCTCTCTCATCCCTCTTTCTTTCTCTCTTTCTTTCTCTCTTTCCCTCTCATCCCTCTCTCTTTCTCTCTCATCCCTCTCTCTTTCTCTCTCATCCCTCTCTCTTTCTCTCTTTCTCTCTCATCCCTCTTTCTTTCTCTCTTTCTCTCTCATCCCTCTTTCTTTCTCTCTTTCTTTCTCTCTTTCCCTCTCATCCCTCTCTCTTTCTCTCTTTCTCTCTCATCCCTCTTTCTCTCTTTCTTTCTCTCTTTCTCTCTCATCCCTCTTTCTTTCTCTCTTTCTCTCTCATCCCTTTTTCTTTCTCTCTTTCTTTCTCTCTTTCTCTCTCATCCCTCTCTCTTTCTCTCTCATCCCTCTCTCTTTCTCTCTTTCTCTCTCATCCCTTTTTCTTTCTCTCTTTCTCTCTCATCCCTCTCTCTTTCTCTCTCATCCCTCTCTCTTTCTTTCCTTCTCTCTCATCCTTCTTTCTTTCTCTCTTTCTCTCTCATCCCTCTTTCTTTCTCTCTTTCTTTCTCTCTTTCTCTCTCATCCCTCTTTCTTTCTCTCTTTCTCTCTCATCCCTCTTTCTTTCTCTCTCATCCCTCTCTCATTCTCTCTTTCTCTCTCATCCTTCTTTCTTTCTCTCTTTCTCTCTCATCCCTCTCTCTTTCTTTCCTTCTCTCTCATCCTTCTTTCTTTCTCTCTTTCTCTCTCATCCCTCTTTCTTTCTCTCTCATCCCTCTCTCATTCTCTCTTTCTCTCTCATCCCTCCTTCTTTCTCTCTTTCTCTCTCATCCCTCTCTCTTTCTCTCTTTCTCTCTCATCCCTCTCTTTTTCTCTCTCATCCCTCTTTCTTTCTCTCTCTCTTTCTCTCTTCTTTCTTCATCTTCCCGGTGAAATCTCTCCATCCGGTTCCACTCGTTCACAGACGTCGTTCTCGAATCCTCCGCGTGTTTCCATCTCTCCGTCACGTTTTGGATCATTTCACTCTTCACTTCTCCTGACCTCAATATTCTTCCTCTTCTCCTCTCCTCCTGTCCTCTCCTCTCTCCTCTCCTCCTCCTCCTCCTCTCCTCCTCTCCTCCTCACGTCCTCTCCTCCTCTCCTCCTCACCTCCTCTCCTCCTCTCCTTCTCTCCTCCTCTCCTCATCACCTCCTCTCCTTCTCTCCTCCTCCTCTCCTCTCCTCCTCTCCTCGTCCTCTCCTCCTCCTCTCCTCTCCTCCACTCCTTCTCTCCTCCTCCCCTCCTCATGTCCTCTCCTCTTCTCCTCCTCCTCCTCTCCTTCTCTCCTCCTCACCTCCTCTCCTTCTCTCCTCCTCCTCTCCTCCACTCCTCCTCTCCCCTCCTCTCCTCCCCTCCTCTCTCCTCCTCTCCTCTTCTCCTCTCCTCCTCTCTCCTCCTCCTCTCCTCCTCCTCTCCCCTCCTCTCTCCTCCTCTCCTCTCCTCTCTCCTCTCCTCCTCTCTCCTCCTCACCTCCTCTCCTCTCTCCTCTCACCTCCTCTCCTCTCTCCTCTCTCCCCTCTCCTCCTCCTCTCCCCTCCTCTCTCCTCCTCTCCTCTTCTCCTCCTCTCCTCCTCTTTTCTCTCACGACGATGGTGTGATCTGTTGCTCCTCTCCTTCTCCTCCCCTCTTCCTTCCTTCTTTCTCCCTTTCTTCTTTGATCATCTTGTCTCTTCTCTCCTCCGTCTCTCTCTCTCTTCTCTCGTGTCCTGCTGTTCCTCCCTCCTCTCCCTCCATCCCCCTCCTCCGCCCCATCCCTCTCTCCTCCCGCGGAGACGATGCTGCGCCCTGTTGCCACGGTTACGCGCTCTCCTCCGCCGGAGCGTGAGCCGAATGCAAATCGGTCGCCCATTTAAACCGGGCGGCCAATCGCGTGCCGGCGTGACGGGAGTGGGCGGGACTGGGGCCTTTCGGGAGCCAATCACGTGTCGGTGTTGGTGCCGAGTGGGCGGGTCTTATTTTTGTTGTTGTTTTTGGTGAGAAAAAAAACCTCTTCTCCTCTCCTCCTCTGTTCCCCCTCTTCTCTGCTCCTCTCCTCCTCTGCTCCTCCTCTCCTCCTCCTCCTCTCTCCTTCTCTCCTCCTCTACTCCTCTGCTCCTCCTCTTGTCTTGTCTCCTCCTCTCCTCCTCCTCTGCTCCTCCTCTACTTTTCTTGTCCTCTCTTCCTTTGCTCCTTCTCTCTTCCTCTCCTTCTCTGCTTCTCCTCTCCTCCTCCTCTCATCTCCTCTGCTCCTCCTCTCGTCTCCTCCTCCTCCTCTCCTCCTCCTCTGCTCCTCTCCTCTCGTCTCCTCCTCTCCTCCTCCTCCCCTCCTCTGCTCCTCTTGTCCTCTCCTCCTCCTTTGCTCCTTTTCTCTTACTCTCCTCCTCTCCTCCTCCTCTCGTCTCCTCTGCTCTTCCTTTCGTCTCCTCCTCCTCTCCTCCTCCTCTGCTCCTCTCCTCTCCTCCTCTCCTCTCTCCTTCTCCTCTCCTTCTCCTCTCCTCCTCTCGTCTCCTCCTCTCCTCCTCCTCTCCTCCTCTGCTCCTCTCCTCCTCCTCCTCCTCTCCTCCTCTCCTCTCTCCTTCTCTCCTCCTCTCCTCTCCTCCTCTGCTCCTCTCCTCTCCTTCTCTCCTCCTCTGCTCCTCCTCCTCCTCTCCTCCTCTCCTCTCTCCTTCTCTCCTCCTCTCCTCTCCTCCTCTGCTCCTCTCCTCTCCTTCTCTCCTCCTCCTCTCCTCCTCTCCTCTCTCCTTCTCTCCTCCTCTGCTCCTCCTCTCGTCTCCTCTGCTCCTCACCAGAAAGAAAGAAAGAGGATTCATTCTTTCTTTCTTTTTCTCGTTATAAACATCGATAATTTTCTCGTTGGGAGAATGAACCGTTTTCTGATTGGCTGCCGGAACGTCCCGTCGACCCGCCCCCCTCCTCTCCTGTCCTCTGATTGGTCGGTGACGGATGATTGACAGGGATGACGTGCAATGGGAGCTGTTGTAGATTTGTCATCATTTTCTGTCGATCGTTCTGGCTCTGCTCTGTGATTGGACGGTGTCTGGGTCTTTCTCTTTCTCTCCCTCTCCTGCGCCTCTTCTCTTCCTCCCTCCCTCTTTCTCTCTCTCCGTCCCTGTTTCGCTCTTTCTCCCTCGGGTGCCCGCTGCGTCTGGGGGATTCCCTCTCTCTTTCTTCCCCTGGATTTCAGAATGATGAAAAATGAGGACAGAAAAATTAGCCGCTCTCCTCCTCTTCTCTTCCATCCCCCTCTCCCTCTCTCCTTCTTCTGTCTCATCCTTCATAATAAAATCCTGCCATTGCGTTTGAGACTCTCCTCCTCCTTCATTCCTCCAGTCCCTCTCTCCATCCTTCTCTTCTTCTCTCTTTCTATCGCTTCCTTGGTGCCTGCTCCATCTGGGGATTTCCCCTCTCTCCTCCTCTCCCTCTCCCTCCCTTTCTCTCTCTTTCTCTCTCCCTCTTCTGCTCTTTCTCTCTCTTTCCTTATTCTGCTCTTTCTCTCTTTCCTTATTCTGCTCTTTCTCTCTCTCCTTAGTCTGCTCTTTCTCTCTCTCTTTCTTCTGCTCTTTCTCTCTTTCTTCTGCTCTTTCTCTCTCTCTTTCTTCTGCTCTTTCTCTCTCTCCTTATTCTGCTCTTTCTCTCTCTCTTTCTTCTGCTCTTTCTCTCTTTCTTCTGCTCTTTCTGTCTCTCTTTCTTCTGCTCTTTCTCTCTCTCCTTAGTCTGCTCTTTCTCTCTCTCCTTATTCTGCTCTTTCTCTCTCTCCTTATTCTGCTCTTTCTCTCTCTCCTTAGTCTGCTCTTTCTCTCTCTCCTTATTCTGCTCTTTCTCTCTCTCTTTCTTCTGCTCTTTCTCTCTCTCTTTCTTCTGCTCTTTCTGTCTCTCTTTCTTCTGCTCTTTCTCTCTCTCCCTCTTCTGCTCTTTCTCTCTCTCCTTATTCTGCTCTTTCTCTCTCTCCTTAGTCTGCTCTTTCTCTCTCTCCTTATTCTGCTCTTTCTCTCTCTCCTTATTCTGCTCTTTCTCTCTCTCCTTAGTCTGCTCTTTCTCTCTCTCCTTATTCTGCTCTTTCTCTCTCTCCTTATTCTGCTCTTTCTCTCTCTCCTTATTCTGCTCTTTCTCTCTCTCCTTAGTCTGCTCTTTCTCTCTCTCCTTAGTCTGCTCTTTCTCTCTCTCTTTCTTCTGCTCTTTCTCTCTCTCTTTCTTCTGCTCTTTCTGTCTCTCTTTCTTCTGCTCTTTCTCTCTCTCCTTATTCTGCTCTTTCTCTCTCTCCCTCTTCTGCTCCTTCTCTCCTTCTGCTCTTTCTCTCTCCCTCTTCTGCTCTTTCTCTCTCCTTCTGCTCTTTCTCTCTCTCCTTATTCTGCTCTTTCTCTCTCTCCTACTGCTCTTTCTCTCTTTCTCTCCCTCCTACTGCTCCTTCTCTCTCTCCTTATTCTGCTCTTTCTCTCTCTCCTACTGCTCTTTCTCTTCTCCTACTGCTCTTTCTCTCTTTCTCTCTCTCCTACTGCTCTTTCTCTCTCTCCTACTGCTCTTTCTCTCTTTCTCTCTCTCCTACTGCTCTTTCTCTCTCTCCTTATTCTGCTCTTTCTCTCTCTCCTTATTCTGCTCTTTCTCTCTCTCCTACTGCTCTTTCTCACTCCTTATTCTGCT
The DNA here is from genome assembly GCA_030686955.1 of Odontamblyopus rebecca. Lineage (NCBI taxonomy): Eukaryota > Metazoa > Chordata > Actinopteri > Gobiiformes > Gobiidae > Odontamblyopus > Odontamblyopus rebecca. The sequence continues at coordinate 2,393,977 of CM060663.1, read as the reverse complement.
CTTTCTCTCTCTTCTTATTCTGCTCTTTCTCTCTCTCCTACTGCTCTTTCTCTCTCTCCTACTGCTCTTTCTCTTTCTCTCTCTTCTTATTCTGCTCTTTCTCTCTCTCCTACTGCTCTTTCTCTCTCTCCTTATTCTGCTCTTTCTCTCTCTCATTCTGCTCTTTCTCTCTCTCTCTTGCTCTTTCTCTCGTTCTCTTCCTCCTTATTCTGCTCTTTCTCTCTCTCCTTCTGCTCTTTCTCTCTCTCCTTCTGCTTTTTCCCTCTTTCTCTCTCTCCTTCTGCTTTTTCCCTCTTTCTCTCTCTCCTTCTGCTCTTTCTCCCTGTCTTTCTCCCTCTCGCTCCGTCCCTTTCTCTCTCTTTCTCTCATTATCTCTTTTTTCCTCTTTCTCTCTCCTTCTTCTTCTTCTTCTTCTTCTTCTTCTCTCTGGTCTTATCCCTCATTTCTTGTTCTGCATAAATGATTTAAACTTCAGATCTGGGTCACGAGCCGCAGGAGAAAGAGGAAGAAGAAGGAAGAGGAAGGAAGGAAGGAGGAAGAGAAGGAGGGAGGGAGGAAAGAAGGAAGGAACAGAGAAGAGGGAGGGAGGAAGGAGGGAGAAGGAGGAAAGAGGAGGAGGAAAGGAAAGGAGGAGAGGAGGAACAAAAGAAGGAGGAAGAAAGGAGGAGGAGAAGAAAAGGAGAAGAAGGAAGAAGAGAAAAAAAAAAAAAAAAAAAAAAAAAAAAAAAAAAAAAAAAAAAAAAAAAAAAAAAAGAAGAAGAAGAAAAAAAATTTTGCCTTGGCAGAAGCAGCATTTGAGAAGAAGAAGAAGAAGGAGAAGAAAAGAAGAAGAAGAAGAAGAAGAAGAAGAAGAAGAAGAAGAAGAAGAAGAAGAAGAAGGAAGAAGAAGAAGGAAGAAGGAAGGAGAAGGAAGGAAGGAGGAGGAAGGAAGAAGGAAGAGGAGGAAGAAGGAGAAGAAGAAGAAGAAGGAGAGGAGGGAAGGAGGAGGAAGGAGAAGAAGAGGAGGAGGAGGAAGAAGGAAGGGAGGAGGAGGAAGAAGAGGAGGAAGAGAGAGGAGGAGGAAGGAGGAGGAAGAAGGAGAGGAGGAAGGAAGGAGGAGAGAGAAGGAGAGGAAGAGGAGAGAAGGAGAGGAGGAGAGGAGAAGGAAGGAAGGAGAGGGAGAGGAGGAGGAGAAGGAGAGGAGGAGAGGAAGGAGAAAGGAGGAGAGGAGGAGGAAGAAGGAGAGAAGGAAGGAGAAGAGAGGAGGAGGAAGGAAGGAGGAAGGAGGAAGGAGAAGGAGAGGGAGGGAAGGAAAGGAGGAGGAGGAAGGAGGAGGAGAAGGAGAAGAAGGAAGAGAGGAGGAGAAGGAAGGAGGAGGGAAGGAGAAAGGAGGAGAAGGAGGAGGAAGAAGGAGGAGGAAGGAAGGAGAGAGGAGGAGAAGGAGGAGAGAGGAGGAGGAGGAGAGAGAAGGAAGGAGGAGAGGAAGGAGAGAGGAGGAAGGAGAGGAGGAGGAGGAGGAGGAGAGAGGAGGAGAGAGGAGGAGAGAAGGAGGAGGAGAGGAGGAGGAGGAGGAGGAGAGGAGAGGAGAGGAGAGAGAGAAGGAGGAGGAGAGGAGGAGGGAGAGGGAGGAGGAGGAGAAGTGGAGGAGAGGAGGAAGAAGGAGGAAGGAAAGGAGGAGAGGAGGAGGAAGGAGGAGGAGGAGAGGGAGAGAGAGAGAGGAGAGGAGGAGGAAGGAGAGGAGGAGGAAAGGAGGAGGAGAGAGGAAGGAAGGAAGGAGAGGAGGAGAGGAGGAGAGGAGGAGGAGAAGGAGAGGAGGAGGAGGAGAGGAGGAGAAGAGGAGGAGGAGAAGAGGAGGAGAAAAGGAGGAGAGGAGGAGAAGAGGAGGAGGAGGAGAGGAGGAGGAGGTGGTTTAAACCTGGACTAAACCAGGTCTAAACCAGGTCTAAACCAGGACTAAACCAGGACTAAACCAGGTCTAAACCAGAACTAAACCAGGTCTAAACCAGGACTAAACCAGGTCTAAACCAGGACTAAACCAGGACTAAAGCAGGACTAAACCAGGACTAAACCAGGACTAAACCAGGACTTAACCAGGTCTAAACCAGGTCTAAACCAGGACTAAACCAGGACTAAACCAGGTCTAAACCAGAACTAAACCAGGTCTAAACCAGGACTAAACCAGGACTAAACCAGGACTAAACCAGGACTTAACCAGGTCTAAACCAGGTCTAAACCAGGACTAAACCAGGACTAAACCAGGACTAAACCAGGTCTAAACCAGGACTAAACCAGGTCTAAACCAGGACTAAACCAGGAATAAAGTCGGCGCTGGGATGAAGGAAAATAAAGGGAGCAGAGTGTTACCACGGCAACAGAAACACAGCCGATTTACCAGGATAGAGGGAAGAGGGAGGAAGAGAGGAGAAAGGAAGAGAGGGAGGAAGAGAGGAGAGAGGAAGAGAGGAGAGAGGAAGAGAGGAGGGAGGAAGAGAAGAAGAGGGAGGAAGAGAAGAAAAGGGAGGAAGAGGGGAAGAGGGACAAAGTGGGGAGGGAGGAAGAGAGGATGGAGGAAGAGAGGAAGGAGGAAGAGAAGAGGCAGGAAGAGAGGAGGGAGGAAGAAAGGACAGAGGAAGAGAGGAGAGAGGAAGAGAGGAGGGAGGAAGAGAGGAAGAGGGAGGAAATGGGGAGGGAGGAAGAGGGGAGGGAGGAAGAGAGGAGGGAGGAAGAGAGGAAGAGGGAGGAAATGGGGAGGGAGGAAGAGGGGAGGGAGGAAGAGAGGAGGGAGGAAGAGAGGAAGAGGGAGGAAATGGGGAGGGAGGAAGAGGGGAGGGAGGAAGAGAGGAGGGAGGAAGTGAGGAGACAGGAAGAGAGGAGGGAGGAAGAAAGGACAGAGGAAGAGAGGAGAGAGGAAGAGAGGAGGGAGGAAGAGAGGAAGAGGGAGGAAATGGGGAGGGAGGAAGAGGGGAGGGAGGAAGAGAGGAGGGAGGAAGAGAGGAAGAGGGAGGAATTGGGGAGGGAGGAAGAGAGGAGGGAGGAAGAAAGGGCAGAGGAAGAGAGGAGAGAGGAAGAGAGGAGGGAGGAAGAGAGGAAGAGGGAGGAAATGGGGAGGGAGGAAGAGGGGAGGGAGGAAGAGAGGAGGGAGGAAGTGAGGAGAGAGGAAAAAGTGGAGGAAGAGAGGAAGGAGGAAGAGAGGAAGAGAGGAGGGAGGAAGAGAGGAAGAGAGGAGAGAGGAAGAGAGGAAGAGGGAGGAAAAGGGGAGGGAGGAAGTGAGGAGAGAGGAAAAAGTGGAGGAAGAGAAGAAGAGAGGAAGGAGGAAGAGAGGAAGAGAGGAGGGAGGAAGAGAGGAAGAGAGGAGAGAGGAAGAGAGGAGGGAGGAAGAGAGGAAGAGGGAGGAAATGGGGAGGGAGGAAGAGAGGAGAGAGGAAGAGAGGAGAGAGGAAAAAGTGGAAGAAGAGAGGAAGAGAGGAGAGAGGAAGAGAGGAAGAGGGAGGAAATGGGGAGGGAGGAAGAGGGGAGGGAGGAAGAGAGGAAGAGAGGAGGGAGGAAGAGAGGAAGAGGGAGGAAATGGGGAGGGAGGAAGAGGGGAGGGAGGAAGAGAGGAGGGAGGAAGTGAGGAGAGAGGAAAAAGTGGAGGAAGAGAGGAGGGAGGAAGAGAGGAAGAGAGGAGGGAGGAAGAGAGGAGAGAGGAAGAGAGGAGGGAGGAAGAGAGGAAGATGAAATGGGACAGAAAGAATGACGGAGAGGAAGGAGCGTGAAGAGAGGGGGAGGCGACAGATGGAGGAGAGGAGGCGCAATCGTTCAGGGACCTTTAATGATTCCGATCGATTCAAAAGGAAAGTGAAAGTAAAATGTGGTTTAGGGGCGAGGTCTGCGGAAGCTCGGAGCGCTCACCACAAATCCACACGGACCAGACCTGAAACGACCTGAGGCTGTGGAAGAGTCTGTGTTATTATAAAAGCAAAGGACTAAAGACTGAGACAGACTTTTCCTCAGCCTCAGGTCGTTTCTCTTCTCTAGTTTTGTGGAGTTTGTCTCCGTCAGCTGAGCAGAAATGACGTCCTATAATTACCACAGAAATAATCATGAAGAATTTTAGAAATAAACTCACACAAATGAAACTGTCACAGCACAAAACAGCACAGACCAAATACAAACGTTTTCTGTCATTTTCTTCCTGTTCTGAGGCTGTTTCACATTCTGAGGTTCTGGACGACGTCATCGGCCAAAATAAAACTGTGAATATCTGAAGAACCAGAATCACACGAAACTTTTTGATTGACTCCATTTTGTTTTGGAGCATTTTTCTTCTTCCTGTGGGTCTGACCCCAGTTTGACCTGTAAAAGAATCATCCATTTCTCCAAAACTAAAGAAGCACAAACGACTGACGTAGTTTTTGTGCAGGTTTGGGTTTGATGGAGGCGACTTCCCGCAGGTCGATCCTGGAAACAAAACAACAAATAACTTTTACTTACATTTCCAACTCTTCCCTTTTCACATTCTTCTTCTTTAACTTTCCTCGCTTGATCCTCCTCGCTTGGTCCGTCGGAAAATAGAGTCCCACGGTCACTTCCGTTGTGGCGTTTGTGTTTGCTGTGATCTTCCCGGCTTCCGTAAAGCTTTAATTCCGAATAAAAAAGGTTTAATTCTGCACGAAAATGAATAGGCTCTATCCACGTGATGTCACAAACCAGGAGGACATGTGGAAAACTGGGAAAATCCGGAGCTCAAATTATTTTAACCCGTCTGTATGGAGAATATCGTGAATATCGTGCCGTGAGGTTCAGACCCTATCGTGACACTTGGATCTCGTTAAACTCCGATTAAATACGTTAGTGTCGCTGTCCGTTCAGAACCCTTCCCCACTCCCGGACGCTGAATTAAATAAAGACGATTTAACGAGTTTTCCACAGGACCCTCAGTTCAGAACGATTATTTCCATGGAAACTCCAAGGAGAACTGTTTAATGCTGCTGTAGGACTGTGTGTGTAAAGGACGGTGTGTGTAAAGGGCCGTGCGTGTAAAGGACGGTGCGTGTAAAGGGCCGTGTGTAAAGGACGGTGCGTGTAAAGGGCTGTGTGTAAAGGACAGTGCGTGTAAAGGACGGTGTGTGTAAAGGACGGTGTGTGTAAAGGACAGTGTGTGTAAAGGACGGTGTGTGTAAAGGACAGTGTGTGTAAAGGACGGTGTGTGTAAAGGACAGTGTGTGTAAAGGACGGTGTGTGTAAAGGACAGTGTATGTAAAGGACAGTGTGTGTAAAGGGCCGTGTGTAAAGGACAGTGTGTGTAAAGGACGGTGTGTGTAAAAGGCCGTGTGTAAAGGACAGTGTGTGTAAAAGATGGGGTGTGTAAGGGCAGGTGCGTGTAAAGGACAGTGTATGTAAGGGACGGTCTGTGTAATGGACAGTGTGTGTAACGGACGGTGTGTGTACTAGGCCGTGTGTAAAGGACAGTGTGTGTAAAGGGCCGTGTGTCAAGGACAGTGTGTGTAAAGGACGGTGTGTGTAAGGAGCAGTCTGTGTAAGGACAGTGTGTGTAAAGGAGCAGTGTGTGTAAGGACAGTGTATGTAAAGGACAGTGTATGTAAGGGCAGTCTGTGTAAGGACAGTGTGTGTAAGGATGGTGTGTGTAAAGGACAGTGTATGTAAGGACGGTCTGTGTAAGGACAGTGTGTGTAAGGACGGTGTGTGTAAAGGACGATGCGTGTAAGGGCCGTGTGTAAAGGACAGTGCGTGTAAAGGGCCGTGTGTAAGGAGCGGTGCATGTAAGGGACGGGTGTGTGTAAAGGACGGTGCGTGTAAGGACAGTGTGTGTAAGGATGAGTGCGTGTAAAGGAGCTGTGTGTAAAGGACGGTGCGTGTAAGGAGCGGTGTGTGTAAGGGCACGGTGTGTGTAAGGACAGTGCGTGTAAAGGGCCATGTGTGGACAGTGAATGTAAGGGCCGTGTGTAGGAGCGACGGTGCATGTAAGAGCCGTGTGTAAGGACGGTGCGTGTAAAAGGGCCGTGTGTAAGAAACGGTGCGTGTAAGGGCGGTGCGTGTAAGGACGGGCGTGTAAGGGCAGGATCGGTGCGTGTAAAGGGCCATGTGTAAGGACAGTGCGTGTAAAGGAGCCATGTGTAAGGACAGTGCGTGTAAAGGGCCGTGTGTAAGGAGCGGTGCGTGTAAAGGGCCATGTGTAAGGACGGTGTGTGTAAAGGGCCATGTGTAAAGGACAGTGCGTGTAAAGGGCCATGTGTAAAGGACAGTGCGTGTAAAGGGCCGTGTGTAAAGGACGGTGCGTGTAAAGGGCTGTGTGTAAAGGACAGTGTGCGTAAAGGACGGTGTGTGTAAAGGACGGTGCGTGTAAAGGACGGTGCGTGTAAAGGACGGTGCGTGTAAAGGGCCATGTGTAAAGGACAGTGCGTGTAAAGGGCCATGTGTAAAGGACGGTGCGTGTAAAGGGCTGTGTGTAAAGGACGGTGCGTGTAAAGGACGGTGCGTGTAAAGGGCTGTGTGTAAAGGATGGTGCGTGTAAAGGACGGTGCGTGTAAAGGGCTGTGTGTAAAGGACAGTGCGTGTAAAGGACGGTGCGTGTAAAGGACGGTGCGTGTAAGGAGCAGGCGTGTAAAGGACGGGGCGTGTAAAGGAGCCGTGTGTAAAGGACAGTGTTTGTAAAGGACAGTGTGTGTAAGGACGGTGTGTGTAAAGGACAGTGTGTGTGTAAGGACGGTGCGTGTAAAGGATGGGGTGTGTAAGGGCGGTGCGTGTAAGGGCGGGCGTGTAAAGGACGGTGTGTGTAAGGACAGTGTGTGTAAGGAGTCGTGTGTAAAGGACAGTGTGTGTAAGGACGGTGCGTGTAAAGGATGGGGTGTAATGAGACAGTGTGTGTAAAGGACAGTGTGTGTAAAGGACAGTGTGTGTAAAGGACGGTGTGTGTAAAGGACAGTGTGTGTAAAGGACGGTGTGTGTAAAGGGCCGTGTGTAAAGGACAGTGTGTGTAAAGGACGGTGTGTGTAAAGGGCCGTGTGTAAAGGACAGTGTGTGTAAAGGACAGTGCGTGTAAAGGGCTGTGTGTAAAGGACAGTGTGTGTAAAGGACGGTGCGTGTAAAGGACGGTGTGTGTAAAGGACAGTGCGTGTAAAGGGCTGTGTGTAAAGGACGGTGCGTGTAAAGGACGGTGTGTGTAAAGGACGGTCTGTGTAAAGGACAGTGTGTGTAAAGGGCCATGTGTGTAAAGGTCCGTGTGTAAGTGTGCGGTGTCGCCCCCTGCAGGCGAGTACACGGTCATGACGGCGCACTTCCACCTGAAGAGGAAGATCGGATACTTCGTGATCCAGACGTACCTGCCGTGCATCATGACCGTGATCCTGTCCCAGGTCTCGTTCTGGCTCAACCGCGAGTCTGTGCCTGCAAGGACCGTGTTCGGTGAGGCCTCCTCCTCTGCTCCTCCTCCTCTGCTCCTCCTCCTCTCCTCCTCTCTCCTCTGCTCCTCCTCCTCTGCTCCTCCTCCTCTGCTCCTCCTCCTCTGCTCCTCCTCCTCTCCTCCTCTCTCCTCTCTTCTCTCCTCCTCGCTCCTCTCTTCTCTCCTCCTCTCTCCTCTCTCCTCTCCTCTCTTCTCCTCTCCTCTCTCCTCTCCTCTCTCCTCTGCTCTCCTCTCCTCTCTCCTCCTCTCCTCTCTCCTCCTCTCTCCTCTCCTCTCTCCTCCTCTCTCCTCCTCTCTCCTCTCCTCTCTCCTCTCCTCTCTCCTCTCCTCTCTCCTCCTCTCCTCTCTCTCCTCTCCTCTCCTCTCCTCTCTCCTCTCTCCTCTCCTCTCTCCTCTCCTCTCTCCTCCTCTCTCCTCTCCTCTCTCCTCTCCTCTCTCCTCTCTCCTCTCTCCTCTCCTCTCTTCTCTTCTCTCCTCTCCTCTCTCCTCTCTTTTCTCCTCCTCTCTCTCCTCTCTCCTCTCCTCTCTTCTCTCCTCCTCTCTCTTCTCTCTCCTCTCTTCTCTCCTCCTCTCTCTCCTCTCTCCTCCTCTTTCCTCTCTTCTCTCTCTCCTCTCTCCTCTCCTCTCTTCTCTCCTCTTCTCTCTCCTCTCTTCTCTCCTCTCTTCTCTCCTCCTCTCCTCTCTTCTCTCCTCCTCTCCTCTCTCCTCTCTTCTCTCCTCTCCTCTCCTCTCCTCTCTCCTCCTCTCTTCTCTCCTCTCCTCTCTTCTCTCTCCTCTCCTCTCCTCTCTCCTCTCTTCTCTCCTCTCCTCTCTCCTCTCTCCTCTCCTCTCTCCTCTCCTCTCTTCTCTCCTCCTCTCCTCTCCTCTCTTCTCTCCTCTCCTCTCCTCTCCTCTCTCCTCTCTTCTCTCCTCCTCTCCTCTCTTCTCTCCTCTCCTCTCTTCTCTCCTCCTCTCTTCTCTCCTCCTCTCCTCTCCTCCTCTCTTCTCTCCTCTCTTCTGTCTCCTCCTCTCTTCTCTCCTCCTCTCCTCTCCTCCTCTCTTCTCTCCTCTCTCCTCTCCTCTCTTCTCTCCTCCTCTCCTCTCTCCTCTCCTCTCTTCTCTCGTCCTCTCCTCTCTCCTCTCTTCTCTCCTCTCCTCTCTCCTCTCTCCTCCTCTCTCCTCTCTTCTCTCCTCCTCTCTCCTCCTCTCCTCCTCCTCTCTCCTCTCCTCCTCACTCCTCCTCTGTCGCAGGAGTCACCACGGTCCTGACCATGACGACTCTGTCCATCTCGGCGCGTAACTCTCTGCCGAAGGTGGCGTACGCGACGGCCATGGACTGGTTCATCGCCGTGTGTTACGCCTTCGTCTTCTCCGCACTCATCGAGTTCGCCACCGTCAACTACTTCACCAAACGAGGATGGGCCTGGGACGGGAAGAGCCTGGTCACCGACAAGGTCTGAACCGGGACTGAACCGGGACTGAACCAGGACTGAACCGGGTCTGAACCGGGACTGAACCGGGACTGAACCGGGACTGAACCGGGACTGAACCGGGACTGAACCGGGACTGAACCGGGACTGAACCGGGACTGAAATGGGACTGAACCGGGACTGAACCAGGACTGAACCAGGACTGAACCAGGACTAAAACAAGACTGAACCGGGACTGAACCGGGACTGAACCGGGACTGAACCGGGACTAAAACGGGACTGAACCGGGACTGAACCGGGACTGAACCGGGACTGAACCGGGACTGAACCGGGACTGAACCGGGACTGAACCAGGACTGAACCAGGACTGAACCAGGACTGAACCAGGACTAAAACAAGACTGAACCGGGACTGAACCGACTGAACCGGACTAAACGGGACTGAACCGGGACTGAACCGGGACTGAACCAGGCCTGAACCGGGACTGAAACGGGACTGAAAAGGGACTGAACCAGGACTGAACCAGGACTGAACCGGGACTAAAACAAGACTGAACCGGGACTGAACCAGGACTAAAACAAGACTGAACCGGGACTGAACCGGGACTGAAACGGGACTGAACCGGGACTGAACCAGGACTGAACCAGGACTGAACCAGGACTAAAACAAGACTGAACCGGGACTGAACCGGGACTGAACCGGGACTGAACCGGGACTGAACCGGGACTGAACCGGGACTGAACCGGGACTGAACCGGGACTGAACCGGGACTGAACCGGGACTAAAACGGGACTGAACCGGGACTGAACCGGGACTGAACCGGGACTGAACCGGGACTGAACCGGGACTAAAACGGGACTGAACCGGGACTGAACCGGGACTGAACCGGGACTGAACCGGGACTAAAACGGGACTGAACCGGGACTGAACCGGGACTGAACCGGGACTGAACCGGGACTGAACCGGGACTAAACCGGGACTGAACCGGGACTAAAACGGGACTGAACCGGGACTAAACCGGGACTAAAACGGGACTGAAACGGGACTGAACCGGGACTTAAACGGGACTGAACTGGGACTGAATCGGGGCTAAACCGGGACCGAACCGGGACTAAACCAGGACTAACCCTTTGCGTCTCTCCTCAGAAGAAAGAGCGTGCGTCCGTCATGAAGAAGAACAATGCGTACGCAGTTGCCGTGGCGAACTACGCGCCGGCTCTGGGCAAGGACCAGTCTGGCGCGCTTCCCACCATCGCCAAGGGGGGCGCCGCCTCCTGCGACGCCTCCAAACCCGCGGCGGCCGGCGGCAAGGCTCCGGAGCAGAAGAAGACCTTCAACAGCGTCAGCAAAATCGACCGAATGTCCCGGATCCTGTTCCCCGTCCTGTTCGGCAGCTTCAACCTGGTTTACTGGGCCACGTACCTGAACCGAGAGCCCGTCATCAAGGACATGGTGCCGTCCGCCTGAGACGCCGCGGACGCAGACCCGGCGCGGACCAGCTGACGTTTTACACTTTAAGACTCCGGGCAGACTGTGATCCCGGAGTCTGTTTTCTACTCTGCGCTTTGAGAGTTTTTGTAAATGTGTGTACCATGTTTCTATCTGCTGTTTCATATCGTGAGCGTCGCCGCGAGGCTCGGATCTGGACCTGCGCCCGGAAAAACACAGGACTTTTAGGCACGGGGCTCGCCGCAGATCTCTGAGTTCAACGTTCAAGTCCAGAGGCGTCCAAACTGGTCTTCTGTGTGGTTCCTGCGTTCAGGCCGGAGCGTTCAAACTGGAGCATTCAGGCCGGAGCGTTCAAACTGGAGCGTTCAGGCCGGAGCGTTCAGGCCGGAGCGTTCAGGCCGGAGCGTTCAGAACGGAGCGTTCAGGCCGGAGCGTTCAGATCGGAGCGTTCAGGCCGGAGCGTTCAGGCCGGAGCGTTCAGGCCGGAGCGTTCAGGCCGGAGCGTTCAGGCCGGAGCGTTCAGATCGGAGCGTTCAGGCCGGAGCGTTCAGATCGGAGCGTTCAGGCCGGAGCGTTCAGATCGGAGCGTTCAGGCCGGAGCGTTCAGACCGGAGCGTTCAGACCGGAGCGTTCAGGCCGGAGCGTTCAGATTGGAGCATTCAGATCGGAGCGTACAGATCAGAGCGTTCAGGCCGGAGCATTCAGATCGGAGCGTTCAGACCGGAGCATTCAGATCGGAGCGTTCAGGCCGGAGCGTTCAGATCAGAGCGTTCAGGCCGGAGCGTTCAGGCCGGAGCGTTCAGGCCGGAGCGTTCAGATCGGAGCGTTCAGGCCGGAGCGTTCAGATCAGAGCGTTCAGGCCGGAGCATTCAGATCGGAGCGTTCAGGCCGGAGCGTTCAGGCCGGAGCGTCCAGATCAGAGCGTTCAGGCCGGAGCGTTCAGACCGGAGCGTTCAGACCGGAGCGTTCAGACCGGAGCGTTCAGGCCGGAGGCCGGAGCGTTCAGGAGCGTTCAGGCCGGAGCGTTAGGCCGGAGCGCCGAGCGTTCAGGCGCAGGAGCGTTGGAGCATCAGATCGGAGCGTCGGAGCGTCAGAGCTCAGAGCGCTCAGGGAGCATATCAGATCAGATCGTCAGATCGGAGCGTTCAGACCGGAGACAGGGGGTGGGCGGAGGTAGGAGTGGGCGGAGATAGGGGGTGGGCGGAGGTAGGAGTGGGCGGAGATAGGGTGTGGGCGGAGGTAGGAGTGGGCGGAGATAGGGGGTGCACAGTTTGGACGCCCCTGTAGAGCCTTGGCTTCCCTGTCCGTAGCATCAGAACCAAACTGCATTTAAAGCTCCACTCTGTCACTTTTCTGTCACGTTCTCCCGAGACTCAGGCCTCAGGGAGTCACACCGCAGACCTCCACCGGGGGGCGACTCCGACAACTGCCATGATAACAGTGCACTTCCTGATTCTCAGACTATTCTCTTAATGGGCAATTTAGACCTGGTTTAGTCCTGGTTTAGTCCTGGTTTAGTCCTGGTTTAGTCCTGGTTTAGTCCTGGTTTAGTCCTGGTTTAGACCAGGTTTAGTCCTGGTTTAGTCCTGGTTTAGTCCTGGTTTAGTCCTGGTTTAGTCCTGGTTTAGTCCTGGTTTAGTCCTGGTGAAGATCTACACCTTTTTTCATAAATCTATCTCAGATTTCTTCTCTTTTTTTGTCGTTTTAAATCACTTTTTCCCGTTCTGCGTCCCGGAGAATAAACCGGAGAATAAACCGGAAAACGTGGGCCGCAGTTCGACCCGAAGAGCCGAGGGAATCGCGCAGTGGGGCTTCAGTTCGCCTGAGGAAAGTGACAGAGTGCGGCTTTACTGCGGCTGAGCCCGAGTGCGGCGCAGGTCCTCCAGTCCGAGCCGCTGTACAGAAAAAAGACGAGCGGGATTTTCCTTCACCTTTACACTGTTTCACTTTTAAATATTACCGTCCGTCTGTCACAGAGTTTATTTATCCCTTCACTTCTTCACTTCTTCACTTCTTCACTTCTTCACTTCTTCACTTCTTCACTTCTTCACTTCTTCACTTCTTCACTTCTTCACTTCTTCATTCGTTCACCGCCCGATTCTCCAAAACCAAGAGACTTTTCCCCATCCAAGCCGAAGCAAAAAGGACGTGTGTGATGTTCTCTTCGTTTGTGTCCCGTCACTTCACACTTTTTTACACTTCAGGAGGGAAAATCACAAAGCTGCGAAAATTCACCGTCCAAACACCGGAAAACCTTTAAGAGCCTTTTTTTGATTCTTTATCTGAGTTCATTTTATTTGGTTTTGAACATTTTGAACGGGTTTAGACCCAACTTATTTTAGATCTGTTTTAGTCCTGGTTTAGACCCGGTTTAGACCTGGTATAGTCCTGGTTTAGACCTGGTATAGTCCTGGTTTAGACCTGGTTTAGACCTGGTATAGTCCTGGTTTAGACCTGGTTTAGACCTGGTTTAGTCCTGGTTTAGACCTGGTTTAGACCTGGTATAGTCCTGGTTTAGACCTGGTTTAGACCTGGTTTAGACCTGGTTTAGACCTGGTTTAGTCCTGGTTTAGACCTGGTTTAGTCCTGGTTCAGTCTGGTTCAGATCCTTAAAGCTGTGAAACATTCCCGGGTGTTTTTAATTCCTTCTTTTGGAGTTTTGCGTGTGAAGCTGAAGCTGCCGCCGCGTTTACACTTTCCCCCACGGAGCAGAGCAGGACTCACAACCACGAGCTTCCCGGTCCCACTCCCGGAAACTCACAACCACGAGCTTCCCGGTCCCACTCCCGGAAACTCACAGCCACGAGCTTCCCGGTCCCACTCCTGGAAACTCACAGCCACGAGCTTCCCGGTTCCACTCCCGGAAACTCACAGCCACGAGCTTCCCGGTTCCACTCCCGGAAACTCTGCCTCCGAGTTTTTCCGGCAAAGCTGCTCAACGTTTGTGCCCAACCTCAGAGTTCAGGACCAGAGACGCCTTAAGGTCCCCGACCCCCGTTTCCTCCCAGCAGCCGGTTCTTTCTCTCCCTGAAGCTGGTTCTTTTCCCTCCCAGGAGCCGGTTCTTTCCCCTCCCTGGTGCCGGTTCTTTCCCCTCCCAGGAGCCGGTTCTTTTCCCTCCCAGGAGCCGGTTCTTTCCCCTCCCAGGAGCCGGTTCTTTTCCCTCCCAGGAGCCGGTTCTTTCCCCTCCCTGGTGCCAGTTCTTTCACTCCCAGGAGCCGGTTCTTTTCCCTCCCAGGAGCCGGTTCTTTCCCTCCCAGGAGCCGGTTCTTTCCCCTCCCTGGTGCCGGTTCTTTCCCCTCCCAGGAGCCGGTTCTTTTCCACTGAACCAGAGCTGGGCCTGTTGCCGTAGTAATGCACTGTTTGCTAGCCAGAGGTTAGCATCTGGTTGTTTTACTCCTCACTGTTTAGACCTGGTTTAGACCTGGTTTAGACCTGGTTTAGACCTGGTTTAGACCTGGTTTAGACCTGGTTTAGACCTGGTTTAGACCTGGTTTAGACCTGGTTTAGACCTGGTTTAGACCTGGTTTAGACCTGGTTTAGACCTGGTTTAGACCTGGTTTAATCCTGGTTTAGACCTGGTTTAGACCTGGTTTAGTCCTGGTTTAGACCTGGTTTAGACCTGGTTTAGACCTGGTTTAGTCCTGGTTTAGTCCTGGTTTAGACCTGGTTTATTCCTGGTTTAGACCTGGTTTAGACCTGGTTTAGACCTGGTTTAGTCCTGGTTTAGACCTGGTTTGGACCTGGTTTAGACCTGGTTTATTCCTGGTTTAGAGCTGGTTTAATCCTGGTTTAGACCTGGTTTAGTCCTGGTTTAGTCCTGGTTTAGACCTGGTTTAGTCCTGGTTTAGACCTGGTTTAGACCTGGTTTAGTCCTGGTTTATTCCTGGTTTAAACCTGGTTTAGACCTGGTTTATTCCTGGTTTATTCCTGGTTTAAACCTGGTTTAGACCTGGTTTAGTCCTGGTTTAGACCTGGTTTAGTCCTGGTTTAGACCTGGTTTAGACCTGGTTTAGACCTGGTTTAAACCTGGTTTAGACCTGGTTTAGATCTGGTTTAGACCTGGGTTATTTCTGGTTTAGACCTGGTTTAGTCCTGGTTTAGACCTGGTTTAGACCTGGTTTAGTCCTGGTTTAGTCCTGGTTTAGACCTGGTTTAGACCTGGTTTAGACCTGGTTTAGACCTGGTTTAGACCTGGTTTAGTCCTGGTTTAAACCTGGTTTAGACCTGGTTTAGTCCTGGTTTAGACCTGGTTTAGACCTGGTTTAGACCTGGTTTAGTCCTGGTTTAGACCTGGTTTAATCCTGGTTTAGACCTGGTTTAGACCTGGTTTAGACCTGGTTTAGACCTGGTTTAGACCTTGTTTAATCCTGGTTTAATCCTGGTTTAGACCTGGTTTAGACCTGGTTTATTCCTGGTTTAATCCTGGTTTAGACCTGGTTTAGACCTGGTTTATTCCTGGTTTAATCCTGGTTTAGACCTGGTTTAGACCTGGTTTAATCCTGGTTTAGACCTGGTTTAGACCTGGTTTATTCCTGGTTTATTCCTGGTTTAATCCTGGTTTAGACCTTGTTTAATCCTGGTTTAATCCTGGTTTAGACCTGGTTTATTCCTGGTTTAATCCTGGTTTAGACCTGGTTTAGACCTGGTTTAGACCTGGTTTAGACCTGGTTTAGACCTGGTTTAGACCTGGTTTATTCCTGGTTTAATCCTGGTTTAGACCTGGTTTAGTCCTGGTTTAGACCTGGTTTAGACCTGGTTTAGACCTGGTTTAGTCCTGGTTTAGACCTGGTTTAGACCTGGTTTAGTCCTGGTTTAGACCTGGTTTAGACCTGGTTTAGACCTGGTTTAGTCCTGGTTTAGACCTGGTTTAGACCTGGTTTAGACCTGGTTTAGTCCTGGTTTAGACCTGGTTTAGACCTGGTTTATTCCTGGTTTAATCCTGGTTTAGACCTGGTTTAGACCTGGTTTAGACCTGGTTCGGTGGAAAAGATCTGACCAGAGACCGAGAAGACACGTCCTTCAGTCACACATCCCATAATCCTCGTTCTGGTTCTTCTCCGGTTCTTCTCTGGTTCTTCTCCGGTTCTTCTCTGGTTCTGGGTCTGGTTCTGGGTCTGGTTCTGGGTCTGGTTCTGGTTCTAATGAGATGTTCTGTGTTGTGTCCATCACTGTGTTCTGCTGAAGCCGTACGTGGTGCCTACAGATTCACTCAACTGTGAAAAACGATTCTTTTATTTATTTATTCGGATTTTTATTTTTATATGTTGTTTTGTTTTGTGTTTTTTAATTATTCTTTATTTTATTGTATTTTTATTTAATTTTTTCTGCCGTTTTCTGCCTTTTTACAATCACTGGAACATTCCGATTACCTTTGAGGAATTAGAAAAGTACAGTTTGACAATTTGTGGATTTACAATTTTGTGTTTTGTGAAAATTTGAAATTTGAAAGTAAAAAAAAACAAAACAAAGAAAAAAAGAAAGAAAAACATGAAACATTTTTATTTTCACTTCAAACTCAGGCTCTGTTCAAACGTCCAAACACTGTGTCCATCTGAGACCAAGACCTGGTTTAGAACTGGTTTAGTCCTTCTTTAGTCCTGGTTTAGTCCTGGTTTAATACTGGTTTAGATCTGGTTTAGTCCTGTTTCAGATCTGGTTTAGTCCTGACTTAGTCCTGGTTTAGTCCAGGTTTAGTCCAGGTTTGGTTTATGCCTACACCTTTATTCATAAATATATCTAATTATTATTATTATTATTATTATTATTATTATTATTTTACATTTTTGTCATTTTTGTGGCTTTTTTAACACTTTTCACATTTAAAAATCCTGTGTTTTTTTCTAAATGGACCAAATTTTTCTGCCGTTTTTCTGTCGGCCATTTTGTGTCCAGCCCCACGGCCCCGCCCCTTCCTCTCCAGGCCCCGCCCCTTCCTATCCAGGCCCCGCCCCCTCCCGTTCGCGCTTCGTTTCCGTCCGTCACATTTTGCATGATAAAAAAAACCTGCCGATTTTCTAATTTGGTGTTTGGATAAAGATTTTTCTTTGTGAGTTTGAACTGAAGCGTGAGGCACAATTTGAATAAACATATCATCAGTATTTATAACAAACCGACTCCTGTTTTACTCTCATCTCCTGCTCGCCCCTCCGCCGATCTGACCTGTAACCTCAGACAGCTTCAGCTTCCTCCACATGGACGCAGGCACAGGGAGGGCATCCGGGCTAAATGTAGAGGTAACGTTTAGTGAAGGAAAAAGACCCACTGAGCCTGGTTTAGACCTGCTTTAGTCTTGGTTTAGTCCAGGTTTAGTCCAGGTTTAGTCCTGGTTTAGACCTGGTTTAGTCCAGGTTTAGTCCTGGTTTAGTCCAGGTTTAGTCCTGGTTTAGTCCTGGTTTAGTCCAGGTTTAGTCCAGGTTTAGTCCTGGTTTAGTCCTGGTTTAGTCCAGGTTTAGTCCAGGTTTAGTCCTGGTTTAGTCCAGGTTTAGTCCTGGTTTAGTCTTGGTTTAGTCCAGGTTTAGTCCTGGTTTAGTCCAGGTTTAGTCCTGGTTTAGTCCTGGTTTAGTCCAGGTTTAGTCCTGGTTTAGTCCTGGTTTAGCCCTGGTTTAGTCCAGGTTTAGTCCAGGTTTAGTCCTGGTTTAGTCCATGTTTAGTACAGGTTTAGTCCTGGTTTAGTCCAGGTTTAGTCCTGGTTTAGCCCTGGTTTAGTCCAGGTTTAGTCCTGGTTCAGTCCTGGTTTAGTACAGGTTTAGTCCTGGTTTAGTCCTGGTTTAGCCCTGGTTTAGTCCAGGTTTAGTCCAGGTTTAGTCCTGGTTTAGTCCATGTTTAGTCCTGGTTTAGTCCAGGTTTAGTCCAGGTTTAGCCCTGGTTTAGTCCTGGTTTAGCCCTGGTTTAGTCCTGGTTTAGTCCTGGTTTAGTCCAGGTTTAGTCCTGGTTTAGTACTAGTTTAGTACTGTTTTTAGTCCAGGGTTAGTCCTGGTTTAGTCCTGGTTTTAGACCTGGTTTTAGACCTGGTTTTAGTCCTGGTTTAGTACTAGTTTAGTACTGTTTTTAGTCCAGGGTTAGTCCTGGTTTAGTCCAGGTTTAGTCCTGGTTTTAGTCCAGGTTTAGTCCAGGTTTAGTCCTGGTTTTAGTCCAGGTTTAATCCTGGTTTTAGTCCAGGTTTAGTCCTGGTTTAGTCCAGGTTTAGTCCAGGTTTAGTCCTGGTTTTAGTCCAGGTTTAGTCCTGGTTTAGTACTAGTTTAGTACTGTTTTTAGTCCAGGGTTAGTCCTGGTTTAGTCCAGGTTTAGTCCTGGTTTTAGTCCAGGTTTAGTCCAGGTTTAGTCCATGTTTAGTACAGGTTTAGTCCTGGTTTAGTCCAGGTTTAGTCCTAGTTTAGTCCATGTTTAGTCCATGTTTAGTCCTGGTTTAGTCCAGGTTTAGTCCAGGTTTAGTCCATCTTTAGTCCTAGTTTAGTCCAGGTTTAGTCCAGGTTTAGTCCTGGTTCAGTCCTGGTTCAGTCCTGGTTCAGTCCAGGTTTACTCCTGGTTTAGTCCTGGTTTAGTCCAGGTTTAGTGCTGGTTTAGTGCAGGTTTAGTCCAGCTTTAGTCCAGGTTTAGTCCTGGTTTAGTGCTGGTTTAGTGCTGGTTTACTCCTGGTTTAGTCCAGGTTTAGTCCAGGTTTAGTCCTGGTTTAGTCCTGGTTTAGTCCAGGTTTAGTCCTGGTTCAGTCCTGGTTTAGTCCTGGTTTAGTCCTGGTTTAGTCCAGGTTTAGTCTAGGTTTAGTCCTGGTTTTGTCCTGGTTTAGTCCAGGTTTAGTCCTGGTTTAGTCCTGGTTCAGTCCTGGTTTAGTCCTGGTTTAGTCCTGGTTTAGTCCAGGTTTAGTCCTGGTTCAGTCCTGGTTTAGTCCAGTTTTAGTCCTGGTTTAGTCCTGGTTTAGTCAAGGTTTAGTCCAGGTTTAGTGCTGGTTTAGTCCTGGTTTAGTCCAGGTTTAGTCTGGGTTTAGTCCTGATTTAGTCTTGGTTTAGTCCTGGTTTAGTCCAGTTTTAGTCCAGATTTAGTCTAGGTTTAGTCCTGGTTTAGTCCAGATTTAGTCCAGGTGTAGTCCTGGTTTAGACCTGGTTTAGTCCAGGTTTAGTCCTGGTTTAGCCCTGGTTTAGTCCAGGTTTAGTCCTGGTTTAGAACTGGTTTAGTCCAGGTTTAGTCTAGGTTTAGCCCTGGTTTAGTCCAGTTTTAGTCCTTGTTTAGGCCTGGTTTAGCCCTGGTTTAGTCCAGGTTTAGTCCATGTTAAGTCCTGGTTCAGTCCTGGTTTAGCCCTGGTTTAGTCCTGGTTTAGTCCCGGTTTAGTCCCGGTTCAGTCCTGGTGTAGTCCTGGTTTAGTCCCGGTTTAGTCCCGGTTTAGTCCTGGTTCAGTCCTGGTTCAGTCCCGGTTTAGTCCCGGTTTAGTCCTGGTTTAGTCCAGGTTTAGTTCTGGTTTAGTCCTGGTTTAGTCCTGGTTCAGTCCTGGTTTAGTCCTGGTTCAGTCCTGCTTTAGTCCTGGTTTAGTCCTGGTTTAGTCCTGGTTTTGTCCTGGTTTGCTCCAGGTTTAGTCCTGGTTTAGTCCTGGTTTGGTCCAGTTTTAGTCCTAGTTTAGTCCTGGTTTAGTCCTACTTTAGTCCTGGTTTCGTCCAGGTTTAGTCCTGGTTTAGTCCAGTTTTAGTCCTGGGTTAGTCCTGCTTTAGTCCCGCTTTAGTCCAGGTTTAGTCCTGGTTTAGTCCTGGTTTAGTCTTGGTTTAGTCCAGGTTTAGTCCTGGTTTAGTCCAGGTTTAGTCCTGGTTTAGTCCTGGTTTAGTCCAGGTTTAGTCCAGGTTTAGCCAACGTTTAGACCAGGTTTAGACCTTGTGTAGTCCTGGTTTAGTCCTGATTTAGTCCTGGTTTAGTCCTGATTTAGTCCTGGTTTAGTCGTGGTTTAGACCTGGTTTAGACCTGGTTCAGTCCTGGTTTAGTCCTGGTTTAGTCCAGGGTTAGTCCAGGTTTAGTCCTGGTTTAGTCCCGGGTTAGTCCCGGGTTAGTCCCGGTTTAGTCCCAGTTTAGTCCCGGTTTAGTCCTGGTTTAGTCCTTCTTTAGTCCAGGTTTAGTCCTTCTTTAGTCCTGGTTTAGTCCTGGTTTAGTCCTGGTTTAGTCCTAGTTTAGTCCAGGTTTAGTCCAGGTTTAGTCCTGGTTTAGTCCTGGTTTAGTACAGGTTTGGTCCCGGTTTAGTCCTGGTTTAGTCCTGGTTTAGTCCCGGTTTAGTCCTGGTTTAGTCCAGGTTTCATCCTGGTTTAGTCCAGGTTTAGTCCTGGTTTAGTCCTGGTTTAGTCCAGGTTCAGTCCTGGTTTAGTCCAGGTTTCGTCCAGGTTTAGACTTGGTTTAGTCCTGGTTCAGTCCTGCTTTAGTCCTGGTTTAGTCCCGGTTTAGTCTAGGTTTAGTCCAGGTTCAGTCCTGGTTTAGTCCTGGTTTAGTCTTGGTTTAGTCTTGGTTTAGTCTTGATTTAGTCCCAGTTTAGGCCTGGTTCAGTCCTGGTGTAGACCTGGTTTAGACCTGGTTTAGTCCTGGTTTAGTCCCAGTTTAGGGGGAGGGCATCTGACACAGGGAGGACGGGCGGTTGCCGGGGAAACGGGACGCACGGAGACGTTGACGTTCTGGCGCGTTGTCCTAGAAACGTACCTCCATTTTCCCCGCTGGGTTTGACGAGTGCGTGACAGCTGCGGGGGGCGGGACTTCCTGTTTCCGCTGAGCGAGAAACAAAACAGTTCCGTGATTTAATTATTCCAGAACTGCTTCAAAACACAACGTCTTTATGAATATTAATGTCAGTTTTTACAGGATCTTCGCTAAACATAAAAATTACTCAAAACAAAAGAAACTGTTGTTGTTGTATTAGAAGATGTTCTTCTCTGTACGAAATTCTGTTAAAGAAGTTGATTTTAAGATATTCATGTATTTACTGAGCTCCAAAATATTAGAGGAATTGATCAAATAGATTCATTTCAATCTGTAATTCATTTAATTATTTATCTGCGTATTTAATATCTTATAAAACTGTCTGATATTTGGACCTGATTCGAACGACACTTTTTAATGTGTTGTATTTTTCGTCTGTGTTTCCTCTAAACTCCATGTCCCAGAATCCCCGGCGGCCGTGACCGTTCTGTAGAAACAAGACGGAAACAGGATGGAAACACGAGGGAAACACAAGGGAAACACGACGGAAACACGACGGAAACACGACGGAAACACGAGGGAAACACGAGGGAAACACGACGGAAACACGAGGGAAACACGAGGGAAACACGAGGGAAACACGAGGGAAACACGACAGAAACACGAGGGAAACACGAGGGAAACACGAGGGAAACACGACGGAAACACGACGGAAACACGAGGGAAACACGAGGGAAACACGACGGAAACACGACGGAAACACGAGGGAAACACGAGGGAAACACGACAGAAACACGAGGGAAACACGACGGAAACACGAGGGAAACACGACGGAAACACCAGGGAAACACCAGGAAAACATGACATAAACACGAGGGAAAAACGACCAAAAGAAGACGGAAACTCGAGGGAAACACGAGGGAAACACGAGGGAAACACGAGGGAAACACGAGGGAAACACGAGGGAAACACGAGGGAAACACGAGGGAAACACGAGGGAAACACGAGGGAAACACGACGGAAACACGAGGGAAACACGACGGAAACACGAGGGAAACACGACGGAAACACGAGGGAAACACGACGGAAACACGAGGGAAACACGAGGGAAACACGAGGGAAACACGAGGAAAACACGAGGGAAACACGAGGGAAACACGAGGGAAACACGAGGGAAACACGAGGGAAACACGAGGGAAACATGAGGAAAACACGCGGGAAACATGACGGAAACACGACGGAAACACGAGGGAAACACGAGGAAAACACGACGGAAACACTACGGAAACATGAGGAAAACACGACGGAAACACGACGGAAACACGACGGAAACACGAGGGAAACACGACGGAAACACGACGGAAACACGAGGGAAACACGACGGAAACACGACGGAAACACGAGGGAAACACGACGGAAACACGACGGAAACACGACGGAAACACGAGGGAAACACGACGGAAACACGAGGGAAACACGAGGGAAACACGAGGGAAACACGACAGAAACACGAGGGAAACACGACAGAAACACGAGGGAAACACTACGGAAACATTTAGGAAACACGACGGAAACACGAGGGAAACACGAGGGAAACACGAGGGAAACACGACGGAAACACGAGGGAAACACGACGGAAACACGAGGGAAACACGACGGAAACACGAGGGAAACACGAGGGAAACACGAGGGAAACACGACGGAAACACGAGGGAAACACGACAGAAACACGACGGAAACACGAGGGAAACACGAGGGAAACACGAGGGAAACACGACGGAAACACGAGGGAAACACGACGGAAACACGAGGGAAACACGACGGAAACACGAGGGAAACACGACGGAAACACGAGGGAAACACGACGGAAACACGACGGAAACACGAGGGAAACACGAGGGAAACACGAGGGAAACACGAGGGAAACACGACGGAAACACGAGGGAAACACGACGGAAACACGAGGGAAACACGACGGAAACACGACGGAAACACGAGGGAAACACGAGGGAAACACGAGGGAAACACGAGGGAAACACGACGGAAACACGACGGAAACACGAGGGAAACACGAGGAAAACACGAGGGAAACACGACGGAAACACGACAGAAACACGAGGGAAACACGAGGGAAACACGACGGAAACACGAGGGAAACACGAGGGAAACACGAGGGAAACACGACGGAAACACGACGGAAACACGAGGGAAACACGACGGAAACACGAGGGAAACACGACGGAAACACTACAGAAACACGAGGGAAACACGAGGGAAACACGACGGAAACACGAGGGAAACACGAGGGAAACACGACGGAAACACGAGGGAAACACGAGGGAAACACGAGGGAAACACGACGGAAACACGAGGGAAACACGACGGAAACACGAGGGAAACACGACGGAAACACTACAGAAACACGAGGGAAACACGACGGAAACACGAGGGAAACACGAGGGAAACACGAGGGAAACACGAGGGAAACACGACGGAAACACGAGGGAAACACGACGGAAACACTACAGAAACACGAGGGAAACACGACGGAAACACGAGGGAAACACGAGGGAAACACGACGGAAACACGAGGGAAACACGAGGGAAACACGAGGGAAACACGACGGAAACACGAGGGAAACACGAGGGAAACACGACGGAAACACGAGGGAAACACGACGGAAACACGACGGAAACACGACGGAAACACGAGGGAAACACTACGGAAACACGAGGGAAACACGACGGAAACACGACAGAAACACGAGGGAAACACTACGGAAACACGAGGGAAACACGAGGGAAACACGACGGAAACACGAGGGAAACACGACGGAAACACGAGGGAAACACGACGGAAACACGAGGGAAACACGACGGAAACACGACGGAAACACGAGGGAAACACGAGGGAAACACGAGGGAAACACGAGGGAAACACGACGGAAACACGAGGGAAACACGACGGAAACACGAGGGAAACACTACAGAAACACGACGGAAACACGAGGAAACATGACGGAAACACGAGGGAAACACGAGGGAAACACGACGGAAACACGACGGAAACACGAGGGAAACACGAGGGAAACACGAGGGAAACACGACGGAAACACGACAGAAACACGAGGGAAACACGAGGGAAACACGACGGAAACACGAGGGAAACACGAGGGAAACACGAGGGAAACACGACGGAAACACGACGGAAACACGAGGGAAACACGACGGAAACACGAGGGAAACACGACGGAAACACTACAGAAACACGAGGGAAACACGACGGAAACACGACGGAAACACGAGGGAAACACGAGGGAAACACGACGGAAACACGAGGGAAACACGAGGGAAACACTACAGAAACACGACGGAAACACGAGGGAAACACGAGGGAAACACGAGGGAAACACGACGGAAACACTACAGAAACACGACAGAAACACGAGGAAAACATGAGGGAAACACGAGGGAAACACGAGGGAAACACGAGGGAAACACGAGGGAAACACGAGGGAAACACGAGGGAAACACGACGGAAACACTACAGAAACACGAGGGAAACACGAGGGAAACACGAGGGAAACACGAGGGAAACACGAGGGAAACACGACGGAAACACGAGGGAAACACGAGGGAAACACGACGGAAACACGAGGGAAACACGAGGGAAACACGACGGAAACACGAGGGAAACACGACGGAAACACGACGGAAACACTACAGAAACACTACGGAAACACGAGGGAAACACTACGGAAACACGAGGGAAACACTACGGAAACACGAGGGAAACACGAGGGAAACACGACGGAAACACGAGGGAAACACGAGGGAAACACGACGGAAACACGAGGGAAACACGACGGAAACACGAGGGAAACACGAGGGAAACACGAGGGAAACACGAGGGAAACACGACGGAAACACGAGGGAAACACTACAGAAACACGACGGAAACACGAGGGAAACACTACGGAAACACGAGGGAAACACGACGGAAACACGAGGGAAACACTACAGAAACACTACAGAAACACGAGGGAAACACGACGGAAACACGAGGGAAACACGAGGGAAACACGAGGGAAACACGACGGAAACACGACGGAAACACGAGGGAAACACTACAGAAACACGAGGGAAACACGAGGGAAACACGAGGGAAACACGAGGGAAACACGACAGAAACACGAGGGAAACACTACGGAAACACGAGGGAAACACGAGGGAAACACTACAGAAACACGAGGGAAACACGAGGGAAACACGAGGGAAACACGACGGAAACACGAGGGAAACACGAGGGAAACACTACAGAAACACGACGGAAACACGAGGGAAACACGACGGAAACACGAGGGAAACACGAGGGAAACATGAGGGAAACACGACGGAAACACGAGGGAAACACTACGGAAACACGAGGGAAACACGAGGGAAACACGAGGGAAACACGAGGGAAACACTACAGAAACACGACGGAAACACTACGGAAACACGAGGGAAACACGACGGAAACACGAGGGAAACACTACGGAAACACGAGGGAAACACGAGGGAAACACGACGGAAACACGAGGGAAACACTACGGAAACACGAGGGAAACACGACGGAAACACGAGGGAAACACTACGGAAACACGAGGGAAACACGACGGAAACACGAGGGAAACACGACGGAAACACGAGGGAAACACGACAGAAACACGACGGAAACACGACGGAAACACGAGGGAAACACGACGGAAACACGACGGAAACACGACGGAAACACGAGGGAAACACTACGGAAACACGAGGGAAACACTACAGAAACACGACGGAAACACGAGGAAACACGACGGAAACACGAGGGAAACACGACAAAAACACGACGGAAACACGAGGGAAACACGACGGAAACATGCAGGAAACACGAGGAAAACACGACGGAAACACGAGGGAAACACGACGGAAACACGAGGGAAACACGACGGAAACACGAGGGAAACACGAGGGAAACACGACGGAAACACTACAGAAACACGAGGGAAACACGAGGGAAACACGACGGAAACACGACGGAAACACGAGGGAAACACTACAGAAACACGACGGAAACACGAGGAAACATGACGGAAACACGAGGGAAACACTACAGAAACACTACAGAAACACGAGGGAAACACGACGGAAACACGAGGGAAACACGAGGGAAACACGACGGAAACACGAGGGAAACACTACAGAAACACGAGGGAAACACGACGGAAACACGACGGAAACACGAGGGAAACACTACGGAAACACGAGGGAAACACGAGGGAAACACGACGGAAACACGAGGGAAACACGAGGGAAACACGAGGGAAACACGAGGGAAACACGAGGGAAACACGAGGGAAACACGACGGAAACACGAGGGAAACACGAGGGAAACACGACGGAAACACGGTGGAAACACGACGGAAACACGAGGGAAACATAAGGAAACACAAGGGAAACACGAGGGAAACACGACGGAAACACGAGGGAAACACGACGGAAACACGAGGGAAACACGACGGAAACACGAGGGAAACACTACGGAAACACGAGGGAAACACGAGGGAAACACGACGGAAACATTTAGGAAACACTACGGAAACATTTAGGAAAACACGAGGAAACACTACAGAAACACGAGGGAAACACGACGGAAACATTTAGGAAACATTTAGGAAACACGCGGGAAACATGAGGGAAACACGACGGAAACACGAGGAAAACACGAGGGAAACACGAGGGAAACATTTAGGAAACACGAGGGAAACACGACGGAAACACGAGGGAAACACGACGGAAACACGAGAAACACGACGGAAACATTTAGGAAACATGAAGGAAACACGACGGAAACACGACAGAAACACGAGGGAAACACTACGGAAACACGAGGGAAACACGACGGAAACACGAGGGAAACACGAGGAAAACACGAGGAAAACACGAGGGAAACACGAGGGAAACACGAGGGAAACACGACGGAAACACTACGGAAACACGAGGGAAACACGAGGGAAACACGACGGAAACACGACGGAAACACGAGGGAAACACTACGGAAACACGAGGGAAACACGAGGGAAACACGAGGGAAACATGAGGGAAACACGAGGGAAACACGAGGGAAACACGAGGGAAACACGACGGAAACACGACGGAAACACGAGGGAAACACGAGGGAAACACGAGAAAAACACGAGGGAAACACGAGGGAAACACGAGGGAAACACGACAGAAACACGAGGGAAACACGAGGGAAACACGAGGAAAACATGAGGGAAACACGAGGGAAACACGACGGAAACACTACGGAAACACGAGGGAAACACGAGGGAAACACGACGGAAACACGACGGAAACACGAGGGAAACACTACGGAAACACGAGGGAAACACGAGGGAAACACGACGGAAACACGAGGGAAACACGAGGAAAACACGAGGGAAACACGAGGAAAACACGAGGGAAACACGAGGAAAACACGAGGAAAACACGAGGAAAACACGAGGAAAACACGAGGAAAACACGAGGAAAACACGAGGAAAACACGAGGGAAACATTTAGGAAACACGAGGGAAACACTAGGGAAACACTACGGAAACACGAGGGAAACATTTAGGAAAAACAACGGAAACACGAGGGAAACACGAGGGAAACACGACGGAAACACGACGGAAACATTTAGGAAACATTTAGGAAACACGACGGAAACACGAGGAAAACATTTAGGAAACACGAGGGAAACACGAGGGAAACATTTAGGAAACACGAGGGAAACACGAGGAAACATTTAGGAAACATTTAGGAAACACGAGGGAAACACGAGGGAAACACGAGGGAAACACGAGGGAAACACGAGGGAAACACTACGGAAACACGAGGGAAACACGAGGGAAACACGAGGGAAACACGAGGGAAACACGAGGGAAACACGACGGAAACACGAGGGAAACACGAGGGAAACACGAGGGAAACACGACGGAAACACGAGGAAAACACGAGGGAAACACGAGGGAAACACGACGGAAACACGAGGGAAACACGACGGAAACACGAGGGAAACACGAGGGAAACACGACGGAAACACGAGGGAAACACGAGGGAAACACGAGGGAAACACGAGGGAAACACGACGGAAACACGACGGAAACACGAGTTAAACACGACGGAAACACGAGGGAAACACGAGGGAAACACGAGGGAAACACGACGGAAACACGAGGGAAACACGAGAAAAACACGACGGAAACACGAGGGAAACACGAGGGAAACACGAGGAAAACACGAGGGAAACACGACGGAAACACTACAGAAACACGAGGGAAACACGACGGAAACACGAGGGAAACACGAGGGAAACACGAGGGAAACACGACGGAAACACGACGGAAACACGAGGGAAACACGAGGGAAACACGAGGGAAACACGAGGGAAACACGAGGGAAACACGAGGGAAACACGAGGGAAACATGACAGAAACACGAGGGAAACATTTAGGAAACATTTAGGAAACACGAGGGAAACACGACGGAAACACGAGGAAAACACGAAAACATTTAGGAAACACGAGGGAAAACACGAGGGAAACACGAGGGAAACACAACGGAAACACAACGGAAACACGAGGAAAACACGATGAAAACATGAGGAAAACATTTAGGAAACACGAGGAAAACACGAGGGAAACACGACGGAAACACTACGGAAACATTTAGGAAACACGATAGAAACACTAGGGAAACACGAGGGAAACACGACGGAAACACGACGGAAACACGACGGAAACACGACGGAAACACGACAGAAACACGAGGGAAACACTACGGAAACATGCAGGAAACACGAGGAAAACACGACAGAAACACGAGGGAAACACTACGGAAACACGAGGGAAACACGAGGGAAACACGACGGAAACACGAGGGAAACACGACGGAAACACGACGGAAACACGAGGGAAACACGAGGGAAACACGAGGGAAACACGAGGGAAACACGAGGGAAACACGAGGGAAACACGAGGGAAACACGACGGAAACACGAGGGAAACACGAGGGAAACACGACGGAAACACGAGGGAAACACGAGGGAAACACGAGGGAAACACGACGGAAACACGAGGGAAACACGAGGGAAACACGAGGGAAACACGACGGAAACACGAGGGAAACACGAGGGAAACACGACGGAAACACGAGGGAAACACGAGGAAAACACGAGGGAAACACGTCACCTCCACTCTTAGAAACGAGGAAGTAAATGTTGATTCAATAAAACGGGGCGTGCTGTAGTTTATCGAATGTTTTTCACACATTCAGCGTGTGATTTGTAAAAGGAATTTCCCACTTGTGCTTTCGATTTCTCTGCTGCCACTAAATTATTTTCGGATGTGGTGGGACGAGGACCTCAGATTATGTCAGAAAAGAATTCACGCTCTGGGCCAAGGTTTTTTCATGTTTATTCTCATAAGGAGTTAAATACAAATCCAAATAATGTCCAACACATGAGTGAAAACTAAATCTGAAGAAAATACAACATGACATTCAATCAGTCAGTTCAATACTGTCCCACTTTAACTGTCTCGCTCCTCCAGACCTCCTCCTCCTCCAGACCTCCTCCTCCTCAAGACCTCCTCCTCCTCCAGACCTCCTCCTCCTCAAGACCTCCTCCTCCTCCTCCAGACCTCCTCCTCCTCAAGACCTCCTCCTCCTCAAGACCTCCTCCTCCTCAAGACCTCCTCCTCCTCCTCCTCAAGACCTCCTCCTCCTCCTCCAGGCCTCCTCCTCCTCCAGGCCTCCTCCTCCTCCAGGCCTCCTCCTCCTCCTCCAGAAGCCGGGGTCATCGCAGGAGGAGGACAATTCCCACAGCTCTGGGCGTCGGCCACAGGCCCTGGACACCGGCCCCGGACTTTAGACGAGTGTTTGCTGCTCGAGCTGCTGGAGGCACAGGAGCTGCTGGAGGCACAGGAGCTGCTGGAGGCACAGGAGCAGCTGGAGGCACAGGAGCAGCTGGAGGCACAGGAGCTGCTGGAGGCACAGGAGCAGCTGGAGGCACAGGAGCAGCTGGAGGCACAGGAGCAGCTGGAGGCACAGGAGCAGCTGGAGGCACAGGAGCTGCTGGAGGCACAGGAGCTGCTGGTGTGAGGCCTCGAGCTGTTAGTTGAAGGCGACACAGGGTCAAATGTCTCTCCAGGTCGACTTTACGAATAATTGTGCGTGAGCAGTGTGGGCAGTGGTAATGTCCCCGGGGCCGACAGGTCAGTCTGCACCTCCTCAGGTCTGAGCGGAGTCGAGGAGCAGCCTCCTTGTCCCGCTGACCCGAGCCCTCTGACGTGGAGGCGAATTGGGATCTGGATTTGAAAAGCTGTCGGTTTGTTTGGAAGACGTGCCACTGAGCGATGCTGATGTGTGGGCAGGAGGCCTGAGGCTTTCTGCAGGGGCAGTGCCAGGAGCTTCTGGCACAGCTGAACGTCACCATCAGTCTCCCGAGTCGACAGAAGCTCTGAACGGTCGGCTCATGTACCGACATGTGAATCTGGGACGATAACCCACCAAAACTGACGGGAACACAAAGTGGAGCGTGAGCCTCACACGCAGCCCTCTGCCTCCTCAGACACTCTGCTGCTTCTGCCTCCCCAAAGAACTTCAGCCCGGCCATCTGGTCCAGGACCTGCTCCTGCAGGAGCGCCTCTCTGCCCGTGGCAGCGCAGGACTCCACCGATCGGACGTGGACACAGGCGCTGAGGCTCGAGCCGCTGCGCTGAGCCAGCAGCTGGAGGCACTGGTCCAGCTCACACGTCACCTGGTGGGTGCTGCCCCAGGTTTTCTTCTGCACATGCACAGGAACAGAAACACCATGAGCTGTTCTTCTCACCGCGAATATCCCCTTGGTTTGATCCAGAAGAACACTGGGCAGGTGGAAGCCCATGGTGCTGTGTGCCAGCACATCTGAGTGTTTTCTCCGCATGTGCGTGGGGACGTTTTTCCTCAGCATTCTGAGGCGGCAGTGCAGACATTTCACAGACTTATCGCACACATCTGCCCCTCCTGACACTGATGGACTCGTGTAACTGTGGTCCCAGGGAGCAGCATGGACGCTCACAGCAGCTGGAGGCACAGGAGCTGCTGGAGGCACAGGAGCAGCTGGAGGCACAGGAGCTGCTGGAGGCACAGGAGCAGCTGGTGTGAGGCCTCGAGCTGTTAGTTGAAGGCGACACAGGGTCAAATGTCTCTCCAGGTCGACTTTACGAATAATTGTGCGTGAGCAGTGTGGGCAGTGGTAATGTCCCCGGGGCCGACAGGTCAGTCTGCACCTCCTTAGGTCTGAGCGGAGTCGAGGAGCAGCCTCCATCAGAGTCCTGAGAATGAAAACATGCAAAAGTTTACTTAAAGATGTCAGGAATTAAAGCTTTTGTCTTAAACTAAAGCCACACACGGGGGTGTAATGTGAAGTGTTTACAGCTCTGTCCAGTGGAAATATCCAGATCCAGCCTGAACACGTGTCTAATGATAATTATTTCCTCATTTATAAAAGGACGAGACATTTACAACATATCGACGATCATTCTTACATTGTTTTACACCACCTATTGTAAATAACCTGTTTATAACCTGTTCCAACACTTTGCAGATGAGCAATCAGGGAGACCAAAATAACAACTTTTGACGGATCTATAAATGATTTCATGGCACTAAATCCCCTGATGTGGTATTTTGCACAACTATAAGAACCATAAGAAATAAAGCGGTAGTTTTACCTCAGTTCGGTTTGTTTTTCTCGGAGTTCCTCTCGGACCCTGTGCGGAGTCACGTGTTTCCGTCCGAGACGCAGATTTTCAGAAAAAAACAAAAACGGCTCCTTATAAAACACTTCACATGAAAATAAAACAGTGAGTAAAACATATTCACATATAAAAGGAGTAATTTCAAAGCTCCAATGTAAAGGAATAAATTTAACTCATTGAAAATGGACATAGGAAACGCTTCTTTTCTCTCAATTAAAATAACTAGGCCCAATGAGCGAGCAAAAAGTTTCGGGTCATTCTTCAAACGTGTTATGTTTGGAAAAACAAAAAACAAAACTAAAAATCAATAAACCGTTCGAGATCTTTTATACAAATATTTCTTTTATAATAATAATAATAATAATAATAATAATAATAATAATAATAATAATAATAATAATAATAATAATAATAATTATAATAATAATAATAATAATAATAATAATAATTTTTAAAAATCGCGACATATTTACTTCCGCATTTCCAAAAGTGGCGGTCACGTGTTTCCGGTCTGAAGCAGGAGCCTGTAAACATGTCTGCGCCCTGGACTCTCACGCTTTTGACTTTAGCGAACACAAACTCCACTTTTACTGTGAAATAAGCATATGTTTACAGCTGCAGAGTTCGCTCCGGGCTAAAGCTAACGCTGTGAACATGATTTTACCTGCGCTGCTGCGATTTTCCCGGTTTAAAGTCTCCAAACGGAGAGTCTCCGGTGTGAACAGAGCGATGAAAATAAAAGACTCCAGCCCCGGATTTAGACTCATGAGCACAAAGAGCAACAAGGTAAAAGGGTTTAAATATAGTCCTGGTTTAGTCCTAGTTTAGTCCTGGTTTAGTCCTTGTTCAGTCCTGGTTTAGTCCTGGTTTAGTCCTGGTTTAGTCCTGGTTTAATCCTTGCTCAGTCCTGGTTTAGTCCTGGTTTAGCCCTGGTTCAGTCCTGGTTTAGTCCTGGTTTAGTCCTTGTTCAGTCCTGGTTTAGTCCTGGTTTAGTCCTGGTTTAATCCTTGCTCAGTCCTGGTTTAGTCCTGGTTTAGTCCTGGTTTAGCCCTGGTTTAGTCCTGGTTTAGTCCTGGTTTAGTCCTGGTTTAGTCCTGGTTTAGTCCTGGTTCAGTCCTGGTTCAGTCCTGGTTTAGCCCTGGTTTAGTCCTGGTTTAGTCCTTGTTTAGCCCTGGTTCAGTCCTGCTTTAGTCCTGGTTTAGTCCTTGTTCAGTCCTGGTTTAGTCCTGGTTTAGCCCTGCTTCTGTTTTTGTGTTTTTATTGAGCGCTGGGACACAGACTTCCATTACCCCAGACGCTTCCTCATTTTGTTCATCTTTAAATAAAATACAAAACTCCAGAAAACCACAACCACATGATTATTTAGGCTGTGCACCTGTCCCTCCTGCTCCTGCCCCTCCTGCACCTGTCTCATGCGCTCCTGTCTCCCCTGTCGGCAGGTGCCTGTGGACCTGTCTGTGTTTCCTGTCGACAGGATCAGGAACTTCTGCATCGTCGCTCACATCGACCACGGGAAAAGCACTTTGGCTGACAGACTCCTGGAGATCACAGGTCTGGACCAGGACTAAACCAGGACTAAACCAGGTCTGGACCAGGACTAAACCAGGTCTGGACCAGGACTAAACCAGGACTAAACCAGGACTGGACCAGGACTAAACCAGGACTGGACTAGGACTGGACCAGGACTGAACCAGGACTAAACCAGGACTGAACCAGGATGTCACGGGGCTGAGTCGGGATGCTCGTTTTAGGATGTTTTATTCCACAGTGCAGAACAGGAAAGACAGGCGCAAAAATGTGTGCCGGAAATATTTACAGTGAAACAGTGGGAAAAAAGGTCTATTTACAGGGCTGGCAAAAAAGGATGACTTCTCCTACAAGTCTCTCTCTAGTTCTCGCTCCACTCTCTCTTAGTCTCTCAGTCGTTTGCTCGCTCGCTCCCTCGCTTTTCCAGCGAAACACGACCTTCATTGTAGCCAGGACACGACAAGACACGACGAGAGCAGAGACTAGACTGACACAGGTGCTGAGCGGCAGGGCGCACCTTTATACACCCCTCGCCCCTCCCACCTTACGTAACTCCCCTCTAAAAGCTTAATTAAATCATTTCTACAACTAAATGATTAATATTACTGGGGCCAACAGTTACACATAGAGAATTGCTTTGATCTCACATCCATAAATGCCCGAAAATGGGTTAAACACAAATAAAACACAGTTAATTGTCCAGGCCAGTCACCTGTGGCTCACATGACCCCGGAGCGCGCACAACGGGAGGATTTAAGCTCCTGACGTGGATGTGTCCGGGTTTGCCAGTGCGCACCGAGCAGCGGCAGCAGCTGCAGCGCGAGGGAAAGTAAAAGTCGATCACCGCGGGTCTCTGAAGGACAGCTCCGGCGCCTCCACCAGTGCACCCCCAGTCGCGGCCGAGAACACGCAAAAGCAAACTCCACTGCGCGCCCGCAGCGCAGCGCCCGCAGCGCAGCGCCCAGCAAACAAGGAAACAGGTGAGCACGCGTCTTCCCACGCTTTCCCCGGGGACCGCGCTCAGGGACGGACCTGCTCCGTCACACAGGACTGGACCAGGACTAGACCAGGACTAGACCAGGACTGGACCAGGACTAAACCAGTACTAAACCAGGACTAAACCAGGACTAAACCAGGACTGGACCAGGACTAAACCAGGACTGGACCAGGACTGGACCAGGACTAAACCAGGACTGGACCAGGACTAAACCAGGACTGAACCAGGACTGAACCAGGACTGAACCAGGACTAAACCAGGATTGAACCAGGTCTAACCCAGGTCTAAACCAGGTCTAACCCAGGTCTTTTGGTCCAGGGGCGATTTCTGCCACGGAGAAGAACCGTCAGGTGTTGGATCAGCTGCAGGTGGAGCGGGAGCGCGGCATCACCGTGAAGGCCCAGACCGCCTCCCTGTTCTACCACCACCGGGGGGCGCCGCACCTGCTCAACCTCATCGACACCCCAGTAACGCCACGCTCACCTGCGCAGACCCGGACTCGCCTGCAGACAGACCCGGACTCACCTGCAGACAGACCCGGACTCACCTGCAGACAGACCCGGACTCACCTGCAGACAGACCCGGACTCACCTGCGCAGACCCGGACTCACCTGCGCAGACCCAGGCTCACCTGCACAGACCCAGACTCACCTGCACAGACCCAGACTCACCTGCAGACAGACCCAGACTCACCTGCAGACAGACCCAGACTCACCTGCAGACAGACCCAGACTCACCTGCAGACAGACCCAGACTCACCTGCAGACAGACCCAGACTCACCTGCAGACAGACCCAGACTCACCTGCACAGACCCGGACTCACCTGCAGACAGACCCAGACTCACCTGCAGACAGACCCGGACTCACCTGCAGACAGACCCGGACTCACCTGCAGACAGACCCGGACTCACCTGCAGACAGACCCGGACTCACCTGCAGACAGACCCGGACTCACCTGCAGACAGACCCGGACTCACCTGCAGACAGACCCTGACTCACCTGCAGACAGACCCGGACTCACCTGCAGACAGACCCGGACTCACCTGCAGACAGACCCGGACTCACCTGCAGACAGACCCGGACTCACCTGCAGACAGACCCAGACTCACCTGCAGACAGACCCGGACTCACCTGCAGACAGACCCGGACTCACCTGCAGACAGACCCGGACTCACCTGCAGACAGACCCGGACTCACCTGCAGACAGACCCGGACTCACCTGCAGACAGACCCGGACTCACCTGCAGACAGACCCGGACTCACCTGCAGACAGACCCAGACTCACCTGCAGACAGACCCAGACTCACCTGCAGACAGACCCAGACTCACCTGCAGACAGACCCGGACTCACCTGCAGACAGACCCGGACTCACCTGCAGACAGACCCGGACTCACCTGCAGACAGACCCGGACTCACCTGCAGACAGACCCGGACTCACCTGCAGACAGACCCGGACTCACCTGCACAGACCCAGACTCACCTGCAGACAGACCCGGACGTTGTTTTGAGTCCGAGGCTCGTGTTTCAGCTCTGCTCTCTGCTGCCCCCTAGGGTCACGTGGACTTCAGTTATGAGGTTTCCCGCTCCATCTCGGCCTGTCAGGGAGTTCTGCTCATCGTGGACGCAAACCAGGTGAAAACACAGAGACAAAACACAGAGACAAAACGCAGAGACAAAACACAAAATAATACATATAATATAACGGGCTAAACCAGGACTAATCCAGGGCTAAACCAGGACTAAACCAGGAATAAACCAGGGCTAAAACAGGAATAAACCAGGGCTAAAACAGGGCTAAACCAGGACTAAACCAGGGCTAAACCAGGGCTAAACCAGGACTAAACCAGGGCTAAACCAGGGCTAAACCAGGACTAAACCAGGGCTAAACCAGGGCTAAACCAGGACTAAACCAGGGCTAAACCAGGACTAAACCAGGACTAAACCAGGACTAAACCAGGACTAAACCAGGGCTAAACCAGGGCTAAACCAGGTCCTCACTTAAATTCCACATTACACGTTACAGAGAGAAATATCGAAACACTGGATTCAAGTTGTAAATTTAGTGCAGATTCTTTTCTAATGCACCTCAATACTTAAAAATGCAACAAAAACGCCTTTTTTCTCTCTCTCTGTGCCCATTTCCGCAGCATTTTCATGACCATAACCACGTAAAAACGAGGGAATTATGTGTTTTTATTTCAGGGGATCCAGGCTCAGACTGTGGCCAACTTTTATTTGGCGTTTGAGGCTCAGCTCACAGTGATCCCCGTCATCAATAAGGTATTTTTGACTCTTTAAACCTAAGACCTTCCCGAAAACGCCGTGGGATTTTCCGGTGCGTTTGTCTCCCAGGTGGACCTGAAGGGCGCGGATCCGGAGCGAGTGGAGGCGCAGATGGAGAAGGTGTTGGGAATCCCGCGGGACCAGTGCATCCGGGTGAGTCTCCGCCCGGACGCTCCAAATCCAAACGGGAAGTTCTCGCTTTTCCGGGTCCCGCCGACTTCTGGGATATTCCCCCGCGGCTCCGGAAGAACGTTCGTTCAGTGGTTTTTCAAAATAAAACTAAAAATGAGAAAACCAGGACTAAACTGAGACTAAACCAGGACTAAACCAGGACTAAACCAGGACTAAACCAGGACTAAACCAGACTAAACTGAGACTAAATGAGACTAAACCAGAACTACGTTCAGTCCTGGTTTAGTCTCAGTTTAGTCCTGGTTTAGTTCTGGTTTAGTCTCAGTTTAGTCCTGGTTTAGTCCTGGTTTAGTCTCAGTTTAGTCCTGGTTTAGTCCTGGTTTAGTCCTGGTTTAGTCCTGGTTTAGTCCTGGTTTAGTCCTGTGTAATGCTAATTAAAGGCTGGGCAACACTAACTGTGCTAAGGCAGATTAGTGGATACAGAAGATGATGGTTTGTGAAGGAGCCCGAGGTGTAAATGAAGTACAGACCATAAAAGTTTGAGTTATTGTTTGTATATTGAGTTGAATTTTTTTTTCCACGTAAATACACAGTAATAGTCGGGTAATAACCAACCAAGGAAAAAAAAATAACACAAAAACAACTAACAAAAGGTCAGCGCTCACTTTTCGGTTTGAATCGAGTCTTCCCCAAAAAAATATTGCCCTTCTCTTGTTTAGAGTTCAAGGTGAGAGTTCAAGAATCAGGGTTCAGGAATCAAAAAAACAAAAACAAAACAAATCCAACGGGTGAGTTGCAGGAGTTGAGTGTTTATGGGTCAAGCAGCGGTGGAAAAGAAAAGCATTGTCCTCCCGCTCTGTTTTGGTCTCCTCGCCATCAGTGTCTGTGGAGATCGGAAGTTGATGAGGTAGTTGGTTTCGCCCATACAAAAAACCTGACCTAAAAAGGTCAAAACACAAATAACCATTTCATTAACATACTAATGTAAAGTAATGTAAAGTAATGTAAAGTAATGTAAAGTAATGTAAAGTAATGTAAAGTAATGTAACCTAACATAACAAATGAAAACGATGCATGATCAACATACATGAGGAAAAATACACCAAAACAAGTGCACTTATTTCACGCATTCAAAATTTCAATATTTGTACAAATACTCAGAGTGTATCAATCAAGTGCTGCGCAACAGGAGAACACGCAGCTACGTGAATACAAAACTTCTTAGAGCATTTAGCGTTAGCTAAACAGAGCGCTTACCTCGGATAAACGTCCTGAAAGGCACTTCTATATTTTCAATATTCAGTTCAATTAAAGAGCTGCCTGTAATTCGGCTTCATTACAATACATCATTAAATAGCAATAGAAACTTTTACCTGAGGTTTCCGCTGACACACAAGACTCCACACGACCACGCGGTGATGTCACCAGGTGGGGCGGACGACCACGCGGTGATGTCACCAGGTGGGGCGGACGACCACGCGGTGATGTCACCAGGTGGGGCGGACGACCACGCGGTGATGTCACCAGGTGGGGCGGACGACCACGCGGTGATGTCACCAGGTGGGGCGGACGACCACGCGGTGATGTCACCAGGTGGGGCGGACGACCACGCGGTGATGTCACCAGTTTTTCCTGTTTTTCGTTTTTCAGATTTCGGCCAAACTCGGGACGAACGTGGAGCAGGTTCTGCAGGCGGTGGTGGAGCGGATTCCCCCGTGAGGAATTTACTTTACACAAATCTGGAGCTAAGGTTTAACAGAGAAAATAATCCTCCTTTCCTCTCTCCTCTTTCCTCTCCTCTCTCCTCTCTCCTCCTCTCCTTTCTCCTCTCCTCTCTCCTCTCTCCTCCTCTCTTCTCCTCTCCTCTCTCCTCCTCTCTTCTCCTCTCCTCTCTCCTCCTCTCCTCTCTTCTCCTCTCTCCTCTCTCCTCTGCTCTCCTCTCTCCTCTGCTCTCCTCTCTCCTCCTCTCTTCTCCTCTCCTCTCTGCTCTGCTCTCCTCTCCTCTCTCCTCTGCTCTCCTCTCTCCTCTCCTCTCTCCTCCTCTCTTCTCCTCTCTCCTCTCCTCTCTCCTCCTCTGCTCTCCTCTCTCCTCTCCTCTCTCCTCCTCTCCTCTCCTCTCTTCTCTCCTCTGCTTTCCTCTCTCCTCTGCTCTCCTCTCTCCTCTCCTCTCTCCTCTCCTCTCTCCTCCTCTCTTCTCCTCTCTCCTCCTCTCCTCTCCTCTCTCCTCTCTCCTCCTCTCTTCTCCTCTCTCCTCTCTCCTCTGCTCTCCTCTCCTCTCTCTCCTCCTCTGCTCTCCCTCTCTCTCTCTCCTCCTCCTCTCTCCTCTCCTCTCCTCTCCTCTCCTCTGCTCTCCTCTCCTCTCTCCTCTGCTCTCCTCTCTCCTCCTCTCTTCTCCTCTCTCCTCTCCTCTCTCCTCTCCTCTCCTCTCTCCTCTCTCCTCTCCTCTCTCTCTCCTCCTCTGCTCTCCTCTCTCTCCTCTCCTCTCTCCTCTCTCTTCTCCTCTCTCTCTCTCCTCTGCTCTCCTCTCTCCTTCCTCCTCTCCTCTCTTTCTCTCTCTCTCCTCTCCTCTCTCCTCTCTCTCTCTCTCCTCCTCTCTTCTCTCCTCTCTCTCCTCTCTCCTCTCCTCTCTCTCCTCTCTCCCCTCTCCTCCTCTCTCCTCTCTCCTCCTCTCTCCTCCTCCTCTCTCTCCCTCTCTCTCTCCTCCTCCTCTCTCCTCTCTCCTCCTTCTCTCTCTTCCCTCTCTCTCCTCTCTCCCTCTCCCTCCTCTCTTCTCCTCTCCCTCTCCTCTCTCTCCTCTCCTCTCTCTCTCTCTCCTCTCTCTCTCTCTCTCTCCTCTCTCTCTGCTCTCTCTCTCCTCCCTCTGTCTCTCTTCTCCCTCCCTCTCTCCTCCTCTCTCTTCTCCTCCTCTCTCCTCTCCTCTCTCTCTCCTCCTCCCTTCTCTCCTCTCTTCCTCTCCTCTTCTCTCCTCTCTCCCTCTCTTCTCCTCTCTCTTCTTTTCTCTCCCTCTCTTCTCCTCTCTCCCTCTCTTCTCCTCTCTCCCTCTCTTCTCCTCTCTCCCTCTCTTCTTCTCTCTCCCTCTCTTCTCCTCTCTCCCTCTCTTCTTCTCTCTCCCTCTCTTCTCCTCTCTCCCTCTCTTCTCTCTCCCTCTCTTCTTCTCTCTCCCTCTCTTCTCTCTCCCTCTCTTCTTCTCTCTCTCCCTCTCCTCTCTTCTCTCTCCCTCTCTTCTCTCTCCCTCCTCTGCTCTCCTCTCCTCTCTTCCCTCTCTCCTCTCTCCCTTCTCCCTCTCCTCCTCTCCTCTCTCTCCTCTCTCCTCTCCTCTGCTCTCCTCCTCCTCTCTCCTTCCTCCTCTCTCTCCTCTCTCCTCTCCTCTCTCTCTCCCTCTCTCTCTCTCCCTCTCCTCTCCTCTCTCCCTCTCCCTCTCTCTCCTCTTTACTCTCTCTGCCCTCTCTCTCCCTCTCTCCTCCCTCTCTCCTCTCCTCTCCTCTCCTCTCTCTCCCTCCTCCTCTCTCTCCTCCTCTCTCTCCTCTCTCTCTCTCTCTCTCCTCTTCCTCTCCTCTCTCTCTCTCTCCACCTCTCTCTCTTCTCTCTCTCTTCCTCTCTCTCCTCTCTCTCTCTGCTCTCCTCTCTCCCTTCTGCTCTCTCTCCTTTTCTCTCTCTCTCTCTCTCTCTCTCTCTCTCCTCTCTCTCCTCTCTCTCTCTCCCTCTCTCCTCTCTGCTCTCTCTCTCTCTCCTCCTCTCTCTCTCTCTCTCCTCTCTCTCTTCCTCTCTCCCTCTCTCTGCTCCTCTCTCTCCTCTCTCTGCTCCTCTCCCTCTCTCTCCTCTCCTCCTCTTTCTCCTTCTCTCCTCTCTCTCTCCTCCCTCTCTCCTCCTCTTCTCTCTCCCCTCGCTCCTCTCTCCTTTCCCTCCTCTCACGTCTCTCCTTCTCTCTCTCCTCTCTCTTCTCCCCTTCTCTCTTTCCTTCTCTCTCTCCTCTCACTTCTCTCCTTCTCTCTCTCCTCTCTCTTCTCCCCTTCGCTCTCTCCTTCTCTCTCTCCTCTCTCTCTCCTTCTCTCTCTCCTCTCTCTTCACTCCTTTTCTCTCTCCTCTCTCTTCTCTCCTCTCTCTCTCTCTCTCCCTCCTCTCTCTGCTCTCTCTCTCTCTCTGCTCTCTCTCTCTCCTCTGCTCTCTCTCTCCTCTCTCTCTCTCTCTCTCTCTCCTCTCCTCCTCTCTCTCCTCTCTCTTCCTCCTCTTCCTCTCTGCTCTGCTCTCTCTCCTCCTCTCTTCTCTCTCTCCCTCTCTCTGTCTCTCCTCTCTCTCTCTCTGCTCTCTCTCTCTCTCTGCTCTCTCTCTCCTCTCCCTCCTCTCCTCTCTCTCTCCTCTCTCTCTCTCCTCTCCCTCCTCTCCTCTCTCTCCTCTCTCTCTCCTCTCCCTCTCTCCTCTCCTCTCCTCTTTCTCCTCTCCTCTCTCCTCTCTCTCCTCTCTCTCTCCTCTCCTCTCTCTCCCTCTGCTCTCTCTCCCTCTCCTCTCTCCTCTCTCTCCTCCCTCTCCTCTCTCTCTCTCCTCTCTCTCCCTCTCTCTCCTCTCTCTCTCCCCTCTCCCCTCTCTTCCTCTCTCTCTCTCCTCTCTCTCCTCCTCTGTCCTCTGCTCTCTCTCTCCTCCCTCTCCTCTCCTCTCCTTCTCTCCTCTCCTCTCTCTCTCCTCTCTCTCCTCTGCTCTCCCTCTCTCTCTCTCCTCCCTCCTCTCCTCTCTCTCCTCTCCTCTCTCTCTCCTCTCCTCTCTCTCTCCTCCCTCCTCTCCTCTCTCTCCTCTCCTCTCTCTCTCCTCTCCTCTCTCTCTCTCTCTCTCTCTCCTCTCTCTCTCTCTGCTCTCTCTCTCTCTCCCTCTCTTCTCTCTCTCTTCTCCCTCTCTCTCTCCTCTCTCTCTCCTCTCTCTCTCTCCTCTCCTCTCTCCTCTCCTCTCTCCTCCTCTCTTCTCCTCTCTCCTCCTCTCCTCTCTCCTCTGCTCTCCTCTCTCCTTTCCTCTCCTCTCTCCTCTCCTCTCCTCTCTCCTCCTCTCTTCTCCTCTCTCCTCTCCTCTCTCCTCCTCTCCTCTCCTCTCTCCTCTCCTCTCCTCTCATCTCCTCTCTCCTCTGCTCTCCTCTCTCCTCTGCTCTCCTCTCTTCTCCTCTCCTCTCTCCTCCTCTCTTCTCCTCTCTCCTCCTCTCTCCTCTCCTCAGTCCCTCGGTCACCTCCTCCTCTCCTCTTCGCGCCCTCGTCTTCGACTCGGGCTTCGATCGTTTCCGTGGCGTCGTCCTGAGCGTTTGTCTGTTTGGAGGGAAACTTGGACGAGGAGATCGGATCATCTCGGCTCATCTGCGGAAAACCTACGAAGTCCAAGAGGTCGGAATCCTGCGGCCCAAAGAGCTGCCCACGAGCCAGCTGTAAGACCCGGACCGGGACCAGACCGGGACCAGACCGGGACCAGACCGGGACCAGACCGGGACCAGACCGGGACCAGACCAGAACTCAACCAGGACTAGACCAGGACTGAACCAAGACTAAAAAAGCACTGAATGGGACTTAACCAGGACTAAAACCGGCCCCGCCCCCCCCTCCTCCTGTTCTAAGCCCCACCCCCTCCACCACCTGCTCTAAGCCCCGCCCCCTCCACCACCTGCTCTAAGCCCCGCCCCTGAACCAGGACTGAGCCAGGATCTAATTTTTCTCTGTTTTCAGTGGATTTTCTAGTTTGAGTTTTTTTAGACAAATACAGTTTTGTTTTTTATCTCACCCACAGGTTTAATCACGTCTCTAATATTTACTTTTTAAATTAGTTCTTCGTTCTTTGTTTTGTTGTTTTTCTGTAGTTTTTATGTTTGTGTTGATCGTTTTGTCGTTTGTCCGTAGGTTCGCGGGTCAGGTGGGGTACGTGATCGTGTTTGTGTTGGTCGTTTTGTCGTTTGTCCGTAGGTTCGCGGGTCAGGTGGGGTACGTGATCGTGTTTGTGTTGGTTGTTTTGTCGTTTGTCCGTAGGTTCGCGGGTCAGGTGGGGTACGTGATCGTGTTTGTGTTGGTCGTTTTGTCGTTTGTCCGTAGGTTCGCGGGTCAGGTGGGGTACGTGATCGTGTTTGTGTTGGTCGTTTTGTCGTTTGTCCGTAGGTTCGCGGGTCAGGTGGGGTACGTGATCGTGTTTGTGTTGATCGTTTTGTCGTTTGTCCGTAGGTTCGCGGGTCAGGTGGGGTACGTGATCGTGTTTGCGTTGGTCGTTTTGTCGTTTGTCCGTAGGTTCGCGGGTCAGGTGGGGTACGTGATCGTGTTTGTGCTGGTCGTTTTGCCGTTTCTGCGGAGGTTCGCGGGTCAGGTGGGGTACGTGATCGTGTTTGTGTTGGTCGTTTTGTCGTTTGTCCGTAGGTTCGCGGGTCAGGTGGGGTACGTGATCGTGTTTGTGTTGGTCGTTTTGTCGTTTGTCCGTAGGTTCGCGGGTCAGGTGGGGTACGTGATCGTGTTTGTGTTGGTCGTTTTGTCGTTTGTCCGTAGGTTCGCGGGTCAGGTGGGGCACGTGATCGTGTTTGTGTTGGTCGTTTTGTCGTTTGTCCGTAGGTTCGCGGGTCAGGTGGGGTACGTGATCGTGTTTGTGTTGGTCGTTTTGTCGTTTGTCCGTAGGTTCGCGGGTCAGGTGGGGTACGTGATCGTGTTTGTGTTGGTCGTTTTGTCGCTTGTCCGCAGGTTCGCGGGTCAGGTGGGGCACGTGATCGTGTTTGTGTTGGTCGTTTTGTCGTTTGTCCGTAGGTTCGCGGGTCAGGTGGGGTACGTGATCGTGTTTGTGTTGATCGTTTTGTCGTTTGTCCGTAGGTTTGCGGGTCAGGTGGGGTACGTGATCGTGTTTGTGTTGGTCGTTTTGTCGTTTGTCCGTAGGTTCGCGGGTCAGGTGGGGTACGTGATCGTGTTTGTGTTGCTCGTTTTGTCGTTTGTCCGTAGGTTCGCGGGTCAGGTGGGGTACGTGATCGTGTTTGTGTTGATCGTTTTGTCGTTTGTCCGTAGGTTCGCGGGTCAGGTGGGGTACGTGATCGTGTTTGTGTTGGTCGTTTTGTCGTTTGTCCGTAGGTTCGCGGGTCAGGTGGGGTACGTGATCGTGTTTGTGTTGGTCGTTTTGTCGTTTGTCCGTAGGTTCGCGGGTCAGGTGGGGTACGTGATCGTGTTTGTGTTGGTCGTTTTGTCGTTTGTCCGTAGTTTCGCGGGTCAGGTGGGGTACGTGATCGTGTTTGTGTTGATCGTTTTGTCGTTTGTCCGTAGGTTCGCGGGTCAGGTGGGGTACGTGATCGTGTTTGTGTTGATCGTTTTGTCGTTTGTCCGTAGGTTCGCGGGTCAGGTGGGGTACGTGATTGCCGGGATGAAGGACGTGAAAGAGGCTCAGATCGGAGATACTCTGTTCCTCCAGGGGGATTCGCCAGTGGAGCCTCTGCCCGGATTTAAACCAGCCAGACCCATGGTGTTTGCAGGTGAGAGAAGAGGGGGGTTTATCAGCGAGACCCTCGGATCTTTTGTTTGTAAATGAGCTCTCTCCTGCAGGGATGTTCCCCGTGGATCAGTCCGAGTACACGGGGCTCCGCAGCGCCATCGAGAGGCTGACGCTGAACGACTCCAGCGTCACTGTGCAGAGAGACAGCAGCCTGGCCCTGGGAGCAGGCTGGAGGTACTGAAACGGGACTGAAACGGGGACTGAAACGGGGACTGAAACGGGGACTGAAACGGGGACTGAAACGGGGACTGAACCAGGTTCTGAAAGGAACTACAGGCTGGACTGAGGACGCCCTCACTTCGCTCGTTGGATTTGTTGTTCGGCTCCAGGCAGTAAAATCGTTCTTCTGTATCACAGACTGCAGTGTGTTTCTTTCACACCTGCAAACACCAAACCTGCTCCACCGACGTTTCATCACTTTTTATCGTTCAGGTAGAAATAAGCGACAGTTTTGCGTCGCTCTGGAGCGACATGTTCATGCGTTGTTTCTTCATCTGATCTTCGTTTATCACATTCTCTGTATCGACTAAAATATCCAACTGGAAAATGAGTCATGTCTCCGTCTGAAGAACAATCTGTTACTGTCCTGGAGTCGGCAAAGGCGTAGACTCGCTGAAGGCGGCGAGTCGCTGAAGGCGCGGACTCGCTGAAGGCGCGGACTCGCTGAAGGCGCGGACTCGCTGAAGGCGCGGACTCGCTGAAGGCAGCGAGTCGCTGAAGGCGCGGACTCGCTGAAGGCGCTGACTCGCTGAAGGCGTAGACTCGCTGAAGGCAGCGAGTCGCTGAAGGCGCGGACTCGCTGAAGGCGCGGAGTCGCTGAAGGCGCGGAGTCGCTGAAGGCGCGGACTCGCTGAAGGCGCGGACTCGCTGAAGGCGCTGACTCGCTGAAGGCGCGGACTCGCTGAAGGCGCGGACTCGCTGAAGGCGTTGAGTGCATCATTTCAGGCAGAGGAGACCTTTTCATGGATGTGGCTTTTGCTTTTGGTGCAATAACTGCTGTCGGTGTGAAAGAACCCTAGACCGGGACTAAACCAGGACTAGACCAGGACTAGAACAGGACTAATCATGTAAATAAACGTGTTCTCCTCAGACTGGGGTTCCTGGGTCTTCTGCACATGGAGGTGTTTAACCAGCGTCTGGAGCAGGAGCACAACGCCAACGTGATCGT
Organism: Odontamblyopus rebecca; assembly: GCA_030686955.1. NCBI lineage: Eukaryota > Metazoa > Chordata > Actinopteri > Gobiiformes > Gobiidae > Odontamblyopus > Odontamblyopus rebecca. The sequence continues at coordinate 2,349,685 of CM060663.1, read as the reverse complement.
CACAGCGCCGACCGTTCCCTACAAGGCCCTGCTCTCCTCTGCTAAACTCATCAAGGTCTGAACCAGGTCTAAACCAGGTCTGAACCAGGTCTGAACCAGGTCTGAACCAGGTCTGAACCAGGTCTGAACCAGGTCTGAACCAGGTCTAAACCAGGTCTGAACCAGGTCTGAACCAGGTCTGAACCAGGTCTGAACCAGGTCTGAACCAGGTCTAAACCAGGTCTGAACCAGGTCTGAACCAGGTCTGAACCAGGTCTGAACCAGGTCTGAACCAGGTCTGAACCAGGTCTAAACCAGGTCTGAACCAGGTCTGAACCAGGTCTGAACCAGGTCTGAACCAGGTCTAAACCAGGTCTAAACCAGGTCTGAACCAGGTCTGAACCAGGTCTGAACCAGGTCTGAACCAGGTCTAAACCAGGTCTGAACCAGGTCTGAACCAGGTCTGAACCAGGTCTGAACCAGGTCTGAACCAGGTCTGAACCAGGTCTGAACCAGGTCTGAATCAGGTCTAAACCAGGTCTTTTGTCCCTTCCAGGAGTACGGCAGTGAGGAGATCACCATAGTGAACCCGGCCCTGTTCCCAGACCGGTCTCTGGTCTCTCAGTACCTGGAGCCCATCGTCATAGGAACCATTTTAGCTCCAGACGATTACACGGGAAAGATCCTGAGTCTGTGCGAGGTGAGTCCGAGCCGTCCGTCTCCTTGTGAGTCTGTTCTGATTTACCGTTCTGTTTGTGTTTATCTTTTTAGTCCAGATTAATCAAATAATAGTTTTAAGTGGATTAAATGTGATGCTAATTTAGTCTAAAACTAACAGAAACAACAAAAACACTAACACGAACATAACATGAACTAACATGAACATAACATGAACTAACATAAACGAACATGAACATAACATGAACTAACATGAACATAACATGAACTAACATGAACATAACAAACTAACATGAACATAACATGAACTAACATGAACATAACAAACTAACATGAACATAACATGAACTAACATAAACGAACATGAACATAACATGAACTAACATGAACATAACATGAACTAACATGAACATAACAAACTAACATGAACATAACATGAACTAACATAAACGAACATGAACATAACATGAACTAACATGAACATAACATGAACTAACATGAACATAACATGAACTAACATGAACATAACATAAACTAACATGAACATAACATGAACTAACATGAACATAACATAAACTAACATGAACATAACATGAACTAACATGAACATAACAAACTAACATGAACATAACATGAACTAACATGAACATAACATAAACTAACATGAACATAACATGAACTAACATGAACATAACAAACATAACATGAACATAAAACATGACACGGAGAGAAAAGAGAAGCAAAAAGGCAACAGTCCTGTCTGGTCGTTTGGCAAATTAAAGCTCCGCTGTGTAACTTTTCAGCAAATAACCTGACTAAAGGTGATACACTGCAGCGTGTGCAGAAGAGCCTGTTGTGTTAGTGAAATGTTCCGTAGTGGAGCTTTAAGCGTGTTTTTCCCCCTCAGAGCCGCAGAGGAGTGCAGAAGAGCCTGTTGTGTTAGTGAAATGTTCCGTAGTGGAGCTTTAAGCGTGTTTTTCCCCCTCAGAGCCGCAGAGGAGTGCAGAAGAGCCTGTTGTGTTAGTGAAATGTTCCGTAGTGGAGCTTTAAGCGTGTTTTTCCCCCTCAGAGCCGCAGAGGAGTGCAGAAGAGCCTGTTGTGTTAGTGAAATGTTCCGTAGTGGAGCTTTAAGCGTGTTTTTCCCCCGCAGAGCCGCAGAGGAGTGCAGAAGAGCCTGTTGTGTTAGTGAAATGTTCCGTAGTGGAGCTTTAAGCGTGTTTTTCCCCCTCAGAGCCGCAGAGGAGTGCAGAAGAGCCTGTTGTGTTAGTGAAATGTTCCGTAGTGGAGCTTTAAGCGTGTTTTTCCCCCTCAGAGCCGCAGAGGAGTGCAGAAGAGCCTGTTGTGTTCGTGGAAATGTTCCGTAGTGGAGCTTTAAGCGTGTTTTTCCCCCTCAGAGCCGCAGAGGAGTGCAGAAGAGCCTGTTGTGTTAGTGAAATGTTCCGTAGTGGAGCTTTAAGCGTGTTTTTCCCCCTCAGAGCCGCAGAGGAGTGCAGAAGAGCCTGTTGTGTTAGTGAAATGTTCCGTAGTGGAGCTTTAGCGTGTTTTTCCCTCAGAGCCGCAGAGGAGTGTAGAAGAGCCTGTTGTGTTAGTGAAATGTTCCGTAGTGGAGCTTTAAGCGTGTTTTTCCCCCTCAGAGCCGCAGAGGAGTGCAGAAGAGCCTGTTGTGTTAGTGAAATGTTCCGTAGTGGAGCTTTAAGCGTGTTTTTCCCCCTCAGAGCCGCAGAGGAGTGCAGAAGAGCCTGTTGTACATTGACGACCGTCGCGTGATGATGAAATACGAGTTTCCTCTGAACGAGATCGTGGTCGACTTCTACGACCTGCTCAAGTCCCTGTCCTCGGGATACGCCAGGTGAGACTGACAGGTGAGACGGACAGGTGAGACTGACAGGTGAGACGGACAGGTGAGACGGACAGGTGAGACTGACAGGTGAGACTGACAGGTGAGACGGACAGGTGAGACGGACAGGTGAGACGGACAGGTGAGACTGACAGGTGAGACGGACAGGTGAGACGGACAGGTGAGACGGACAGGTGAGACTGACAGGTGAGACTGGCGGGTGAGACTGGCGGGTGAGACTGACAGGTGAGACAGGCAGGTGAGACAGGCAGGTGAGACAGGCAGGTGAGACTGGCAGGTGAGACGGACAGGTGAGACTGACAGGTGAGACTGACAGGCGAGACGGACTGGCGAGACTGGCGGGTGAGACGGGCAGGTGAGACGGGCAGGTGAGACGGGCAGGTGAGACGGACAGGTGAGACGGACAGGTGAGACGGACAGGTGAGACGGGCAGGTGAGACTGACAGGTGAGACGGACAGGTGAGACTGACAGGGACAGGGTTCTTTACGATTTTAATGTTTCTTCTGATTCTTTGTTTAGAATCAGCTCCACAAACTCCACATTTTAGTCTTTTCTTTTTTTCCATTTTATTTGGAAAAAGCAAATATTTACAGGTTACACATTTCCAGTTCAAATGTGAATCTTTCCAATTTTGATAAGTAACAAAAAAGAGAAAGAAAAAAGCAAAAAAACACTAAACTATTTACACGAACATGGAGCCTACAGGAACAGAAACGCAACCAAAAAGATCATGTTGTGTGTCAGATGATGTTTTTATGTTTATGTTTGTTGTATAAGTTAGATTTCCATTTTAAACACATCAGAGATTATGTCAGTCCAGACTTGGGCCCGACCGATATATCGGCCGATATGGACTCTGGGAAACATATCGGCCAAAATCTTGCCGATCTGGGCCGATTTTCCTCGTGGTCATGTTTTCCCTCGTTCTAAAGCTCAGACTCTATATTCTGCCCGTTTAATCCAGTTTCCTGACAGATAAATGTCCTGATCTGTGACGTCGTACTGACCCTGGATCCTCCTGTGCGTTTGTTTCCAGCCGCAGCCACAGATCCACCTGCACAACACTGAGATTGTGTTGTTTTTGCGGCCGCTCAGTGTGAGTCTGGATTAAAGGACAGTTCTTAGTGCTGATCTGAGAGGAGCCTGTGTGAGGCTGAGTGTTGAAATGTGTCGGTTTTGAAGCTCGTTTTGGTTCTTTCTCGTTGGTTAGCGATTAGCTGCTGTAGCTCGCACACATAAACAGGCTGTTTTCTCTTCTGTTAGCGACTGTAAAGTGACTATAGTGGCCGTATATATGTTACTGGACACACACTGATATGGAAATGAGCTGTGAACAGAGGTGTGAATTATCCGCATTTAGCAGATCATTCATTACCGCAGCGCACACGCATTTACCGCTAAAGGCTAACAGCGGTAGTTTACTTACAGCACTTTATTTACTGGTGAGAATATCGTACAAAAACACCATCAGGCCGAGCGACTCTTTAAATATGACGTAAAGAGGCAGAAGAACAGGAAATGTCGCCTAAATAAACCGACTGAAAATCCAATAGAGCCAAACCGAAGTTTTAGAAACAACTGAAGATTTACACTGAATTTTTACGTCATAAATATACCAGAGATTATATCAGCAGCTCCAACTCCCATTTGATCGGCATCAAATCGGCCGCAAACAAAATCCATATCGGTCGGACCCTGGTCCAGACGTGAATAATGCTCCACGTTCTGACTTTTTGTGACAGTTTTTGTTTCATGTGGAGATCTGAACCTGCCTCACCTGTCTCACCTGTCTCACCTGCCTCACCTGTCTCACCTGCCTCACCTGTCTTACCTGTCTCACCTGTCTCACCTGCCTCACCTGCCTCACCTGCCTCACCTGTCTTACCTGTCTCACCTGTCTCACCTGTCCCACCTGTCTCACCTGCCTCACCTGCCTCACCTGTCTTACCTGTCTCACCTGTCTCACCAGTCTCACCTGCCTCACCTGTCTCACCTGCCTCACCTGTCTTACCTGTCTCACCTGTCTCACCTGCCTCACCTGCCTCACCTGCCTCACCTGTCTCACCTGTCTCACCTGTCTCACCTGCCTCACCTGCCTCACCTGCCTCACCTGTCTCACCTGTCTCACCTGCCTCACCTGCCTCACCTGCCTCACCTGTCTCACCTGTCTCACCTGCCTCACCTGCCTCACCTGTCTCACCTGCCTCACCTGTCTCACCTGCCTCACCTGCCTCACCTGTCTCACCTGCCTCACCTGCCTCACCTGCCTCACCTGTCTCACCTGCCTCACCTGCCTCACCTGTCTCACCTGTCTCACCTGCCTCACCTGCCTCACCTGCCTCACCTCCCTCACCTGCCTCACCTGCCTCACCTGTCTCACCTGCCTCACCTGCCTCACCTCCCTCACCTGCCTCACCTGCCTCACCTGTCTCACCTGCCTCACCTGCCTCACCTGCCTCTCCTGTCTCACCTGCCTCACCCTGCCTCACCTGCCCCACCTCCCTCACCTCCCTCACCTGCCTCACCTGCCTCTCCTGTCTCACCTGCCTCACCTGTCTCACCTGCCTCACCTGCCTCACCTGTCTCACCTGCCTCACCTGCCCTCACCTGCCTCACCTGTCTCACCTGCCTCACCTGCCTCACCTGTCTCACCTGCCTCACCTGCCTCACCTGCCTCTCCTGTCTCACCTGCCTCACCTGCCTCACCTGCCTCACCTCCCTCACCTGCCTCACCTCCCTCACCTGCCTCACCTGTCTCACCTGTCTCACCTGCCTCACCTGCCTCACCTGCCTCACCTGCCTCACCTGCCTCACCTGCCTCACCTGCCTCACCTGGCTCACCTGCCTCACCTGCCTCACCTCCCTCACCTGCCTCACCTGTCTCACCTGCCTCACCTGCCTCTCCTGTCTCACCTGCCCCACCTGCCTCACCTGCCTCACCTGCCTCACCTGCCTCACCTGTCTCACCTGCCTCACCTGCCTCACCTCCCTCACCTGCCTCACCTGTCTCACCTGTCTCACCTGCCTCACCTGCCTCACCTGTCTCACCTGCCTCACCTGCCTCACCTCCCTCACACCTGCCTCACCTGCCTCACCTCCCTCACCTGCCTCACCTGTCTCACCTGTCTCACCTGCCTCACCTGGCTCACCTGCCTCACCTGCCTCACCTGCCTCACCTCCCTCACCTGCCTCACCTGTCTCACCTGCCTCACCTGTCTCACCTGCCTCACCTGTCTCACCTGCCTCACCTGCCTCACCTGCCTCACCTGCCTCACCTGTCTCACCTGCCTCACCTGTCTCACCTGCCTCACCTGCCTCACCTGCCTCACCTGCCTCACCTGTCTCACCTGTCTCACCTGCCTCACCTGTCTCACCTGTCTCACCTGTCTCACCTGTCCCACCTGTCTCACCTGTCTCACCTGTCTCACCTGTCTCACCTGTCTCACCTGTCCCACCTGTCCCACCTGTCCCACCTGTCTCACCTGTCCCACCTGTCTCACCTGTCTCACCTGTCCCACCTGCCTCACCTGCCTCACCTGCCTCACCTGCCTCACCTGCCTCACCTGTCTCACCTGCCTCACCTGCCTCACCTGCCTCACCTGCCTCACCTGCCTCACCTGTCTCACCTGCCTCACCTGCCTCACCTGCCTCACCTCCCTCACCTGCCTCACCTGCCTCACCTGTCCCACCTGTCTCACCCTGCCTCACCTGCCTCACCTCCCTCACCTGCCTCACCTGTCACACCTGCCTCACCTTCCTCACCTGCCTCACCTCCCTCACCTGTCTCACCTGTCTCACCTGCCTCACCTGCCCCACCTGCCTCACCTGCCCCACCTGCCTCACCTGCCCCACCTGCCCCACCTGCCTCACCTGCCCCACCTGCCTCACCTGCCCCACCTGCCTCACCTGCCCCACCTGCCCCACCTGCCTCACCTGCCCCACCTGCCTCACCTGCCCCACCTGCCTCACCTGCCTCACCTGCCCCACCTGGCCCACCTGCCTCACCTGCCCCACCTGCCTCACCTGCCCCACCTGCCTCACCTGCCCCACCTGCCCCACCTGCCTCACCAGCCCCACCTGCCTCACCTGCCCCACCTGCCTCACCTGCCCCACCTGCCTCACCTGCCTCACCTGTCTCACCTGCCTCACCTCCCTCACCTGCCTCACCTGCCTCACCTGTCTCACCTGACACACCTGCCTCACCTGACTCACCTGCCTCACCTCCCTCACCTGCCTCACCTGCCTCACCTGCCTCGCCTGCCTCACCTGCCTCACCTCCCTCACCTGACTCACCTGCCTCCCCCGACTCACCTGCCTCACCTGCCACAACTCCCTCACCTGCCTCACCTGCCTCACCTGGATCACCTGTCTCACCTGTCTCACCTGCCTCACCTGCCTCACCTGTCTCACCTCCCTCACCTGCCTCACCTGTCTCACCTGCCTCACCTGCCTCACCTGCCTCACCTGCCTCACCTCACCTGCCTCACCTGCCTCACCTGCCCCACCTGCCTCACCTGCCTCACCTGCCCCACCTGCCTCACCTGCCTCACCTGCCCCACCTGCCTCACCTGCCCCACATGCCTCACCTGCCTCACCTGCCCCACCTGCCTCACCAGCCCCACCTGCCTCACCTGTCTCACCTGTCTCACCTGCCTCACCTGCCTCACCTGCCTCTCCTGTCTCACCTGCCTCACCTGCCTCACCTGTCTCACCTGCCTCTCCTGCCTCACCTCCCTCACCTGCCTCACCTGCCTCACCTGGATCTCCTGGCTCACCTGTCTCACCTGCCTCACCTGCCTCACCTGTCTCACCTGACTCACCTGCCTCACCTGACTCACCTGTCTCACCTGCCTCACCTGCCTCACCTGTCTCACCTGCCTCACCTGCCTCACCTGTCTCACCTGTCTCACCTGCCTCACCTGCCTCACCTGCCGCACCTCCCTCACCTGCCTCACCTCCCTCACCTGCCTCACCTGCCTCACCTGTCTCACATGCCTCACCTGCCTCACCTGCCTCACCTGCCTCACCTGCCTCACCTCCCTCACCTGCCTCACCTGTCTCACCCTGCCTCACCTGCCTCACCTGCCTCACCTGCCTCACCTGCCTCACCTGTCTCACCTGCCTCACCTGTCTCACCTGCCTCACCTGCCTCACCTGCCTCACCTGCCTCACCTGCCTCACCTGTCTCACCTGCCTCACCTGCCTCACCTGCCTCACCTGCCTCACCTGTCTCACCTGTCTCACCTGTCTCACCTGCCTCACCTGCCTCACCTGTCTCACCTGTCTCACCTCCCTCACCTGTCTCACCTGTCACCTGCCTCACCTGTCTCACCTGTCACCTGTCTCACCTGTCACCTGCCTCACCTGTCTCACCTGTCACCTGTCTCACCTGTCTCACCTGCCTCACCTGTCTCACCTGCCTCACCTGCCTCACCTGTCTCACCTGTCTCACCTGTCTCACCTGCCTCACCTGTCTCACCTGCCTCACCTGCCTCACCTGTCTCACCTGTCTCACCTGTCACCTGTCTCACCTGTCTCACCTGTCTCACCTGTCTCACCTGCCTCACCTGTCTCACCTGACTCACCTGCCACACCGGCCTCACCTGCCTCACCTGCCTCTCTCCTGTCTCACCTGCCTCACCTGCCTCACCTGCCTCACCTGCCTCACCTGCCTCACCTGCCTCACCTGTCTCACCTGTCTCACCTGCCTCACCTGCCTCTCCTGTCTCACCTGACTCACCTGCCTCTCCTGTCTCACCTGCCTCACCTGCCTCACCTGCCTCACCTGTCTCACCTGCCTCACCTGACTCACCTGCCTCACCTGCCTCACCTGCCTCACCTGCCTCACCTGGCTCACCTCCCTCACCTGCCACACCTCCCTCACCTGCCCCACCTGCCTCTCCTGTCTCACCTGCCTCTCCTGTCTCACCTGTCTCACCTGCCTCTCCTGTCTCACCTGCCTCACCTGCCTCACCTGCCTCACCTGTCTCACCTGCCTCACCTGCCTCACCTGTCTCACCTGCCTCACCTGCCTCACCTGCCTCACCTCCCTCACCTGCCTCACCTGCCTCACCTCCCTCACCTGCCTCACCTGCCTCACCTGCCTCACCTGCCTCACCTGTCTCACCTGTCTCACCTGCCTCACCTGTCTCACCTGCCTCACCTGCCTCACCTGCCTCACCTGCCTCACCTGCCTCACCTGACTCACCTGCCTCACCTGCCTCACCTGCCTCACCTGCCTCACCGGCCTCACCTGGCTCACCTGACTCACCTGACTCACCAGACTCACCTGCCACACCTGTCTCACCTGCCTCACCTGCCTCACCTGCCTCACCTCCCTCACCTGCCTCACCTGCCTCACCTCCCTCACCTGCCTCACCTGCCTCACCTGTCTCACCTGCCTCACCTGTCTCACCTGCCTCACCTGCCTCACCTCCCTCACCTGCCTCACCTGCCTCACCTGCCTCACCTGTCTCACCTGCCTCACCTGCCTCACCTGTCTCACCTGCCTCACCTGCCTCACCTGTCTCACCTGCCTCACCTGCCTCACCTGCCTCACCTGTCTCACCTGCCTCACCTGTCGCACCTGCCTCACCTGTCTCACCTGCCTCACCTGCCTCACCTGCCTCACCTGTCCCACCTGTCTCACCTGTCTCACCTGTCCCACCTGCCTCACCTGCCTCACCTGCCTCACCTGCCTCACCTGCCTCACCTGCCTCACCTCCCTCACCTGCCTCACCTGCCTCACCTGTCTCACCTGCCTCACCTGTCTCACCTGCCTCTCCTGCCTCACCTCCCTCACCTGCCTCACCTGCCTCACCTGTTTCTCCTGTCTCACCTGTCTCACCTGCCTCACCTGCCTCACCTGTCTCACCTGCCTCACCTGCCTCACCTCCCTCACCTGCCTCACCTGCCTCACCTGTCACACCTGCCTCACCTGCCTCACCTGCCTCACCTCCCTCACCTGCCTCACCTGCCTCACCTGTCTCACCTGTCTCACCTGCCTCACCTGTCTCACCTGCCTCACCTCCCTCACCTGCCTCACCTGTCTCACCTGCCTCACCTGTCTCACCTGCCTCACCTGTCTCACCTGCCTCACCTGCCTCACCTGCCTCACCTGCCTCACCTGCCTCACCTGCCTCACCTGTCTCACCTGTCTCACCTGCCTCACCTGCCTCACCTGCCTCACCTGCCTCACCTGCCTCACCTGTCTCACCTGCCTCACCTGCCTCACCTGCCTCACCTGCCTCACCTGCCTCACCTGCCTCACCTGTCTCACCTGCCTCACCTGTCTCACCTGTCTCACCTGCCTCACCTGCCTCACCTGCCTCACCTGCCTCACCTGCCTCACCTGCCTCACCTGCCTCACCTGTCTCACCTGCCTCACCTGTCTCACCTGCCTCACCTGTCTCACCTGCCTCACCTGCCTCACCTGCCTCACCTGCCTCACCTGCCTCACCTGCCTCACCTGCCTCACCTGTCTCACCTGCCTCACCTGCCTCACCTGCCTCACCTGTCTCACCTGCCTCACCTGTCTCGAATGGGACTGAATTAGAACGAGTTTATGAGTCGGGATTTTCAGGAGTGATTATCGTCCGTCAGATTTGTTAGAGTAAAACCTCCAAAACTATTGACAAACTTTAGAAAAGAAAACATTTATTAGACAGGAACAGTTTCTTATCCTCGTCCCGTGTGCTTCCTCATGTCTCACTGCTGAGATCTGGGGAATCACCTGTAAAACATATTTAGATCCAATAATTAAATGACAAAAAACGGTCGTATGAATCATTAATGAGGCTGGATTCAACCAATGGACTTTACCTCAAATCTAATATATTGACATTTGCAGACGTAGTTAAGTTTAAAATGATGGAAGTGCTGTGAATAATGATCTTCCCGTAGGTAAATAATCTTTATTTAAATTGCAAAATAGTTGGTACAACCTCAGAGGTTTGAATCGAGTAAAGTCAGAACCAACGTCAGACAAAGACGTGTCTGTTAAACTCTGAAGACCTGAGGGCAGTTTTACTACATCTGTCCTCACCTGGATTATAGTCTTAATTTAGCTTCTAAAACTGCCCCTTTTACCCCTAATGAAGTGTTCTACCTCCTTTTGTTCAGTCCAACCTGTTATTTCACAATCTGCTGCTGTAGTTGTGTCATGAGGCTGTGATAAAAGCTACAGGACCAGAAATAGAGATGAAAATTCCCACTCTTTTATACAAAACCCACAGCAAACATGTAGAAACAACTTTTTGGACATAAAAAATGCTTAATTTAGGGCCTGAGCTACAAAAATGCAAAATCTCAAGTCTGTAAGTAAATAAAAAATCTCCTTATTGCCCTAAAAACAAAAAAAGTGCAGTGGCTCCATGACTTTCCTGGTCCAGTCCTGGAAACAGCTCCTGTCAGGTCCAGGGCCAGAGCCACAGCACTTCTGCATTTCCAGGGTGGAAATTACATTTGGATTTGTTCATTTGGACTGAAATAAACCTTTAAATAAAAATAGAAAGAGATGCACAATTACACACACCAAGATGTGTCATTTTCCATGTGTGTGAGAATTAACTCCACTTAGAGCGACTTTTTCCCTCGTTATAAACACACACAGTCAGAGGAGTCGACCATCTTGACTCACTTCACTCTTTGGCAAAGTTTGGCTCCATCAAAATGGACGGAGCGCATGAGTTTGGGGAAAACAAAGTTCCTGTTGGACACTCGTTTTGCTCACGTCATCACACAGCGTGAGTGTGACGTAGTTTGCTGCCCAATCCTCACAGCCCCTGACCCCCTCTGACCCCCTCTGACCCCCTCTGACCCCCTCTGACCCCCTCTGACCCCCTCTGACCCCCTCTGACCCCCTCTGACCCCCTCTGACCCCCCTGAACTTCAGGTGCTGCATGTTTTATGTTGATGGAGGAAACCCATCCAGACACGAGGAGAACATGCAAACTCCACACAGGGGATCGAACCTGCAACCTTCTTGCTGTGAGGCCTGAGTGTTGCCACCTCTAACTCCTCTTTCTCTGACACAGTTTTAAAAACCGTTTGGATGATGAACATAGACACGTAAAGAGTGACCAACACAATGAGGAAATGTATTTGTAAATGTTTTTTCTTTATGAATGTTGACGACCAAAATAAATGGATTCATTCAAAAACAAACCTCTGTCTGTCCCAGTTTCGATTATGAAAACTCCGGGTACGAAGCGGCGGATCTGGTGAAGATGGAGATTCTTCTGAACGGACGCCCGGTGGAGGAGCTCAGCACCATCGTGCACAGGTCAGGACCACACCGGGGTCTCACACACCACAGGGTTTGTAGTTTTTACCGCCACATTTGTAGTTCTATTCAGATTTCCTCTGTGAGACCCTGCGTACTGTACAGGTAACACCCTGAGCTGGTCTTTGTAGTTTTTACCTCCACATTTGTAGTTCTATTCAGATTTCCTCTGTGAGACCCTGCGTACTGTACAGGTAACACCCTGAGCTGGTCTTTGTAGTTTTTACCTCCACATTTGTAGTTCTATTCAGATTTCCTCTGTGAGACCCTGCGTACTGTACAGGTAACACCCTGACCTGGTCTTTGTAGTTTTTACCTCCACATTTGTAGTTCTATTCAGATTTCCTCTGTGAGACCCTGCGTACTGTACAGGTAACACCCTGAGAGCTGGTCTTTTTAGTTTTTACCGCCACATTTGTAGTTCTATTCAGATTTCCTCTGTGAGACCCTGTGTACTGTACAGGTAACACCCTGAGCTGGTCTTTGTAGTTTTTACCTCCACATTTGTAGTTCTATTCAGATTTCCTCTGTGAGACCCTGTGTACTGTACAGGTAACACCCTGAGCTGGTCTTTGTAGTTTTTACCTCCACATTTGTAGTTCTATTCAGATTTCCTCTGTGAGACCCTGCGTACTGTACAGGTAACACCCTGAGCTGGTCTTTGTAGTTTTCACCGCCACATTTGTAGTTCTATTCAGATTTCCTCTGTGAGACCCTGCGTACTGTACAGGTAACACCCTGAGCTGGTCTTTGTAGTTTTTACCTCCACATTTGTAGTTCTATTCAGATTTCCTCTGTGAGACCCTGTGTACTGTACAGGTAACACCCTGAGCTGGTCTTTGTAGTTTTACCTCCACATTTGTAGTTCTATTCAGATTTCCTCTGTGAGACCCTGCGTACTGTACAGGTAACACCCTGAGCTGGTCTTTGTAGTTTTTACCTCCACATTTGTAGTTCTATTCAGATTTCCTCTGTGAGACCCTGCGTACTGTACAGGTAACACCCTGAGCTGGTCTTTGTAGTTTTTACCGCCACATTTGTAGTTCTATTCAGATTTCCTCTGTGAGACCCTGCGTACTGTACAGGTAACACCCTGAGCTGGTCTTTGTAGTTTTTACCTCCACATTTGTAGTTCGATTCAGATTTCCTCTGTGAGACCCTGCGTACTGTACAGGTAACACCCTGAGCTGGTCTTTGTAGTTTTACCTCCACATTTGTAGTTTCTATTCAGATTTCCTCTGTGAGACCCTGTGTACTGTACAGGTAACACCCTGAGCTGGTCTTTGTAGTTTTACCTCCACATTTGTAGTTCTATTCAGATTTCCTCTGTGAGACCCTGCGTACTGTACAGGTAACACCCTGAGCCTGGTCTTTGTAGTTTTCACCGCCACATTTGTAGTTCTATTCAGATTTCCTCTGTGAGACCCTGCGTACTGTACAGGTAACACCCTGAGCTGGTCGTTGTAGTTTTTACCTCCACATTTGTAGTTCTATTCAGATTTCCTCTGTGAGACCCTGCGTACTGTACAGGTAACACCCTGAGCTGGTCTTTGTAGTTTTTACCGCCACATTTGTAGTTCTATTCAGATTTCCTCTGTGAGACCCTGTGTACTGTACAGGTAACACCCTGAGCTGGTCTTTTTAGTTTTACCGCCACATTTGTAGTTCTATTCAGATTTCCTCTGTGAGACCCTGCGTACTGTACAGGTAACACCCTGAGCTGGTCTTTGTAGTTTTCACCGCCACATTTGTAGTTCTATTCAGATTTCCTCTGTGAGACCCTGCGTACTGTACAGGTAACACCCTGAGCTGGTCGTTGTAGTTTTTACCTCCACATTTGTAGTTCTATTCAGATTTCCTCTGTGAGACCCTGCGTACTGTACAGGTAACACCCTGAGCTGGTCTTTGTAGTTTTCACCGCCACATTTGTAGTTCTATTCAGATTTCCTCTGTGAGACCCTGCGTACTGTACAGGTAACACCCTGAGCTGGTCTTTGTAGTTTTCACCGCCACATTTGTAGTTCTATTCAGATTTCCTCTGTGAGACCCTGCGTACTGTACAGGTAACACCCTGAGCTGGTCTTTGTAGTTTTTACACTCCACATTTGTAGTTCTATTCAGATTTCCTCTGTGAGACCCTGTGTACTGTACAGGTAACACCCTGAGCTGGTCTTTGTAGTTTTTACCTCCACATTTGTAGTTCTATTCAGATTTCCTCTGTGAGACCCTGCGTACTGTACAGGTAACACCCTGAGCTGGTCTTTGTAGTTTTCACACCGCCACATTTGTAGTTCTATTCAGATTTCCTCTGTGAGACCCTGCGTACTGTACAGGTAACACCCTGACCTGGTCTTTGTAGTTTTTTACCTCCACATTTGTAGTTCTATTCAGATTTCCTCTGTGAGACCCTGCGTACTGTACAGGTAACACCCTGAGCTGGTCTTTGTAGTTTTCACCGCCACATTTGTAGTTCTATTCAAATTTCCTCTGTGAGACCCTGCGTACTGTACAGGTAACACCCTGAGCTGGTCTTTGTAGTTTTTACCTCCACATTTGTAGTTCTATTCAGATTTCCTCTGTGAGACCCTGCGTACTGTACAGGTAACACCCTGAGCTGGTCTTTGTAGTTTTTACTTCCACAATTGTAGTTCTATTCAGATTTCCTCTGTGAGACCCTGCGTACTGTACAGGTAACACCCTGAGCTGGTCTTTGTAGTTTTTACCTCCACATTTGTAGTTCTATTCAGATTTCCTCTGTGAGACCCTGCGTACTGTACAGGTAACACCCTGAGCTGGTCTTTGTAGTTTTTACCTCCACATTTGTAGTTCTATTCAGATTTCCTCTGTGAGACCCTGCGTACTGTACAGGTAACACCCTGAGCTGGTCTTTGTAGTTTTGTAGCTGTGTATTTGTAGTTCCAGTTTTGACGTTCCACTTTCTCAGGGATCATGTGCACAGTGACCTGGTCTTTGTAGTTTATTCTGTCCCAGTTTTGTAGTTCTGATGCTGCCGTTCTTCTTCCTCAGGGGCCGTGCGTACACTACGGGTAAATCCATGTGTGAGCGTCTGAGAGACTCGATTCCCCGTCAGATGTTCGAGATCGCGGTTCAGGCGGCGATCGGGAGCAAAGTCATCGCCAGGGAAACGTGAGCGAACAAAATACCGTCACTGAAACTGAACGAAGCTGGAACTTAAAGCGTGTTTCCTTCTGTGTGTTTCAGGATTAAAGCGTACAGGAAAAACGTGCTCGCCAAATGTGTAAGTCTCATATTTCTAAACTAAAACGCATGACTTTTTAAGCGCAAAGGTGTAACCCAGATGCCCTCCCCGTGTGTTGCCAGTACGGAGGAGACATCACGAGGAAGATGAAGCTGCTGAAGCGACAGGCCGAAGGAAAGAAGAAAATGAGACGCATCGGGAACGTGGACGTGCCCAAAGACGCGTTCATCAGCGTTTTAAAGAGGAAGGACAAATAAAAACTACAAAAAGCTGCCGAAAAGAGAGCAGGGAGGCAGGAGACAGAACGTGGACGTGCCCAAAGACACGTTCATCAGTGTTTTAAAGAGGAAGGACAAATAAAAACTACAAAAAGCTGCCGAAAAGAGAGCAGGGAGGCAGGAGACAGAACGTGGACGTGCCCAAAGACGCGTTCATCAGCGTTTTAAAGAGGAAGGACAAAGAGAACGAGAAAGAGGATCTGGATGTGCCCAAAGACGCGCGTTCAAAGACTTTTATACTGAAGTAAATGGGTTCGTCAACAAGATAAAACGATAATAGACACACAAAAAAACAAAGTACAAAACTGAATTTCACCTGTAAATAACAAATAATCATATTTAATTTAAGGTTTTGAATAAAATGTGGAAAAAACAAATGTGTGTTTTTGCTTTAAATACATTAGAAGGTTTAAGTGAAATTAAAATATAAAAGTTAAGTGATTTGTAATGTTTCCGCACAGTTTTCTTAATAAAAGTGACTGTTGTCCTCCTCAGGTTTGTCCAGCAGGTGGCGCCAGGAGCCTTCAGTGTGCGGCGCGGATCTCAAATCCAAAGACTTTAGACTGATCATTTAATTTGGAGTTTTTAGGTGACTCGACCTGGAGGATACTGGAAAAAAGCATTTTGCAAATGAATTAACCCGTAAAATTCACAACAATATCACAATCCCTTTTTTTTCTTTATAACGTAACAAAAACAAGGGCCAGAACTTGTCTCAATGTCACTACTTTTGTCACCAGATTTTCATAATAAAACAAAACAAAACTGAGACATTCCCAGTTTTGTGGTTATAATAAAATTGTGAAACGAGTGCGTAATCAAAGAGAATTGTTCTGCTCTAATGTGAGTGCAGTCAGTTTCTTTGTGTTTTGGTGGTTTTTAAGCAGCTTTTCTGGTCACCCTACTTCAAATACCTTATTACAAGTACAATTTCTAATAGCAAATAATAATAGAATCATTTTTATGTGCATATATGAAACCAACACAATGTCGAATTAAGTCTCATTTCTATATTTTATTAGGAAATTATTTTGTGGTAGATGGGACCTATTTATTTATTTTAGTTGTTTACTTTAGTTATTTTTATGTTTTATCTTATGTTAGTTATTTTAATATTTAATTTTAATATATTTTTATTTTAGTTATCTTTGTATTTTATGTTATGTTACTTATTTTTATATTTTTATATTTTACGTAGGCCTATTTTAATACTTTAGTTATTTATTTTAGTTACTTTTATATTTTATTTTATGTTACTTTAATATTTTTTATTTTTGGTATTTTTATATTTTAGTTATTTTAATATTTTAGTAATTTATTTTAGTTATTTTTATGTTTTACTTTATTTTATGTTAGTTATTTAAATGTTTTTCTGTTTTAGATGGTTTAATATAATATATAATATATAATATGTATATATATATTTAGGTATTTAATTTTTTTATTTTAATATTTTACGTTATTTTAGTTATGTAAAAAAAAAAGTTTTATTTTAAATATTGTAGTTATTTTTTATTGTTTTACTCGCTCCATGACGCGAGCTATAAAATTTTGTATTTTTACTATCGCGTTTATGAGTTTTGTCCCGGCGCGGCGCCCGTACTTGTATGCTGTTTATGCGGAAGACGTTTTGAATGTAGTGCCTGATGAAGCTAGCTGACGTTAATCTCTTTATTTTACACTTTTATTACATTTCTTTAAGCAATAAACCTGTCAAAGCGACTCGGCGCACATGAGGCCGTATTTTTAATGTACTGTACTATCATTTTGTCTGGATTTCCATGTTTTTTTAAGCTTTTTACTCCAGAAATATGCGTAAAGTGTCGGGACGGTAGCGACAGTTCAGCTCGTTTTAACTTATTCTGTTGTAGTTTTTTCGTGGTGAAATTGTCTAAAATGAAGCTCCGCGGGTCCGTGTTCTCCGCGTGGATTTTGCTGTGTGAAGTTTTCGCCGTGGCGCTGTTTTTGCGTGGCTTTTTCCCGGCCCCGGTCAAGTCTTCGACCCCGTCCAAGAGCCGGCGGTCAGAGCTGCCCCCGGAGCCCGTGACAGGTGAGCGCGTCCCGGTGAGAGGCTGCGGGTCCCGGCCCCTCTCCTCCGGAGCTCCGCGGAGCTCCGCAAAACCCACACAGAATCCCGGAAGATTTTAGACATTTATGTGAGGTATTTAGTTTAGTTTTTTATTTGAGGTATTTCAATATTTTAGTTATTTATTTTAGGTATTTTAATATTTTAATTATTTATTTTAGGTATTTTAATATTTTAGTTATTTTATTTTAGGTATTTTAATATTGTAGTTTTTTATTTTAGGTATTTTAATATTTTAGTTATTTTATTTTAGGTATTTTAATATTTTAGTTATTTATTTTAGGTATTTTAATATTTTAGTTATTTATTTTAGGTATTTTAATATTTTAGTTATTTTATTTTAGGTATTTTAATATTTTAGTTATTTATTTTAGGTATTTTAATATTTTAGTTATTTTATTTTAGGTATTTTAATATTTTAGTTATTTTATTTTAGGTATTTTAATATTGTAGTTTTTTATTTTAGGTATTTTAATATTTTAGTTATTTTATTTTAGGTATTTTAATATTTTAGTTATTTATTTTAGGTATTTTAATATTGTAGTTTTTTATTTTAGGTATTTTAATATTTTAGTTATTTTATTTTAGGTATTTTAATATTTTAGTTATTTTAGATATTTTAATATTTTAATTATTTATTTTAGGTATTTTAATATTTTAGTTATTTTAGGTTTTTTATATTTTAGTTTTTTTATTTTAGGTATTTTAATATTTTAGTTATTTTAGATATTTTAATATTTTAATTATTTATTTTAGGTATTTTAATATTTTAGTTATTTATTTTAGGTATTTTAATATTTTAGTTATTTATTTTAGGTATTTTAATATTTTAGTTATTTATTTTAGGTATTTCAATATTTTAGTTATTTATTTTAGGCATTTTAATATTTTAGTTATTTATTTTAGGTATTTCAATATTTTAGTTATTTATTTTAGGTATTTTAATATTTTAGTTATTTATTTTAGATATTTTAATATTTTAATTATTATTTTTTTGGTATTTTAATATTTTAGTTTTTTTATTTTAGGTATTTCAATATTTTAGTTATTTCTTTAAGTTTTTGACTTTAAGTATTTTAATATTTTAGGTATTTATTTTAGATATTTTAATATTTTAATTACTTATTTTAGCTATTTTAATATTTTAGTTATTTATTTTAGGTATTTTAATATTTTAGTTATTTATTTTAGGTATTTCAATATTTTAGTCAATTAATTTAGCTATTTCAATATTTTAGTTATTTATTTTAGGTATTTTAATATTTTATTTAATTATTTTAGGTATTTCAATATTTTAGTTATTTATTTTAGGTATTTTAATATTTTAGTTATTTATTTTAGGTATTTTAATATTTTAGTTATTTATTTTAGGTATTTCAATATTTTAGTTATTTATTTTAGGTATTTTAATATTTTTAGTTATTTATTTTAGGTATTTCAATATTTTAGTTATTTATTTTAGGTATTTTAATATTTTAGTTATTTATTTTAGATATTTTAATATTTTAATTATTATTTTTTTGGTATTTTAATATTTTAGTTTTTTTATTTTAGGTATTTCAATATTTTAGTTATTTCTTTAAGTTTTTGACTTTAAGTATTTTAATATTTTAGGTATTTATTTTAGATATTTTAATATTTTAATTACTTATTTTAGCTATTTTAATATTTTAGTTATTTATTTTAGGTATTTCAATATTTTAGTTATTTATTTTAGGTATTTTAATATTTTAGTTATTTATTTTAGGTATTTAAATATTTTAGTTATTTATTTTTGGTATTTTTATATTTTATTTTTTTTTTTTATGTATTTAAATATTTTAGTTATTTATTTTATGTATTTTAATATTTTAGTTATTTATTTTAGGTATTTTAATATTTTAGTTATTTAAGTTTTTGACTTTAAGTATTTTAATATTTTAGGTATTTATTTTAGGTATTTTAATATTTTAGTTATTTATTTTAGGTATTTTAATATTTTAGTTATTTATTTTAGGTATTTTAATATTTTAGTTATTTATTTTAGGTATTTTAATATTTTAGTTATTTATTTTAGGTATTTTAATATTTTAGTTATTTATTTTAGGTATTTCAATATTTTAGTTATTTATTTTAGGTATTTTAATATTTTAGTTATTTATTTTAGGTATTTCAATATTTTAGTTATTTATTTTAGGTATTTTAATATTTTAGTTATTTATTTTAGGTATTTCAATATTTTAGTTATTTATTTTAGGTATTTTAATATTTTAGTTATTTATTTTAGGTATTTTAATATTTTAGTTATTTATTTTAGGTATTTTAATATTTTAGTTATTTATTTTAGGTATTTTAATATTTTAGTTATTTATTTTAGGTATTTTAATATTTTAATTATTATTTTTTTGGTATTTTAATATTTTAGTTTTTTTTTATTTTAGGTATTTCAATATTTTAGTTATTTCTTTAAGTTTTGACTTTAAGTATTTTAATATTTTAGGTATTTATTTTAGATATTTTAATATTTTAATTACTTATTTTAGCTATTTTAATATTTTAGTTATTTATTTTAGGTATTTCAATATTTTAGTTATTTATTTTAGGTATTTTAATATTTTAGTTATTTATTTTAGGTATTTCAATATTTTAGTTATTTATTTTAGGTATTTCAATATTTTAGTTATTTATTTTAGGTATTTCAATATTTTAGTTATTTATTTTAGGTATTTTAATATTTTAGTTATTTATTTTAGGTATTTTAATATTTTAGTTATTTAAGTTTTTGACTTTAAGTATTTTAATATTTTAGTTATTTATTTTAGGTATTTCAATATTTTAGTTATTTATTTTAGGTATTTTAATATTTTAGTTATTTATTTTAGGTATTTTAATATTTTAGTTATTTATTTTAGGTATTTTAATATTTTAGTTATTTATTTTAGGTATTTTAATATTTTAGTTATTTATTTTAGGTATTTCAATATTTTAGTTATTTATTTTAGGTATTTTAATATTTTAGTTATTTATTTTAGGTATTTCAATATTTTAGTTATTTATTTTAGGTATTTCAATATTTTAGTTATTTATTTTAGGTATTTCAATATTTTAGTTATTTATTTTAGGTATTTTTAATATTTTAGTTATTTATTTTAGGTATTTTAATATTTTAGTTATTTATTTTAGGTATTTTAATATTTTAGTTATTTATTTTAGGTATTTCAATATTTTAGTTATTTATTTTAGGTATTTTAATATTTTAGTTATTTATTTTAGATATTTTAATATTTTAATTATTATTTTTTTGGTATTTTAATATTTTAGTTTTTTTATTTTAGGTATTTCAATATTTTAGTTATTTCTTTAAGTTTTTGACTTTAAGTATTTTAATATTTTAGGTATTTATTTTAGATATTTTAATATTTTAATTATTATTTTTTTGGTATTTTAATATTTTAGTTTTTTATTTTAGGTATTTCAATATTTTAGTTATTTATTTTAGGTATTTTAATATTTTAGTTATATATTTTAGGTATTTCAATATTTTAGTTATTTATTTTATTTATTTCAATATTTTAGTTATTTATTTTAGGTATTTTAATATTTTAGTTATTTATTTTAGGTATTTCAATATTTTAGTTATTTATTTTAGGTATTTCCAATATTTTAGTTATTTATTTTTGGTATTTTAATATTTTAGTTTTTTATTTTAGGTATTTCAATATTGTAGTTATTTATTTTAGGTATTTCAATATTTTAGTTATTTATTTTAGGTATTTTAATATTTTAGTTATTTATTTTAGGTATTTCAATATTTTAGTTATTTATTTTAGGTATTTCAATATTTTAGTTATTTATTTTAGGTATTTTAATATTTTAGTTATTTATTTTACATATTTTAATATTTTAGTTATTTATTTTAGATATTTTAATATTTTAATTATTATTTTTTTGGTATTTTAATATTTTAGTTTTTTTATTTTAGGTATTTCAATATTTTAGTTATTTCTTTAAGTTTTTGACTTTAAGTATTTTAATATTTTAGGTATTTATTTTAGATATTTTAATATTTTAATTACTTATTTTAGCTATTTTAATATTTTAGTTATTTAAGTTTTTGACTTTAAGTATTTTAATATTTTAGGTATTTATTTTAGATATTTTTTTTACTTAAGGTATTTCAATATTTTAGTTATTTTAGGTATTTTAATATTTTAATTCTTTATTTTAGGTATTGTAATATTTTAGTTATTTTAATACATCACTTTGTTTTTGTTATTTTAATATTTTACTTTATTATAGTTTTTTATTGTTTTTTTTTAGGTATTTTAATGTTTTACTTTATTTTTTATTATTTTTTATTTTAGGTATTTCATTTATTTTTATTTCAGGTATTTTAATATTTTAGTTATTTATTTGAGTTTTTTACTTTAGGTATTTGAATATTTTAGTTATTTTAATACATCACTTTGTTTTTGTTAGTTTAATATGTTACTTTATTATAGGTTATTTGTTTGTTTTTTGAGGTATTTTAATGTTTTACTTTATTTTTATTATTTTTTATTTTAGGTATTTGTATATTTTAGTTTTTTATTTTCGGTATTTTTGTTATTTATTTTAGTTACTGTAATATTTTAGGTATTTATTTTAGGTATTTCAATATTTTAGTTATTTATTTTAGGTATTTTAATATTTTAGTTATTTATTTTAGGTATTTCAATATTTTAGTTATTTATTTTAGGTATTTTAATATTTTAGTTATTTATTTTAGGTATTTTAATATTTTAGTTATTTATTTTAGGTATTTCAATATTTTAGTTATTTATTTTAGGTATTTTAATATTTTAGTTATTTATTTTAGGTATTTCAATATTTTAGTTATTTATTTTAGGTATTTTAATATTTTAGTTATTTATTTTAGGTATTTTAATATTTTACTTATTTATTTTAGGTATTTTAATATTTTAGTTATTTATTTTAGGTATTTCAATATTTTAGTTATTTATTTTAGGTATTTTAATATTTTAGTTATTTATTTTAGATATTTTAATATTTTAATTATTATTTTTTGGTATTTTAATATTTTAGTTTTTTTATTTTAGGTATTTCAATATTTTAGTTATTTCTTTAAGTTTTTGACTTTAAGTATTTTAATATTTTAGGTTTTTATTTTAGATATTTTAATATTTTAATTATTATTTTTTTGGTATTTTAATATTTTAGTTTTTTATTTTAGGTATTTCAATATTTTAGTTATTTATTTTAGGTATTTTAATATTTTAGTTATTTTTTTTAGGTATTTAAATATTTTAGTTATTTATTTTAGGTATTTCAATATTTTAGTTATTTATTTTAGGTATTTCAATATTTTAGTTATTTATTTTAGGTATTTTAATATTTTAGTTATTTATTTTACATATTTTAATATTTTAGTTATTTATTTTAGATATTTTAATATTTTAATTATTATTTTTTTGGTATTTTAATATTTTAGTTTTTTTATTTTAGGTATTTCAATATTTTAGTTATTTCTTTAAGTTTTTGACTTTAAGTATTTTAATATTTTAGGTATTTATTTTAGATATTTTAATATTTTAATTACTTATTTTAGCTATTTTAATATTTTAGTTATTTAAGTTTTTGACTTTAAGTATTTTAATATTTTAGGTATTTATTTTAGATATTTTAATATTTTAATTACTTATTTTAGCTATTTTAATATTTTAGTTATTTAAGTTTTTGACTTTAAGTATTTTAATATTTTAGGTATTTATTTTAGATATTTTTTTTTACTTAAGGTATTTCAATATTTTAGTTATTTTAGGTATTTTAATATTTTAATTCTTTATTTTAGGTATTGTAATATTTTAGTTATTTTAATATTTTACTTTGTTTTTGTTATTTTAATATTTTACTTTATTATAGTTTTTTGTTGTTGTTTTTTTTAGGTATTTTAATGTTTTACTTTATTTTTTATTATTTTTTATTTTAGGTATTTCATTTATTTTTATTTCAGGTATTTTAATATTTTAGTTATTTATTTGAGTTTTTTACTTTAGGTATTTGAATATTTTAGTTAATTTTTTTCGTTATTGTAATATTTTAGTTATTTTAATACATCACTTTGTTTTTGTTAGTTTAATATGTTACTTTATTATAGGTTATTTGTTTGTTTTTTGAGGTATTTTAATGTTTTACTTTATTTTTATTATTTTTTATTTTAGGTATTTGTATATTTTAGTTATTTATTTTAGGTATTTTTATATTTTAGTTTTTTATTTTCGGTATTTTTGTTATTTATTTTAGTTACTGTAATATTTTAGGTATTTTAATATTTCAGTTTATTTTAGTTTTTTATTTTAGTTATTTTTAGAGAACTCAAGAACTGACCTGAAAATGTGTTTAAACAACACGTTAAACCAGAAAGTCAATTCAAAATTAAAGCCCCAGTATGTAATTTTATAGCCTAAAAATCGGCATGCATTTTGGTAAAGTTTATTGCACTGAAAGTGGGCTCGCAGCTCCACAAACCTGACTCTGACGTGGCCTGGAGGAGGGCCTGCTGCGTGTTGCCATGGAAATGCTGTTCTGTAATATTCCTGTTTTATGGAATCATCCAGAAAGTTACACAATGGAGCTTTAAAATGAGGCAAAAAAAAGTCCCAAATGTCTAAAATAGTGACATATTTACCTGAGGACGGGAGGGCATCTGACACACAGGGGTACAGGAGGACGAGAGGGAATCTTTACTTTAGTTATTGTAATATTTTAGGTATTTAACGTAATTTTACTTTATTTTCATATTTAATTTTATCTTATGTTAGATATTTTAATTATTTTTTTTAGTTATTTTAATATTTTATTTGAGTTATTTGAATATTTATTATTTTAGTTTTTTTATTGTAGTTATTTTAATATTTTTATTTTAGTTATTTTATTTTTTTTAGTTATTTTAATATTTTATTTTAATTATTTTGATATTTTATTTTCTTATGTTAGTTATTTTAATATTAATATATATATATTTTTGAGTTATTTTAATATATATTTTATTTGAGTTATTGTAATATTTTAGGTATGATAATATGTTACGTTATTTCAGTTATGTACCTTTTTTGGTTTTATTTTTAATATTTTAGTGATTTATTTGATTTATTTTACGATGGGCGCTTTAAATTTCTGTACTTTTGCATTCGTGAGTTTTGTCCCTGCGTGGCACCTGTAGTTGTGTGCTGACATGTACGGGAGGGCATCTGACTCTCCTCCGTGCAGGGCGGGCGGGGAACTCGTCGGCGCCCCCTCCTGGGCCCCTGTTCCGGCGCCTGGTGCTGATGCTGGTGGACGGGTTCCGGGAGGACTTCCTGTTGGGGCCGGACGGCAGGTCGCACATGCCGTACACGCGCCACCTGGTGGAGCGAGGGCCCACGCACAGTTATGTGGCCAAAGCACGAGCGCCGACCGTCACCATGCCCCGCATCAAGGTACTGGACCGGGACTAGACCGGGGCTAGACCGGGACTAGACCGGGACTAGACCGGGGCTAGACCGGGTTTAGACCTGGGCTAGACCGGGGCTACACCGGGTTTAGACCTGGGTTAGACCTGGATTAGACCTGGTTTAGATCTAGTTTAGACCTGGTTTAGACCTGGTTCAGTCCTGGTTCAGTCCTGGTTCAGTCCTGGTTCAATTTAAACTCCTGAACCTGATTCTGACGGTTTTACAGGCAAAGAAAATATAAAATACAAATATTTAGAAACTGGAGCAGCGTAAAGCAGAGTCAAAAGAGTCAATAACAATAAAAGAGTCAATAACATCAAAAGAGTCAATAACATCAAAAGAGTCAATAACATCAAAAGAGTCAATAACATCAAAAGAGTCAATAACATCAAAAGAGTCAATAACATCAAAAGAGTCAATAACATCAAAAGAGTCAATAACATCAAAAGAGTCAATAACATCAAAAGGGTCAATAACAAGAGTCAATAACATCAAAAGAGTCAATAACATCAAGAGTCAATAACATCAAAAGGGTCAATAACATCAAAAGGGTCAATAACAAGAGTCAATAACAACAAAAGAGCCAATAACAAAGAGTCAATAACATCAAAAGAGTCAGTAACATCAAAAGAGTCAATAACAACAAAAGGGTCAATAACATCAAAAGGGTCAATAACATCAAAAGAGTCAATAACATCAAAAGAGTCAATAACATCAAAAGGGTCAATAACAAGAGTCAATAACATCAAAAGAGTCAATAACATCAAGAGTCAATAACATCAAAAGGGTCAATAACATCAAAAGGGTCAATAACAAGAGTCAATAACATCAAAAGAGTCAATAACATCAAAAGAGTCAATAACATCAAAAGGGTCAATAACAAGAGTCAATAACATCAAAAGAGCCAATAACAAAGAGTCAATAACATCAAAAGAGCCAATAACAACAAAAGAGCCAATAACATCAAAAGAGTCAATAACATCAAAAGAGTCAATAACATCAAAAGAGTCAATAACATCAAAAGAGTCAATAACATCAAAAGAGTCAATAACATCAAAAGGGTCAATAACAAGAGTCAATAACATCAAGAGTCAATAACATCAAAAGGGTCAATAACATCAAGAGTCAATAACATCAAAAGGGTCAATAACAAGAGTCAATAACATCAAAAGAGTCAATAACATCAAAAGAGTCAATAACATCAAAAGAGTCAATAACATCAAAAGAGTCAATAACATCAAAAGGGTCAATAACAAGAGTCAATAACATCAAGAGTCAATAACATCAAAAGGGTCAATAACAAGAGTCAATAACAACAAAAGAGCCAATAACAAAGAGTCAATAACATCAAAAGAGTCAATAACAAAAGAGTCAATAACATCAAAAGAGTCAATAACATCAAAAGAGTCAATAACATCAAAAGAGTCAATAACAATAAAAGAGTCAATAACATCAAAAGGGTCAATAACATCAAAAGAGTCAATAACATCAAAAGAGTCAATAACATCAAAAGAGTCAATAACATCAAAAGGGTCAATAACATCAAAAGGGTCAATAACAAGAGTCAATAACATCAAAAGAGTCAATAACATCAAAAGGGTCAATAACAAGAGTCAATAACATCAGGAGTCAATAACATCAAAAGGGTCAATAACAAGAGTCAATAACATCAAAAGAGCCAATAACAAAGAGTCAATAACATCAAAAGAGCCAATAACAACAAAAGAGCCAATAACATCAAAAGAGTCAATAACATCAAAAGAGTCAATAACATCAAAAGAGTCAATAACAACAAAAGAGTCAATAACATCAAAAGGGTCAATAACAAGAGTCAATAACATCAAAAGAGTCAATAACATCAAAAGAGTCAATAACATCAAAAGGGTCAATAACAAGAGTCAATAACATCAAAAGAGCCAATAACAACAAAAGAGTCAATAACATCAAAAGAGTCAATAACAAAAGAGTCAATAACAAAAGAGCTAATAACAACAAAAGAGTCAATAACATTAAAAGAGTCAATAACATCAAAAGAGTCAATAACAAAAGAGCTAATAACAAAAGAGTCAATAACATTAAAAGAGTTAATAACATCAAAAGAGTCAATAACAAAAGAGTCAATAACAAAAGAGCTAATAACAACAAAAGAGTCAATAACAAAAGAGTCAATAACATCAAAAGAGCCAATAACAACAAAAGAGCCAATAACATCAAAAGAGTCAATAACATCAAAAGAGTCAATAACATCAAAAGAGTCAATAACAACAAAAGAGCCAATAACAACAAAAGAGTCAATAACATCAAAAGAGTCAATAACATTAAAAGAGTTAATAACATCAAAAGAGTCAATAACAAAAGAGTCAATAACAAAAGAGCTAATAACAACAAAAGAGTCAATAACATTAAAAGAGTCAATAACATCAAAAGAGTCAATAACAAAAGAGTCAAGAACAAAAGAGCTAATAACAACAAAAGAGTCAATAACATCAAAAGAGTCAATAACATCAAAAGAGTCAATAACATTAAAAGAGTCAATAACATTAAAAGAGTCAATAACATCAAAAGAGTCAAGAACAAAAGAGTCAATAACAACAAAAGAGTCAATAACAACAAAAGAGTCAATAACAAAAGAGTCAATAACAAAAGAGTCAATAACATCAAAAGAGTCAATAACAAAAGAGTCAATAACAAAAGAGTCAATAACAAAAGAGCTAATAACAACAAAAGAGTCAATAACATTAAAAGAGTTAATAACATCAAAAGAGTCAAGAACAAAAGAGTCAATAACAACAAAAGAGTCAATAACAACAAAAGAGTCAATAACAAAAGAGTCAATAACAAAAGAGTCAATAACAAAAGAGCCAATAACAACAAAAGAGTCAATAACATCAAAAGAGTCAATAACAATAAAAGAGTCAATAACATCAAAAGAGTCAATAACATCAAAATGGTCAATAACAAGAGTCAATAACATCAAGAGTCAATAACAAAAGAGTCAATAACATCAACAATAACAAGAGTCAATAACATCAAAAGAGTCAATAACATCAAAAGGGTCAATAACAAGAGTCAATAACATCAAAAGGGTCAATAACAAGAGTCAATAACAAAAGAGTCAATAACATCAAAAGAGTCAATAACAATAAAAGAGTCAATAACATCAAAAGGGTCAATAACAAGAGTCAATAACATCAAGAGTCAATAACAAAAGAGTCAATAACATCAAAAGAGTCAATAACAAAAGAGTCAATAACAAAAGAGTCAATAACATCAAAAGAGTCAATAACATCAAAAGAGTCAATAACAAGAGTCAATAACATCAAGAGTCAATAACATCAAAAGGGTCAATAACAAGAGTCAATAACATCAAAAGAGTCAATAACATCAAAAGGGTCAATAACAAGAGTCAATAACATCAAAAGAGTCAATAACATCAAAAGGGTCAATAACAAGAGTCAATAACATCAAAAGGGTCAATAACAAGAGTCAATAACATCAAAAGAGTCAATAACATCAAAAGGGTCAATAACAAGAGTCAATAACATCAAGAGTCAATAACAACAAAAGAGTCAATAACAAAAGAGTCAATAACATCAAGAGTCAATAACAACAAAAGAGTCAATAACAAAAGAGCCAATAACAACAAAAGAGTCAATAACATCAAAAGAGTCAAGAGTCAACGGTAAATAAAAATTGTAACTACAAAACAGTAAATAAAAACAAAACAGTAAATCAACAAGCAGTAAATAAAAACATAAATAAAAACAATAAATAAAATGGTAAATAAAAAAGAGTAAATAAAAACAAAACAGTAAATAAAAACAAACGGTAAATAAAAACAAAACAGTAAATAAAAAACAAGAGTAAATGAACAAGCAGTAAATAAAAGCATAAATAAAACAAAACAATAAATAAAAAAATTGTAAATAAAAAACAAAACTGTAAATAAAAAACAGTAAATAAAAACGGTCGTCTGCATTGAGCTTCAAGTCTTTAAACCGAAAAAGCACCAAATAGAACTGAGATTTTTGCAGTTTATTTGATCTTTAAGATGAATTGTACTGAAAACTCACATTATATTTATATATGTGTAGTTATAGTGCATAATTATAGAAACGCTAATTCTTTCCTTTTGAAATGTCTTGATGAAACTTTAGGGTGAATTATTACGCTCAGAATAGAAAGAATTTGGATTTAAAAGTGTTTCTCGGGTGTTTGCTTTAAAGAGACACAAAGGACTTGTTTTTTATGTATTTTTGGGTGGAAGTGTGGAGTTTCCCCTGAGCAGTGATTATGTGAATGTTTCTCATGTGGACAAACATCTGCAGGAATAATCTGCTTTAGCGGCGACGCCGAAGAGAAACTGGGTCGGACATAATCTGACCGGATCTGAACACTTAAATCTGCCGGAAAACGACTTAAAAGTGCTGAAATGACGAGTTCTCTTCAAATAAACGACGTCTAGACGAGAAGGAAGCGTCTGGAAATAAGTTTCCGGACGTGAAGTTTGAGAGGAACAGACTTAAAACCGGTTTAGGATCAGAGTTCAGGGGCTGAGAATAAGTTCAAAGAGCTAAATTCTATTAAAAAAAAAACTACTAATACTACTGCCAAATTCTGGAAAAATGCTTTATACTGAACCAAGACTAACCCAGGACTGAACCAGGACTAAACCAGGACTGAACCAGGACTGAACCAGGACTGAACCAGGACTAAACCAGGACTAAACCAGGACTAAACCAGGACTAAACCAGGACTAAAACAAGATTAAACCAGGACTGAACCAGGGCTAAACCAGGACTAAAACAAGACTAAACCAGGACTAAACCAGGGCTAAACCAGGACTAAAACAAGACTAAACCAGGACTAAACCAGGGCTAAACCAGGACTAAACTAGGACTAAACCAGGACTAAACTAGGACTAAACTGGGACTAAACCAGGGCTAAACTAGGAATAAACCAGAACTAAACCAGGACTAAACCAGGACTAAACCAGGACTAATCTAGTACTAAACCAGGACTAAACTAGTACTAAACCAGGACTAAACCAGGACTAAACCAGGACTAAACTAGGACTGAACTAGGACTAAACCAGGACTAAACCAGGACTAAAGTAGGACTGAACCAGGACTAAACCAGGACTGAACCAGGACTAAACCAGGACTAAACCAGGACTAAACCAGGACTAAAACAAGATTAAACCAGGACTGAACCAGGGCTAAACCAGGACTAAAACAAGACTAAACCAGGACTAAACCAGGGCTAAACCAGGACTAAAACAAGACTAAACCAGGACTAAACCAGGGCTAAACCAGGACTAAACTAGGACTAAACCAGGACTAAACTAGGACTAAACTGGGACTAAACCAGGGCTAAACTAGGAATAAACCAGAACTAAACCAGGACTAAACCAGGACTAAACCAGGACTAATCTAGTACTAAACCAGGACTAAACTAGTACTAAACCAGGACTAAACCAGGACTAAACCAGGACTAAACTAGGACTGAACTAGGACTAAACCAGGACTAAACCAGGACTAAAGTAGGACTGAACCAGGACTAAACCAGGACTAAACCAGGACTAAAACAAGACTAAACCAGGACTAAACCAGAACTAAACCAGGACTAAAACAAGATTAAACTAGGATGTAACCAGGATTAAACCAGGACTAAACCAGGACTAAAGTAGGACTGAACCAGGACTAAACCAGGACTAAACCAGGACGAAACCAGGAGCCGAGGGTGTGATGTGTCCTGTGTCCAGCAGGGGTCAGTGTTCTCCTGCATCTCCTGCTTCACTGCATTGCACCCAGATCCTCCTGTGACACAAACTGTGCCACCAGCACCTCCTCCACCTCCTCCTCCTCCTCCTCCTGTTCCTCCTCCTCCTCCTGTTCCTCCTCCTCCTCCTGCTCCCCCTCCATGGCCCCCATCACTTCAAACTTCATTTCAGGTCTAAACCAGGTCTAAACCAGGTCTTAACCAGGTCTTAACCAGGTCTGAACCAGGTCTAAACCAGGTCTTAACCAGGTCTGAACCAGGTCTAAACCAGGTCTTAACCAGGTCTTAACCAGGTCTGAACCAGGTCTAAACCAGGTCTGAACCAGGTCTGAACCAGGTCTGAACCAGGTCTAAACCAGGTCTTAACCAGGTCTTAACCAGGTCTTAACCAGGTCTGAACCAGGTCTAAACCAGGTCTTAACCAGGTCTTAACCAGGTCTGAACCAGGTCTGAACCAGGTCTAAACCAGGTCTTAACCAGGTCTGAACCAGGTCTAAACCAGGGACTAAACCAGGTCTGAACCAGGTCTAAACCAGGTCTAAACCAGGTCTAAACCAGGTCTAAACCAGGTCTGAACCAGGTCTAAACCAGGTCTGAACCAGGTCTAAACCAGGTCTAAACCAGGTCTGAACCAGGTCTAATCCAGGTCTGAACCAGGTCTGAACCCGGACTCTGTTTTTCTCTGATATTGAGCTGATCTCAGGTTTCGTCTCTGGACTTTCACACGGATCAAAAATCGCAGACGTGTTCAGGAAAGATCCGGAAACCGGAGGAGTATCGAAAATCACACACTCATGCAAATCCAAACCGATATCGAAACTGGATCCTGGTTTTTTATTTATTTATTTGTTTAAAAGGGACAGTGCACATTAATGGACACATGAAAACAAGTGTAAATGTGCTGAAGTTTACACACAGCTCATTTACATTTTCATTCAGATATGACCCTTACACACAAACTGTTCTAACCTCACAACATTCAGATATGACCCTTACACACAAACTGTTCTAACCTCACAACATTCAGATATGACCCTTACACACAAACTGTTCTAACCTCACATCATTCAGATATGACCCTTACACACAAACTGTTCTAACCTCACATCATTCAGATATGACCCTTACACACAAACTGTTCTAACCTCACATCATTCAGATATGACCCTTACACACAAACTGTTCTAACCTCACATCATTCAGATATGACCCTTACACACAAACTGTTCTAACCTCACATCATTCAGATATGACCCTTACACACAAACTGTTCTAACCTCACAACATTCAGATATGACACTTACACACAAACTGTTCTAACCTCACAACATTCAGATATGACACTTACACACAAACTGTTCTAACCTCACAGCATTCAGATATGACACTTACACACAAACTGTTCTAACCTCACAACATTCAGATATGACACTTACACACAAACTGTTCTAACCTCACAGCATTCAGATATGACACTTACACACAAACTGTTCTAACCTCACAACATTCAGATATGACACTTACACACAAACTGTTCTAACCTCACAACATTCAGATATGACCCTTACACACAAACTGTTCTAACCTCACAGCATTCAGATATGACACTTACACACAAACTGTTCTAACCTCACAACATTCAGATATGACCCTTACACACAAACTGTTCTAACCTCACAGCATTCAGATATGACACTTACACACAAACTGTTCTAACCTCACAACATTCAGATATGACCCTTACACACAAACTGTTCTAACCTCACAGCATTCAGATATGACACTTACACACAAACTGTTCTAACCTCACAGCATTCAGATATGACACTTACACACAAACTGTTCTAACCTCACAACATTCAGATATGACACTTACACACAAACTGTTCTAACCTCACAACATTCAGATATGACCCTTACACACAAACTGTTCTAACCTCACAGCATTCAGATATGACACTTACACACAAACTGTTCTAACCTCACAACATTCAGATATGACACTTACACACAAACTGTTCTAACCTCACAACATTCAGATATGACCCTTACACACAAACTGTTCTAACCTCACAACATTCAGATATGACACTTACACACAAACTGTTCTAACCTCACAACATTCAGATATGACCCTTACACACAAACTGTTCTAACCTCACAACATTCAGATATGACCCTTACACACAAACTGTTCTAACCTCACAACATTCAGATATGACCCTTACACACAAACTGTTCTAACCTCACAACATTCAGATATGACACTTACACACAAACTGTTCTAACCTCACAACATTCAGATATGACCCTTACACACAAACTGTTCTAACCTCACAACATTCAGATATGACCCTTACACACAAACTGTTCTAACCTCACAACATTCAGATATGACCCTTACACACAAACTGTTCTAACCTCACAACATTCAGATATGACCCTTACACACAAACTGTTCTAACCTCACAGCATTCAGATATGACACTTACACACAAACTGTTCTAACCTCACAACATTCAGATATGACACTTACACACAAACTGTTCTAACCTCACAACATTCAGATATGACCCTTACACACAAACTGTTCTAACCTCACAACATTCAGATATGACCCTTACACACAAACTGTTCTAACCTCACAACATTCAGATATGACCCTTACACACAAACTGTTCTAACCTCACAACATTCAGATATGACACTTACACACAAACTGTTCTAACCTCACAACATTCAGATATGACCCTTACACACAAACTGTTCTAACCTCACAACATTCAGATATGACACTTACACACAAACTGTTCTAACCTCACAACATTCGGATACTTACACACAGCGGCTGCTCTGGTGCTTATAAAGTGCCCGTGGGTAACAGTGTTTTTAGTATGTTTAAAGTGCTGCTGTTTCAATAGAAATATATAAAGGTCATAAATAACAAGGTGCAGTAGGACAAACATTCATTCTTTGGTACATATACAAGTGCCTACATATGTATATGTGCCTACATACGTATATGTGCCTACATACGTATGTGTGCCTACATACGTATATGTGCCTACATACGTATATGTGCCTACATACGTATGTGTGCCTACATACGTATATGTGCCTACATACGTATATGTACACCTACATACGTATATGTGCCTACATACGTATATGTACACCTACATACGTATATGTGCCTACATACGTATATGTGCCTACATACGTATATGTGCCTACATACGTATATGTGCACCTACATACGTATATGTGCCTACATACGTATATGTGCCTACATACGTATATGTGCCTACATACGTATATGTGCACCTACATACGTATATGTGCCTACATACGTATATGTACACCTACATATGTATATGTGCCTACATACCTATATGTACACCTACATACGTATATGTGCACCTACATACGTATATGTGCCTACATACGTATATGTACACCTACATACGTATATGTGCCTACATACGTATATGTGCCTACATACGTATATGTGCACCTACATACGTATATGTGCCTACATACGTATATGTACACCTACATACGTATATGTGCACCTACATACGTATATGTGCCTACATACGTATATGTACACCTACATATGTATATGTGCCTACATACCTATATGTACACCTACATACGTATATGTGCACCTACATACGTATATGTGCCTACATACGTATATGTACACCTACATACATATATGTGCCTACATATGTATATGTACACCTACATATGTATATGTGCCTACATACATATATGTATACCTACATACGTATATGTGCCTACATACGTATATGTACACCTACATACGTATATATGCCTACATACGTATATGTGCCTACATACGTATATGTGCCTACATACGTATATGTACACCTACATACGTATACAGTATGTACACCTACATACGTATATGTGCCTACATACGTATATGTACACCTACATACGTATATGTGCACCTACATACGTATATGTGCCTACATATGTATATGTACACCTACATACGTATATGTGCCTACATACCTATATGTACACCTACATACCTATATGTACACCTACATACGTATATGTACACCTACATACGTATATGTGCACCTACATACGTATATGTGCCTACATACGTATATGTACACCTACATACGTATATGTGCCTACATAGGTCTATATGTACACCTACATACGTATATGTGCACCTACATACGTATATGTACACCTACATACGTATATGTGCCTACATACGTATATGTACACCTACATACATATATGTGCACCTACATACGTATATGTGCCTACATACGTATATGTGCACCTACATACGTATATGTGCACCTACATACGTATATGTGCACCTACATACGTATATGTGCCTACATACGTATATGTGCCTACATACGTATATGTACACCTACATACGTATATGTACACCTACATACGTATATGTCCCTACATACGTATATGTACACCTACATACGCATATGTGCACCTACATACGTATATGTGCACCTACATACGTATATGTACACCTACATATGTATATGTGCCTACATACATATATGTATACCTACATACGTATATGTGCACGTACATACGTATATGTGCCTACATACGTATATGTGCCTACATACGTATATGTACACCTACATACGTATATGTGCCTACATACGTATATGTACACCTACATACGTATATGTACACCTACATACGTATATGTACACCTACATACGTATATGTACACCTACATACGTATATGTGCCTACATACGTATATGTGCCTACATACCTATATGTGCCTACATACGTATATGTACACCTACATACGTATATGTGCCTACATACGTATATGTACACCTACATACGTATATATGCCTACATACGTATATGTGCCTACATACGTATATGTGCCTACATACGTATATGTACACCTACATACGTATATGTACACCTACATACATATATGTACACCTACATACGTATATGTGCCTACATACGTATATGTACACCTACATATGTATATGTGCACCTACATACGTATATGTGCCTACATACGTATATGTGCACCTACATACGTATATGTGCCTACATACGTATATGTGCCTACATACGTATATGTGCCTACATACGTATATGTACACCTACATACGTATATGTACACCTACATACGTATATGTACACCTACATATGTATATGTGCCTACATACATATATGTACACCTACATACGTATATGTACACCTACATACGTATATGTACACCTACATACGTATATGTACACCTACATACGTATATGTGCTACATACGTACAGTATATGTGCCTACATACGTATATGTGCTACATACGTATATGTGCTACATATGTACATGTATCATGTATGTAGGTCAGAGCTCTCGTGGGGTCAGGTGAGTTTTGAGCCAGTGTTTGAGTCGGTTTTATGTGGGAGATTCTCTTATTGTGTGATCGACGTTATTCCAGATGTTACAGCCTCTGACTGTTTCTGCCGATATCGATCCTGAACCAGTCCCACTGACCCTAACCGAGCAGAACCTTCAGACCGGATCAGAACAAGTGTCCCAGACCTGGACTAGACCTGGTTCGGTCCTGGTTCAGACCTGGTTCAGACCTGGTTCAGTCCTGGTTCAGACCTGGTTCAGTCCTGGTTCAGTCCTGGTTTAGTCCTGGTTTAGTCCTGGTTCAGTCCTGGTTCAGTCCTGGTTCAATCCTGGTTCAGTCCTGGTTCAGTCCTGGTTCAGTCCTGGTTGTTCAGTCCTGGTTCAGTCCTGGTTCAGTCCTGGTTGTTCAGTCCTGGTTCAGTCCTGGTTCAGTCCTGGTTCAGTCCTGGTTCAGTCCTGGTTCAGTCCTGGTCTGGTCTCTCCTCAGGCCCTGGTCAGCGGCTCGGTTCCCTCCTTCGTGGACGTGGTGCTGAACCTGGACTCCACGGCTCTGCTCCAGGATAATCTGCTGCTCCAGGCCCGAGACGCTGGACTCCGGATCTTCTTCTACGGAGACGACACCTGGATCAAACTCTTCCCCAAACACTTCGCCCAGTCCGAGGGAACCACCTCCTTCTTCGTGTCCGACTACACCGAGGTGAGGCCAGGACTGGGACCGGGACTGGGACTGGGCCGGGACTGGGCCGGGACTGGGACCGGGACTGGGCCGGGACTGGACCGGGACTGGGACTGGACTGGGACTGGGCCGGGACTGGGACTGGGCCAGGACTGGGCCGGGACTGGCCCAGGACTGGACCGGGACTGGGCCGGGACTGGGCCGGGACTGGGCCGGGACTGGGACTGGACTGGGACTGGACCGGGACCGGGCCGGGACCGGGCCGGGACCGGGCCGGGACTGGGACTGGGCCGGGACCGGGACTGGACCGGGACTGGGCCGAGACCGGGCCGGGACTGGGCCGGGACCGGGCCGGGACTGGGCCGGGACTGGACCGGGACTGGGACTGGGCCAGGACTGGGACTGGACCGGGACTGGACCGGGACTGGACCGGGACTGAGCCAGGACTGGGACTGGGACCGGGACTGGGCCGGGACCGGGGCCGGGGCCGGGACTGGACCGGGACTGGGCCGGGACTGGGCCAGGACTGGGACTGGGACCGGGACTGGGCCGGGACTGGGACCGGGACTGGACCGGGACTGGACCGGGACTGGACCGGCACTGGACCGGGACTAGAAAAGGACTGAATCGGGACTAAACCCAATGAAAAATGCAACAGCAATTCTTTTCACTAAACAAGGTCTAAACTAAGACTGAACCAGGTCTAAACTAAGACTGAACCAGGTCTAAACTAAGACTGAACCAGGTCTAAACCGGGTCTAGACCTGGTCTAAACCGGGTCTAGACCGGGTCTAGACCTGGTCTTTGCTCCGCTGATCTCAGGTCTGCTGTTTCAGGTTCTCGAGCCTCATTGATCGTCTGAATCCACAGAATTTTACACCTGTCAATCAAACTCCTCCATTATCAGCACTCTCTCCTCCTCTCCTCTATCGCTTCTGTCCATCCTCTCTCCTCCTCTTCTCCCTCTCTCCTCCCTCTCTCCTCCTTCTCTCCTCCCTCTCTCCTTAACTCTTTCCCCTCTCTCCTCTCTCTCTCTTCTCTCTCCCTCTCACCTCCCTCTCTCCTCCCCTCCCTCTCTCCTCCCCTCCCTCTCTCCTCCCCTCCCTCTCTCCTCCCTCTCTCCTCTCCTCCCTCTCCCCTTAACTCTTTCCTCTCTCTCCTCTCCTCCTCCTCTCCTCTCTCTCTCCTCCCTCTCCCCTTAACTCTTTCCTCTCTCTCCTCTCCTCCTCCTCTCCTCTCTCTCTCCTCCCTCTCTCCTTAACTCTTTCCCCTGTCTCCTCTCCTCCCTCTCTCCTCTCTCCTTAACTCTTTCCTCTCTCTCCTCTCCTCCTCCTCTCTCTCTCCTCTCCTCTCTCCTTCTCTCCTCCCTCTCTCCTCTCTCCTTCTCTCCTCCCTCTCTCCTCTTTAATTTCATTTTTACATTTGTCTTTCATTTTTTTGCACAAATGAAAAAATGAAGAAAACAAATGAAATGAAGACATTTCATTTGTTTTCTTCATTTTTTCATTTGTCAAAATTTTTTCATTGCATTTTTTCCTTTTTCATTATTTTTTAAATTTTTGTATTTTTTAATTAATTTTTTTTCATTAGTTTTTCTTGTCAATTGTCTTTTTTCATTTTGGCATTTAATTTTTTTCTAGCTTAATTTTTTCATTTAATTTTTTATTGTTTTAATGAAATTTTTCTTTCATTTTTCTTTCATTTTTTTCAATTACAATTTTTTTTAAATTTAATTTTACATTCACTTTTCATTAAAGAAAAAGTTTTATTTCATTTTTTAAATTTCTCTTTCTCTTTTTTCATTTTACATTTTTTTTGGCATTTTTTTTGTCTTCTTCCATTTTCCGACTCAGAAACATAAAGCGTGAGGAGAGAATTCTCCAGATGCTGCTTCATTATCATCGTCATCATTTTCTTTTTTGTTCTTACGCCTTTCATTTTGTCATTTCATATTTTTCTATTTTTTTTCATGTCATTTTTTGATTAAATTTTTTGCGTGTCTTTTCTTCCCAAAGAAGGAAATACGTTTGTGTCGCTGTCCATTCAGAACCTTCCCCACCCCCAGACACTGAGAACTATTAAATAAAGACCGTTTAACGTGTTCGTCGGGTTCGTGTGGGAGGGCATCCGGCTCACCTGTGTCTCCCTGTCTCAGGTGGACAATAACGTGACGCGGCACCTGGACGGCGTCCTGCGGCGGGACGACTGGGACGTGCTGGTGCTGCATTATCTGGGGCTGGACCACATCGGGCACACGAGCGGACCTCACAGCGCCCTGGTCCCGCCCAAGCTCCTGGAGATGGACGACGTCTTCAAGAAGATCCACGGTGCCCTCGTCTCCAAGGTAACTTAATGCTCGAAGACCCACGACATCGTATAGGTCATTTTAGGTAGAAGACGTTTTAGGTAGAAGACGTTTTAGGTAGAAGACGTTTTAGGTAGAAAACGTTTTAGGTAGAAGACGTTTAGGTAGAAGACGTTTTAGGTAGAAAACGTTTTAGGTAGAAGACGTTTTAGGTAGAAGACGTTTAGGTAGAAAACGTTTTAGGTAGAAGACGTTTTAGGTAGAAAACGTTTTAGGTAGAAGACGTTTTAGGTAGAAGACGTTTTAGGTAGAAGACGTTTTAGGTAGAAAACGTTTTAGGTAGAAGACGTTTTAGGTAGAAGACGTTTTAGGTAGAAGACGTTTTAGGTAGAAAACGTTTAGGTGGAAAACGTTTAGGTGGAAAACGTTTTAGGTAGAAGACGTTTTAGGTAGAAGACGTTTTAGGTAGAAGACGTTTTAGGTAGAAGACGTTTAGGTAGAAGACGTTTTAGGTAGAAGACGTTTTAGGTAGAAAACGTTTTAGGTAGAAGACGTTTTAGGTAGAAGACGTTTTAGGTAGAAGACGTTTAGGTAGAAGACGTTTTAGGTAGAAGACGTTTTAGGTAGAAGACGTTTTAGGTAGAAGACGTTTTAGGTAGAAGACGTTTTAGGTAGAAGACGTTTAGGTAGAAGACGTTTTAGGTAGAAGACGTTTTAGGTAGAAGACGTTTTAGGTAGAAGACGTTTAGGTAGAAGACGTTTTAGGTAGAAGACGTTTTAGGTAGAAGACGTTTAGGTAGAAGACGTTTTAGGTAGAAGACGTTTTAGGTAGAAGACGTTTTAGGTAGAAGACGTTTTAGGTAGAAGACGTTTTAGGTAGAAGACGTTTAGGTAGAAGACGTTTAGGTAGAAGACGTTTTAGGTAGAAAACGTTTAGGTAGAAGACGTTTTAGGCAGAAGACGTTTAGGTAGAAGACGCTTTAGGTAGAAGACGCTTTAGGTAGAAGACGCTTAGGTTGAAAACGTTTTAGGTAGAAGACGTTTTAGGTAGAAGACGTTTTAGGTAGAAAACGTTTAGGTGGAAAACGTTTTAGGTAGAAGACGTTTTAGGTAGAAAACGTTTAGGTAGAAGACGTTTTAGGTAGAAGACGTTTAGGTAGAAGACGTTTTAGGTAGAAGACGTTTTAGGTAGAAAACGTTTTAGGGAGAAAACGTTTTAGGTAGAAGACGTTTAGGTAGAAGACGTTTTAGGTAGAAAACGTTTTAGGGAGAAAACGTTTTAGGTAGAAGACGTTTAGGTAGAAGACGTTTAGGTAGAAAACGTTTTAGGTAGAAGACGTTTTAGGTAGAAGACGTTTTAGGTAGAAGACGTTTTAGGTAGAAGACGTTTTAGGTAGAAGACGTTTAGGTAGAAGACGTTTTAGGTAGAAGACGTTTTAGGTAGAAGACGTTTTAGGTAGAAGACGTTTAGGTAGAAGACGTTTTAGGTAGAAGACGTTTTAGGTAGAAGACGTTTAGGTAGAAGACGTTTTAGGTAGAAGACGTTTTAGGTAGAAGACGTTTTAGGTAGAAGACGTTTAGGTGGAAAACGTTTTAGGTAGAAGACGTTTAGGTAGAAGACGTTTTAGGTAGAAGACGTTTTAGGTAGAAGACGTTTTAGGTAGAAGACGTTTTAGGTAGAAGACGTTTTAGGTAGAAGACGTTTAGGTAGAAGACGTTTTAGGTAGAAGACGTTTTAGGTAGAAGACGTTTAGGTAGAAGACGTTTTAGGTAGAAGACGTTTTAGGTAGAAGACGTTTTAGGTAGAAGACGTTTTAGGTAGAAGACGTTTAGGTAGAAGACGTTTTAGGTAGAAGACGTTTTAGGTAGAAGACGTTTAGGTAGAAGACGTTTTAGGTAGAAGACGTTTTAGGTAGAAGACGTTTTAGGTAGAAGACGTTTAGGTAGAAAACGTTTTAGGTAGAAGACGTTTTAGGTAGAAGACGTTTAGGTAGAAGACGTTTTAGGTAGAAAACGTTTAGGTAGAAGACGTTTTAGGTAGAAGACGTTTAGGTAGAAAACGTTTTAGGTAGAAGACGTTTTAGGTAGAAAACGTTTTAGGTAGAAGACGTTTAGGTAGAAGACGTTTTAGGTAGAAGACGTTTTAGGTAGAAGACGTTTAGGTAGAAGACGTTTAGGTGGAAGACGTTTTAGGTAGAAGACGTTTTAGGTAGAAGACGTTTTAGGTAGAAAACGTTTAGGTGGAAAATGTTTTAGGTAGAAAACGTTTAGGTAGAAGACGTTTTAGGTAGAAGACGTTTTAGGTAGAAGACGTTTTAGGTAGAAGACGTTTTAGGTAGAAAACGTTTAGGTGGAAAACGTTTAGGTAGAAGACGTTTTAGGTAGAAGACGTTTTAGGTAGAAGACGTTTTAGGTAGAAAACGTTTTAGGTAGAAGACGTTTTAGGTAGAAGACGTTTTAGGTAGAAGACGTTTAGGTAGAAGACGTTTTAGGTAGAAGACGTTTTAGGTAGAAGACGTTTTAGGTAGAAGACGTTTTAGGTAGAAGACGTTTTAGGTAGAAAACGTTTAGGTAGAAGACGTTTTAGGTAGAAGACGTTTAGGTAGAAAACGTTTTAGGTAGAAGACGTTTAGGTAGAAGACGTTTTAGGTAGAAGACGTTTAGGTAGAAAACGTTTTAGGTAGAAAACGTTTTAGGTAGAAGACGTTTAGGTAGAAAACGTTTTAGGCAGAAGACGTTTAGGCAGAAGACGTTTTAGGTAGAAAACGTTTTGGGTAGAAAACGTCTTCTACCTAAAACTCCAGTTGACAAATTGAACTCTACCGTTTTTCATCGACGTCTGAGAAAGTTAGTCGGAGTTCAGCTCATTCTTCACTTTGACTTTAGCCTCGTGATGTTGGAGTTTAAAAAGCCGAAGTGGAGCTGAGAACAGTGTTTCCTCAGGCTCACTATAAATAAACTGTTATATTTAAATAACTTGTGTTATTTTTAAACTCACGTGGAGCAAAGAGCGGCTTTTATTCAAGAACATACAACACGGCAAACGCTAAACCAGGTCCAAACCAGGTCTAAACCAGGACTAAACCAGGTCTAAACCAGGACTAAACCAGGACTAAACCAGGTCTAAACCAGGACTAAACCAGGACTAAACCAGGACTAAACCAGGTCTAAACCAGGACTAAACCAGGACTAAACCAGGTCTAAACCAGGACTAAACCAGGACTAAACCAGGTCTAAACCAGGACTAAACCAGGACTAAACCAGGTCTAAACCAGGTCTAAACCAGGACTAAACCAGGACTAAACCAGGACTAAACCAGGTCTAAACCAGGACTAAACCAGGACTAAACCAGGACTAAACCAGGTCTGAACCAGGACTAAACCAGGACTAAACCAGGACTGAACCAGGACTGAACCAGGACTAAACCAGGACTAAACCAGGACTGAACCAGGACTGAACCAGGACCGAACCAGGACTAAACCAGGACTAAACCAGGACTAAACCAGGACTAAACCAGGTCTGAAACGGCGCTAATATTTTATGTAAAGTTGAACTAAACTTGGGTCCCCAAACCACAGTTTAAGGCCCACTGATGTTCTGTGTATTACCTCTCTGGCTCTGCTCCTGTCTGCTCCTGTCTGCTCCTGTCTGCTCCTGTCTGCTCCTGTTTGTTCCTGCCTGCTCCAGTTTCTCCTGTCTGCTCCTGTTTGCTCCTGTTTGCTCCTGTCTGCTCCTGTTTGTTCCTGCCTGCTCCAGTTTCTCCTGTCTGCTCCTGTCTGCTCCTGTCTGCTCCTGTCTGCTCCTGTCTGCCCCTGTCTGCCCCTGTCTGCTCCTGTCTGCCCCTGTCTGCTCCTGTCTGCTCCTGTTTGTTCCTGCCTGCTCCTGTCTGCTCCTGTCTGCTCCTGTCTGCTTTTGTCTGCTCCTGTCTGCTCCTGTTTGTTTCTGCCTGCTCCTGTCTGCTCCTGTCTGGTCCTGTCTGCTCCTGTCTGCTCCTGTTTGTTCCTGTCTGCTCCTGTCTGCTCCTGTCTGCTCCTGTCTGGTCCTGTCTGCTCCTGTCTGCTCCTGTCTGCTCCTGTTTGTTCCTGTCTGCTCCTGTCTGCTCCTGTCTGCTCCTGTCTGGTCCTGTCTGCTCCTGTCTGCTCCTGTCTGGTCCTGTCTGCTCCTGTCTGCTCCTGTCTGCTCCTGTTTGTTCCTGTCTGCTCCTGTCTGCTCCTGCCTGCTCCTGTCTGCTCCTGTCTGCTCCTGTCTGCTCCTGTCTGCTCCTGATTTCACGGCCAGCAGATCGTAAATATCGACTGGATCATTAAAGTCGTTTGTTCTCAGTTGTGTCTCATCAGGTTTTACTGCAGCTGTGAGTCTGGAGCTCGGCCAAAAACTGGAAAATGCACAAATTTTCACTGCCAGGACCAACCCGGACTCACCTGCGCAGACCCAGACTCACCTGCGCAGACCCAGACTCACCTGCGCAGACCCAGACTCACCTGCGCAGACCCAGACCCACCTGCGCAGACCCAGACCCACCTGCGCAGACCCAGACTCACCTGCGCAGACCCAGAATCACCTGCGCAGACCCAGACTCACCTGCGCAGACCCAGACCCGCCTGCGCAGACCCAGACTCACCTGCGCAGACCCAGACTCACCTGCGCAGACCCAGACCCACCTGCGCAGACCCAGACTCACCTGCGCAGACCCGGACTCACCTGCGCAGACCCAGACTCACCTGCGCAGACCCAGACTCACCTGCACAGTCCTGGTTTAACCCTGGTTTAATCCTGGTTTAGTCCTAATTTTGCTCTAGTCCTGGTTTAGTCCGGTTTGAGTTCAGTTTGAGTCCAAATTGAGTTTGTTTTCAGTCTGGTTTGAGTTTGTTTTCAGTCTGGTTTGAGTTTGTTTTCAGTCCGGTTTGAGTTTGTTTTCAGTCTGGTTTGAGTTTGTTTTCAGTCTGGTTTGAGTTTGTTTTCAGTCTGGTTTGAGTTTGTTTTCAGTCTGGTTTGAGTTTGTTTTCAGTCCGGTTTGAGTTCGTTTTCAGTCCGGTTTGAGTCTGGTTTGAATCCGGTTTTAGCCACAGTCCGGTGCGTAGCGTTCGGGGAAACGTGAGGCTGAAGCGGAGGCGTTTGTGATGACGCGGCGCTTCATTTCCAGAGAAACTCCCAACAG
The DNA here is from genome assembly GCA_030686955.1 of Odontamblyopus rebecca. Lineage (NCBI taxonomy): Eukaryota > Metazoa > Chordata > Actinopteri > Gobiiformes > Gobiidae > Odontamblyopus > Odontamblyopus rebecca. Next base: position 2,305,507 of record CM060663.1, on the reverse strand, counting down.
AGACCGAGCCCGACTCAGCTGTTTTGTGACAGCTCCATTACTCCAGCGGGTGAACCACACGTGCGTTTGTGCGAGCGCTTCACGAGCGCCGTGCGTCATGTAACGGCCCGCGGGTCCTGCTGCTTCCTCTGCACACACCAGTCCTGCTTTAGTCCTGGTTCAGTCCTGCTTTAGTCCTGGTTCAGTCCTGGTTTAGTCCTGGTTCAGTCCTGGTTCAGTCCTGGTTTAGTCTTGGTTTAGTCCTGGTTCAGTCCTGGTTCAGTCCTGCTTTAGTCCTGCTTTAGTCCTGGTTCAGTCCTGCTTTAGTCCTGGTTCAGTCCTGGTTCAGTCCTGCTTTAGTCCTGGTTCAGTCCTGCTTTAGTCCTGCTTTAGTCCTGGTTCAGTCCTGCTTTAGTCCTGGTTCAGTCCTGGTTTAGTCTTGGTTTAGTCCTGGTTCAGTCCTGGTTCAGTCCTGCTTTAGTCCTGCTTTAGTCCTGCTTTAGTCCTGGTTCAGTCCTGCTTTAGTCCTGGTTCAGTCCTGCTTTAGTCCTGGTTCAGTCCTGCTTTATTCCTGGTTCAGTCCTGCTTTAGTCCTGCTTTAGTCCTGGTTCAGTCCTGCTTTAGTCCTGGTTCAGTCCTGCTTTAGTCCTGCTTTAGTCCTGGTTCAGTCCTGCTTTAGTCCTGCTTCAGTCCTGCTTTAGTCCTGCTTTAGTCCTGCTTTAGTCCTGCTTTAGTCCTGGTTCAGTCCTGCTTTAGTCCTGGTTCAGTCCTGCTTTAGTCCTGGTTCAGTCCTGCTTTAGTCCTGGTTTAGTCCTGCTTTAGTCCTGGTTCAGTCCTGCTTTAGTCCTGCTTTAGTCCTGGTTTAGTCCTGCTTTAGTCTTGGTTCAGTCCTGGTTTAGTCCTGGTTTAGTCCTGGTCTAGTCCTGGTCTAGTCCTGGTCTAGTCCTGCTTTAGTCCTGCTTTAGTCCTGATTTAGTCCTGGTTCAGTCCTGCTTTAGTCTTGGTTCAGTCCTGATTTAGTCTTGGTTTAGTCCTGATTCAATCCTGTTTTAATCCTCATTAAGTCCTGTTTTAGTTCTGCTTTAGTCCCGTTTTATTCCTGGTTTAGTCCTGGTCCAGTCCTCTTGCTCTTGTGTCTCTCGTTTGGCTCCTCTTTCAGATTTTAATGATTTTTTGGGTTCTTTTTTCTTTTTCCGCTGGAGATTTCCACATGAATAATTCACACTCCAGACTCCTCCAGACCCCACAGGTCACTGGAGAGACTGGTCTAGACCTGCTTTAGTCCTGGTTCAGTCCTGCTTTAGTCCTGCTTTAGTCCTGGCTCAGTCCTGGTCCACTCCTGGTCCAGTCCTGGTCCAGTCCTGCTTTAGTCTTGGTTCAGTCCTGGCTCAGTCCTGGTCCAGTCCTGGTCCAGTACTGCTTTAGTCTAGGTTTAGACCTGGTTTAGTCTTTTTTAGTCTTGTTTTAGTCCTGGTTCAGTCCTGGTTTAGTCCTGGCTCAGTCCTGGCTCAGTCCTGGTTCAGTCCTGGCTCAGTCCTGGCTCAGTCCTGGCTCAGTCCTGGCTCAGTCCTGGACCAGTCCTGGTTCAGTCCTGGTCCAGTCCTGGTCCAGTCCTGCTTTAGTCTTGGTTCAGTCCTGCCTCAGTCCTGCCTCAGTCCTGGTCCAGTACTGCTTTAGTCTTGGTTTAGACCTGGTTTAGTCTTTTTTAGTCTTGTTTTAGTCCTGGTTCAGTCCTGGCTCAGTCCTGGTTCAGTCCTGGCTCAGTCCTGGTTCAGTCCTGGTTCAGTCCTGCCTCAGTCCTGCCTCAGTCCTGGCTCAGTTCTGGCTCAGTTCTGGCTCAGTTCTGGCTCAGTCCTGGCTCAGTTCTGGTCCTGGTCTCCTCCAGCAGACAGAGGGCGCTCTCCCGTACCTGCTGGTTCTCTGTGGGGATCACGGGATGTCGGAGAGCGGAGGTCACGGCGGCTCCTCCGACCCCGAGGTCAACACGGCCCTGCTCCTGCTCAGCCCCGCCTTCAGGAGGAAAGGTCAGATGCCCTCCCGTCCCTCTACTGTCCTCTACCACCCTGTACCTTCCTCTGCCACCCTGTACCACCCTGTACCACCCTGTACCTTCCTCTACCACCCTGTACCTTCCTCTACCTTCCTGCACCTTCCCCTACCATCCTGTACCTTCCTCTACCACCCTGTACCTTCCTCTACCACCCTCTACCACCCTGTACCTTCCTCTACCTTCCTGCACATTCCCCTACCATCCTGTACCTTCCTCTACCACCTTGTTCCTTCCTCTACCACCCTCTACCACCCTGTACCTTCCTCTACCTTCCTGCACCTTCCCCTACCACCCTGTACCTTCCTCTACCACCCTCTACCACCCTCTACCACCCTGTACCTTCCTCTACCTTCCTCTACCTTCCTGCACCTTCCCCTACCATCCTGTACCTTCCTCTACCACCCTGTACCACCCTGTACCACCCTGTACCACCCTGTACCACCCTGTACCACCCTGTACCACCCTGTACCTCCCTGTACCTCCCTGTACCATCCTGTACATTCCTCTACCACCCTGTACCTTCCTCTACCACCCTGTACCACCCTGTACGTTCCTCTACCACCCTGTACCTTCCTCTACCACCCTGTACCTTCCTCTACCACCCTGTACCTCCCTGTACCTTGTTCTTCATTTGTGTTTAGTTCAGTTTGTGCGATTCACAGTTTTACTTTTAGCTCCTCGACCTGTGAAACCGCCTGAAATCAGCAGAAATCTGCACGAAATGTTTGAGCTGCAACAGTTTTCATTCAGTTATTTTTGCCGAAATTATACCAGGTCATTTCCGTTCAGCTCACGGCAGCGACTTTTCCATGAATTTTCCAGGACCTAAAGTGAATATTCCAGGACCTAAAGTGAATTTTCCAGGATTTTTTGTAGATTTTCTCGGACTTTTACTTCTAAATATGAAATGTGAACTCTTTACCTCAGCTGATGCTTTGGTTTGATCCGTTTTAACTTTCTAAATCCTGTTTATTGTGTCTGATTGTGCAGAGGGACTTGGACTTGAGTCGGACTCGAGTCACTGCTTTTAGGACTTGAGATTTGACTTGATAAAATGGTCAAAGACTTGGGACTCGACTTGGACTTGAAGGTCAAAGACTCGGGACTTGACTCAAGACTTGACTTGGACTCGACTTGGACTCGACCTGGATTCGACTTGGACTCGACCTGGACTCGACTTGGACTCGATTTGGACTCGACTTGGACTCGACCTGGACTTGACCTGGACTTGACTTGGACTCGACTTGGACTCGACCTGGACTCGACTTGGACTCGACTTGGACTCGACTTGGACTCGACTTGAACTAGACCTGGACTCGACCTGGACTCGACTTGGACTCGACCTGGACTCGACCTGGACTCGACCTGGACTCGACCTGGACTCGACCTGGACTCGACTTGGACTCGACTTGGACTCGACTTGGACTCGACTTGAACTAGACCTGGACTCGACCTGGACTCGACCTGGACTCGACTTGGACTCGACTTGGACTCGACCTGGACTCGACCTGGACTCGACCTGGACTCGACTTGGACTCGACTTGAACTAGACCTGGACCTCGACCTGACCTCGACTTGGACTCGACCTGGACTCGACCTGGACTCGACCTGGACTCGACTTGGACTCGACTTGGACTCGACCTGGACTCGACCTGGACTCGACTTGAACTAGACCTGGACTCGACCTGGACTCGACTTGGACTCGACCTGGACTCGACCTGGACTCGACCTGGACTCGACTTGGACTCGACTTGGACTCGACTTGGACTCGACTTGGACTCGACCTGGACTCGACCTGGACTCGACCTGACTTGACTTGGACCTCGACTTGGACCTCGACCTGACTCGACCTGACTCGACCTGGACTCACCTGAGCCAGACCTGACTCGACCTGACCTCGACCTGACCTCGACCTGACTCAACCTGACTCGACCTGACTAAACCTGGACTCGACCTGGACCTCGACCTGACTTGGACCTCGACCTGACCTCAACCTGACCTCGACCTGACCTCGACTTGGACTCGACCTGACCTCGACCTGACCTCACCTGAGCTAGACCTGACTCGACCTGACCTCGACCTGACTCGACCTGGACTCAACCTGACTCGACCTGACTCGACCTGACCTCGACCTGACCTCGACCTGAGACCTGACCTCGACCTGGACTCGACCTGGACTCGACCTGGACTCGACCTGGACTCGACTTGGACTCGACCTGGACTCGACCTGGACTCGACCTGGACTCGACTTGGACTCGACTTGGACTCGACCTGGACTCGACCTGGACTCGACTTGGACTCGACTTGGACTCGACTTGCTCAGGAGTCGGTTTGTGTGATATTAGAGCTTTAAGGCTCCTTCTGTTCTTGTCCTTTTACGGTTTATAAATAACTCCTTGGCCCCTCCTCTGCAGCGTCCTACAGGGGGAGGGCATCTGAGGTACGGGGAGGGCATCTGAGGCACGGGGAGGGCATCTGAGGCACAGGGAGGGCATCTGACACACACTGTTTCATTCATCTTTTGCAGTTTTCATCTTTTTTTGTGTGTTTGTGAGTCCTGGAGCTGTCCGTGGTGCTGAAGGCTCCACACTCACACAGCACACTGACCATTTCCTCTTCCGTGTGTGTGTGTGTGTCTGTGTGTCTGTGTGTCTGTGTGTGTGTGTGTGTGTGTGTGTGTGTGTGTGTGTGTGTGTGTGTGTGTGTGTGTGTGTGTGTGTGTGTGTGTGCAGAGGGGATGCAGCGCCCCCTGGAGGTGGAGCAGGTGGACCTCGCCCCGTCTCTGGCTCTGGGCCTCGGGCTCCCGGTGCCCCGAGACTCCGTGGGACGAATCCTGCCCCAGATCCTGGAGGGACTGAGTCTGAGAGACCAGCTCAGGCTGCTGCACCTGAACGGACACCAGCTGAGCCGCCTGCTCCGAGACAGCCTGCCCGCCGAGTACCAGAGAGGTGAGGAAAGACCCCCTTTAGACCGGGTTTAGTCCGGGTTTAGACCTGCTCCGAGACAGCCTGCCCGCCGAGTACCAGAGAGGTGAGGAAAGACCCCCTTTAGACCGGGTTTAGTCCGGGTTTAGACCTGCTCCGAGACAGCCTGCCCGCCGAGTACCAGAGAGGTGATGAATGTCGCCCTTTAGACCGGGTTTAGTCCGGGTTTAGACCTGCTCCGAGACAGCCTGCCCGCCGAGTACCAGAGAGGTGAGGAAAGACCCCCTTTAGACCGGGTTTAGTCCGGGTTTAGACCTGCTCCGAGACAGCCTGCCCGCCGAGTAACAGAGAGGTGAGGAAAGACCCCCTTTAGACCGGGTTTAGTCCGGGTTTAGACCTGCTCCGAGACAGCCTGCCCGCCGAGTACCAGAGAGGTGAGGAAAGACCCCCTTTAGACCGGGTTTAGTCCGAGTTTAGACCTGCTCCGAGACAGCCTGCCCGCCGAGTACCAGAGAGGTGAGGTTTGAATGGCTTTAGACCGGGTTTAGTCCGGGTTTAGACCTGCTCCGAGACAGCCTGCCCGCCGAGTAACAGAGAGGTGAGGAAAGACCCCCTTTAGACCGGGTTTAGTCCGGGTTTAGACCTGCTCCGAGACAGCCTGCCCGCCGAGTACCAGAGAGGTGAGGAAAGACCCCCTTTAGACCGGGTTTAGTCCGGGTTTAGACCTGCTCCGAGACAGCCTGCCCGCCGAGTAACAGAGAGGTGAGGAAAGACCCCCTTTAGACCGGGTTTAGTCCGAGTTTAGACCTGCTCCGAGACAGCCTGCCCGCCGAGTACCAGAGAGGTGAGGAAAGACCCCCTTTAGACCGGGTTTAGTCCGAGTTTAGACCTGCTCCGAGACAGCCTGCCCGCCGAGTACCAGAGAGGTGAGGAAAGACCCCCTTTAGACCGGGTTTAGTCCGAGTTTAGACCTGCTCCGAGACAGCCTGCCCGCCGAGTAACAGAGAGGTGAGGAAAGACCCCCTTTAGACCGGGTTTAGTCCGGGTTTAGGCCTGATTTAGTTCTGGTTTAGACCCTGGTTTAGTCCTAGTTTAGTCTGGGTGTAGTCCGGGTTTAGTCCTGGTTTAGTCCATGTTTAGTCCTGGTTTAGTTCTGGTTTAGTCCCAGTTTAGTCCCGGTTTAGTCCCAGTTTAGTCCCAGTTTAGTCCCGGTTTAGTCCTGGTTTAGACCCGGTTTAATCCTGGTTTAGTCCTGGTTTAGTCCCAGTTTAGTCCCGGTTTAGTCCCAGTTTAGTCCCAGTTTAGTCCCAGTTTAGTCCTGATTTAGTCCCGGTTTAGTCCCGGTTTAGTCCCAGTTTAGTCCCAGTTTAGTCCCAGTTTAGTCCCGGTTTAGTCCCGGTTTAGTCCTGGTTTAGACCTGGTTTAGTCCCGGTTTATTCCTGGTTTAGTCCTGGTTTAGTCCCGGTTTAGTCCCGGTTTATTCCTGGTTTAGTCCTGGTTTAGTCCTGGTTTAGTCCTGGTTTAGTCCTGTGCGGTGGCGTCAGATCCGTGTGTCACATTCACACGGTCGTAAAACTGCCATAAAACGGTTCGTTCCACCTCGTGATGTCATCGTGTGGCGATACAGGAAGTGCTCCGCGGTGTCTTTTAACCCCACGCTCCGTTCTGTCCACAGGCGATGGGTTTCCTCGGTTTTTTGTTGCTCTTTTGCTGCTCTTTTGCTGCTCTTTCCGGCGTTCCCGGTGGGTTTGAGTGTAAACCGTTCCGTGCTCCTCAGATCCGGGCTGGGAGCTGTTCCGGGTGGCGGAGCGCGCCCACGGGAGCTGGGTGAGCCTGTACCTGGAGGGGAACAGGTCGGAGGTGCTGCAGAGCGTGGGGCAGAAGGTGCTGAAGCAGTACCTCCAGGCTCTGGCCTCCATGAGCGCCGCCCTGAGCCGACAGCTGGGCCGATACGACCTGTACAGCATGACGGTGGGACTGGGCCTGGCGCTGCAGGTCAGACCCTCCACAGCCGCACGTTTACCTCACACCACCTTTCCACAGCATTAGAGTCCAGCAGATATTCAGCTTCATTATTTCCACTGTTGAGCTGCTTCATTCCTCAGGAAAACAACCAGATCATTTATGCTGCAGCCAAAGAGCAAGAACTTAGAAGTCCCCAAAATAATCAAAGTGACAATGCACATTTCTGACCTTTGAGCCGCTTCTGTCCAAAACTGTTTCAGTCCAGGAACAGCTGAGCTCAGTTAGTCCAGAACAGTCACAGAAAAAGAACATCCAGGGGTTTGTTCATCAAATAATTCCATGTGGGGAAATAATCCAGAAAGACGTGTTTGTCTGAATGATGAATGAAAACATGTCTGTCCCTTTTCATCCTTTACTTAGTTTCTCTTCCACTCCTGTTGGTGCTGTGGTCTGTTTGTTTTCCTCACACTCTCCTCTTCAAAATGAGACCAGCCCTGAGATGATCCGGGCTGTGGTGCAGTGGGCACAGCCCGGTGAACAGAAGGAGGCGTCCAGTTAGCGGCGTATTACACATGTCCGAGCGCCGCACGCCAAAAGCTCTGCAGTCATTGGTTCTTCCAGAAAGTGATTGACATGTTGTTTGAGCCAATAACCAGAGCTTTATGACGATGGGCGGGACGTGGGGCAGAGGGGAGAGGAGCTGTGTGATGGGCAAACACTGGGGGAGGGCATCTGAGGCATATGGAGACACATTTTAGGCCTGTTTTAGTTTTTTATCTGAAGAAAACCTGCCTAAAGCTCAGAAGAAGATTTATTTATTCCACATTTCATCTTCTCACAGAACATCTGGTCCAGATTTGGACACTTGTGTGACTTGACATATTTTTACACAAAGGGTCACAGCTCCAAACCCTGAGGCCCAAAAGTTCCACGGTGCAGCTCATGACGCCAGTGTGTTTTTTTCTCTCCTTTTCCCGTTGTGATATAAATAATATTTTTGCACTAAACAAGAAGCAGATTGTGAAGAAACGTTGAATAACTTATGCAAAGAAACACGTTTTTCTGCTCATTTAAACTTTCATTTCAACTAAATAAAGGTTTTTCTTTATATTTTCATGTCAAATCATAATTGGTGTGTGCACTAGAGTGACAGTTACAGAATTCCCTGATGGGATTTCACGATTTTCCAAACAGGAAGTACAAAAATAACAAAAAAACTGGCCAAAAAATTCAACTTTTTTTTTTGCTGAATTTTAAATATAACGAGATAAGGAGGTGAGTTTTTGTAAAAATGAGTCGTCTGACGTCCTGGTTTAGTCCTGGTTTAGACCTGGTTTAGACCTGGTTTAGACCTGGTTTAGACCTGGTTTAGTCCTGGTTTAGACCTGGTTTAGTCCTGGTTTAGTCCTGGTTCAGTCCTGGTTTAGTCCTGGTTTAGTCCTGGTTTAGTCCTGGTTTAGACCTGGTTTAGTCCTGGTTTAGTCCTGGTTTAGACCTGGTTTAGTTCTGGTTTAGACCTGGTTTAGACCTGGTTTAGTCCTGGTTTAGACCTGGTTTAGACCTGGTTCAGTCCTGGTTTAGTCCTGGTTTAGACCTGGTTTAGACCTGGTTTAGTCCTGGTTTAGTCCTGGTTTAGACCTGGTTTAGAGCTGGTTTAGTCCTGGTTTAGACCTGGTTTGAACCTGGTTTAGTCCTGGTTTAGTCCTAGTTTAGACCTGGTTTAGACTTGGGTTAGACCTGGTTTAGTCCAGGTTTAGACCTGGTTTAGTCCTGGTTTAGTCCTGGTTTAGACCTGGTTTTGACCTGGTTTATTCCTTGTTTAGTCCTGGTTTAGTCCTGGTTTAGTCCTGGTTTAGACCTGGTTTAGAGCTGGTTTAGTCCTAGTTTAGACCTGGTTTAGACCTGGTTTAGTCCTGGTTTAGTCCTAGTTTAGACCTGGTTTAGACTTGGGTTAGACCTGGTTTAGTCCAGGTTTAGACCTGGTTTAGTCCTGGTTTAGTCCTGGTTTAGACCTGGTTTGGTCCTTGTTTAGTCCTAGTTTAGACCTGGTTTAGACCTGGTTTAGTCCTGGTTTAGTCCTGGTTTAGTCCTGGTTTAGACCTGGTTTAGACCTGGTTTAGTCCTGGTTTAGTCCTGGTTTAGTCCTCATTTAGACCTGGTTTACACCTGGTTTAGTCCTGGTTTAGACCTGGCTTAGACCTGGTTTATACCTGGTTTAGTCCTGGCTTAGACCTGGTTTAGTCCTGGTTTAGTCCTGGTTTAGTCCTGGTTTAGTCCTGGTTTAGTCCTGGTTTAGACCTGGTTTAGTCCTGGTTTAGACCTGGTTTAGACCTGGTTTAGACCTGGATTAGACCTGGTTTAGTCCTGGTTTAGACCTGGTTAAGTCCTGGTTTAGACCTGGTTTAGTTCTGGTTTAGTCCTGGTTTAGACCTGGTTTAGTCCTGGTTTAGTCCTGGTTTAGTCCTGGTTTAGACCTGGTTTAGTCCTGGTTTAGACCTGGTTTAGTCCTGGTTTAGTCCTGGTTTAGACCTGGTTCAGTCCTGGTTTAGTCCTGGTTCAGTCCTGGTTCAGTCCTGGTTTAGTCCTGCTTTAGTCCTGGTTTAGACCTGGTTTAGACCTGGTTTAGTCCTGGTTTAGACCTGGTTTAGTCCTGGTTTAGTCCTGGTTTAGTCCTGGTACCTGGTTTAGACCTGGTTCAGTCCTGGTTTAGTCCTGGTTTAGTCCTGGTTTAGTCCTGGTACCTGGTTTAGACCTGGTTTAGACCTGGTTCAGTCCTGGTTTAGTCCTGGTTTAGTCCTGGTTCATTCCTGGTTCAGTCCTGGTTTAGTCCTGGTTTAGTCCTGGTTTAGACCTGGTTTAGACCTGGTTTAGACCTGGTTTAGTCCTGGTTTAGTCCTGGTTTAGACCTGGTTTAGTTCTGGTTTAGTCCTGGTTTAGACCTGGTTTAGTCCTGGTTTAGTCCTGGTTCAGTCCTGGTTTAGTCCTGGTTTAGTCCTGGTTTAGACCTGGTTTAGTCCTGGTTTAGTCCTGGTTTAGACCTGGTTTAGTTCTGGTTTAGTCCCTGGTTTAGTCCTGGTTTAGTCCTGGTTTAGTCCTGGTACCTGGTTTAGACCTGGTTCAGTCCTGGTTTAGTCCTGGTTTAGTCCTGGTTCAGTCCTGGTTCAGTCCTGGTTTAGTCCTGGTTTAGTCCTGGTTTAGTCCTGGTTTAGTCCTGGTTTAGACCTGGTTTAGACCTGGTTTAGACCTGGTTTAGACCTGGTTTAGTCCTGGTACCTGGTTTAGACCTGGTTTAGTCCTGGTTTAGTCCTGGTTTAGTCCTGGTTTAGTCCTGGTACCTGGTTTAGACCTGGTTCAGTCCTGGTTTAGTCCTGGTTTAGTCCTGGTTTAGTCCTGGTTCAGTCCTGGTTCAGTCCTGGTTTAGTCCTGGTTTAGTCCTGGTTTAGACCTGGTTTAGACCTGGTTTAGACCTGGTTTAGTCCTGGTTTAGTCCTGGTACCTGGTTTAGACCTGGTTCAGTCCTGGTTTAGTCCTGGTTTAGTCCTGGTTTAGTCCTGGTACCTGGTTTAGACCTGGTTCAGTCCTGGTTTAGTCCTGGTTTAGTCCTGGTTTAGTCCTGGTTCAGTCCTGGTTTAGTCCTGGTTTAGTCCTGGTTTAGACCTGGTTTAGACCTGGTTTAGACCTGGTTTAGACCTGGTTTAGTCCTGGTTTAGTCCTGGTTTAGACCTGGTTTAGTTCTGGTTTAGTTCTGGTTTAGACCTGGTTTAGTCCTGGTTTAGTCCTGGTTTAGACCTGGTTTAGACCTGGTTTAGACCTGGTTTAGTCCTGGTTTAGTCCTGGTTTAGTCCTGGTTTAGTCCTGGTTTAGTCCTGGTTCAGTCCGGGTTCAGTCCTGCTTTAGTCCTGGTTTAGTCCTGGTTTAGTCCTGGTTCAGTCCTGGTTTAGACCTGGTTTAGACCTGGTTTAGTCCTGGTTTAGTCCTGGTTTAGTCCTGGTTTAGTCCTGGTTCAGTCCTGGTTTAGTCCTGGTTTAGTCCTGGTTCAGTCCTGGTTCAGTCCTGGTTTAGTCCTGGTTTAGTCCTGGTTTAGTCCTGGTTCAGTCCTGGTTCAGTCCTGGTTTAGTCCTGGTTTAGTCCTGGTTTAGACCTGGTTTAGACCTGGTTTAGACCTGGTTTAGTCCTGGTTTAGTCCTGGTTTAGACCTGGTTTAGTTCTGGTTTAGTTCTGGTTTAGACCTGGTTTAGTCCTGGTTTAGTCCTGGTTTAGACCTGGTTTAGACCTGGTTTAGTCCTGGTTTAGTCCTGGTTTAGTCCTGGTTTAGTCCTGGTTCAGTCCTGGTTCAGTCCTGGTTTAGTCCTGGTTTAGTCCTGGTTTAGTCCTGGTTCAGTCCTGGTTTAGACCTGGTTTAGACCTGGTTTAGTCCTGGTTTAGTCCTGGTTTAGTCCTGGTTTAGTCCTGGTTTAGACCTGGTTTAGTCCTGGTTTAGTCCTGGTTTAGTCCTGGTTCAGTCCTGGTTTAGACCTGGTTTAGTCCTGGTTCAGTCCTGGTTTAGACCTGGTTCAGTCCTGGTTTAGTCCTGGTTTAGTTCTGGTTTAGTTCTGGTTTAGACCTGGTTTAGTCCTGGTTCAGTCCTGGTTTAGACCTGGTTTAGTCCTGGTTCAGTCCTGGTTTAGACCTGGTTCAGTCCTGGTTTAGTCCTGGTTTAGTCCTGGTTTAGTCCTGGTTCAGTCCTGGTTTAGACCTGGTTCAGTCCTGGTTCAGTCCTGGTTTAGTCCTGCTTTAGTCCTGGTTTAGTCCTTGTTTAGTCCTTGTTCAGTCCTGGTTCAGTCCTGGTTTAGTCCTGGTTTAGTCCTGGTTTAGTCCTGGTTCAGTCCTGGTTTAGTCCTGGTTTAGTCCTGGTTCAGTCCTGGTTCAGTCCTGGTTTAGTCCTGGTTTAGTCCTGGTTTAGTCCTGGTTCAGTCCTGGTTCAGTCCTGGTTTAGTCCTGGTTTAGTCCTGGTTTAGACCTGGTTTAGACCTGGTTTAGACCTGGTTTAGACCTGGTTTAGTCCTGGTTTAGTCCTGGTTTAGACCTGGTTTAGTTCTGGTTTAGTTCTGGTTTAGACCTGGTTTAGTCCTGGTTTAGTCCTGGTTTAGACCTGGTTTAGACCTGGTTTAGTCCTGGTTTAGTCCTGGTTTAGTCCTGGTTTAGTCCTGGTTCAGTCCTGGTTCAGTCCTGGTTTAGTCCTGGTTTAGTCCTGGTTTAGTCCTGGTTCAGTCCTGGTTTAGACCTGGTTTAGACCTGGTTTAGACCTGGTTTAGTCCTGGTTTAGTCCTGGTTTAGTCCTGGTTTAGTCCTGGTTTAGACCTGGTTTAGACCTGGTTTAGTCCTGGTTTAGTCCTGGTTTAGTCCTGGTTCAGTCCTGGTTTAGACCTGGTTTAGTCCTGGTTCAGTCCTGGTTTAGACCTGGTTCAGTCCTGGTTTAGTCCTGGTTTAGTTCTGGTTTAGTTCTGGTTTAGACCTGGTTTAGTCCTGGTTCAGTCCTGGTTTAGACCTGGTTTAGTCCTGGTTCAGTCCTGGTTTAGACCTGGTTCAGTCCTGGTTTAGTCCTGGTTTAGTCCTGGTTTAGTCCTGGTTCAGTCCTGGTTTAGACCTGGTTCAGTCCTGGTTCAGTCCTGGTTTAGTCCTGCTTGAGTCCTGGTTTAGTCCTTGTTTAGTCCTTGTTCAGTCCTGGTTTAGTCCTGGTTCAGTCCTGGTTTAGACCTGGTTCAGTCCTGGTTTAGTCCTGGTTTAGTCCTGGTTTAGTCCTGGTTCAGTCCTGGTTTAGTCCTGCTTTAGTCCTGGTTTAGTCCTTGTTTAGTCCTTGTTCAGTCCTGGTTCAGTCCTGGTTTAGTCCTGCTTTAGTCCTGGTTTAGTCCTTGTTTAGTCCTTGTTCAGACCTGGTTTAGTCCTGGTTTAGTCCTGGTTTAGTCCTGGTTTAGTCCTTGTTTAGTCCTTGTTCAGACCTGGTTTAGTCCTGGTTTAGTCCTGGTTTAGACCTGGTTTAGACCTGGTTTAGTCCTGGTTTAGTCCTGGTTTAGTCCTGGTTCAGTCCTGGTTTAGACCTGGTTTAGTCCTGGTTCAGTCCTGGTTTAGACCTGGTTCAGTCCTGGTTTAGTCCTGGTTTAGTTCTGGTTTAGTTCTGGTTTAGACCTGGTTTAGTCCTGGTTCAGTCCTGGTTTAGACCTGGTTTAGTCCTGGTTCAGTCCTGGTTTAGACCTGGTTCAGTCCTGGTTTAGTCCTGGTTTAGTCCTGGTTTAGTCCTGGTTCAGTCCTGGTTTAGACCTGGTTCAGTCCTGGTTCAGTCCTGGTTTAGTCCTGCTTGAGTCCTGGTTTAGTCCTTGTTTAGTCCTTGTTCAGTCCTGGTTTAGTCCTGGTTCAGTCCTGGTTTAGACCTGGTTCAGTCCTGGTTTAGTCCTGGTTTAGTCCTGGTTTAGTCCTGGTTCAGTCCTGGTTTAGTCCTGCTTTAGTCCTGGTTTAGTCCTTGTTTAGTCCTTGTTCAGTCCTGGTTTAGTCCTGCTTTAGTCCTGGTTTAGTCCTTGTTTAGTCCTTGTTCAGACCTGGTTTAGTCCTGGTTTAGTCCTGGTTTAGTCCTGGTTTAGTCCTGGTTTAGTCCTTGTTTAGTCCTTGTTCAGACCTGGTTTAGTCCTGGTTTAGTCCTGGTTTAGTCCTGGTTTAGTCCTGGTTTAGTCCTAATCTCAGCATTCAGTTTTTCTCGTTTGTTCGTTTTTATTTCCATATCTCGATGTTCGTCTGTGTTTAAACTCCAGGAGGAGGAACAGTGTCTCCTGCTTTTCTCTCCAAACTCCTGATGAAAACTCCGTCCTCTTCCGCCAGCAGAAATCCTGCGCTATAAATAATCCTCCGTACGTTCATGAAGAGCTTTTATTTTTAAACGTGAACACTGCGGATTCAGCAGAACCCGGAGACACTCGGGAAGATCAGAGGACGAAGGAGACGAACGGCCGCGACTCACATTTGATTTGATTTGTGTTTCTGCGTCTGGACGATTCTTAAAGCTCCCGAATCGCACAAACTGACTCCTCTGCTCTTTATCGCCCGTCTGTCCACGTCTGCCAAGCTCCAAACACTCTGTCCCACCTCGTGATGTCATGAAGTGGTGGTTTCTCCTTTTACCCTTAGTCCAGTCGAGGTCGGAAACTCCAGCACTGAAAAAATGATCCACATGATTCTAGTGAAGAAGACCTGGTTTAGTCCTGGTTCAGTCCTGCTTTAGTCCTGGTTTAGACCTGGTTTAGTCCTGCTTTAGTCCTGGTTTAGACCTGGTTCAGTCCTGGTTTAGACCTGGTTCAGTCCTGCTTTAGTCCTGGTTTAGACCTGGTTTAGTCCTGCTTTAGTCCTGGTTTAGACCTGGTTTAGTCCTGCTTTAGTCCTGGTTTAGACCTGGTTCAGTCCTGGTTTAGACCTGGTTCAGTCCTGCTTTAGTCCTGGTTTAGACCTGGTTCAGTCCTGGTTTAGACCTGGTTCAGTCCTGCTTTAGTCCTGGTTTAGACCTGGTTCAGTCCTGGTTTAGACCTGGTTTAGTCCTGGTTTAGTCCTGGTTCAGTCCTGGTTCAGTCCTGATTCAGTCCTGGTTCAGTGCTGTTTCAGTCCTGGTTTAGTCCTGGTTCAGTCCTGGTTTAGTCCTGGTTCAGTCCTGGTTCAGTCCTGGTTCAGTCCTGGTTCAGTCCTGGTTCAGTCCTGGTTTAGTCCTGGTTCAGTCCTGGTTCAGTCCTGGTTCAGTCCTGGTTTAGTCCTGGTTTAGTCCTGGTTCAGTCCTGGTTCAGTCCTGGTTCAGTCCTGGTTTAGTCCTGGTTCAGTCCTGGTTCAGTCCTGGTTTAGTCCTGGTTCAGTCCTGGTTCAGTCCTGCTTTAGTCCTGGTTTAGACCTGGTTCAGTCCTGGTTTAGACCTGGTTCAGTCCTGGTTTAGTCCTGGTTCAGTCCTGGTTCAGTCCTGATTCAGTCCTGGTTCAGTGCTGATTCAGTCCTGGTTCAGTCCTGGTTTAGTCCTGGTTCAGTCCTGGTTCAGTCCTGGTTTAGACTTGGTTTAGACCTGGTTTAGTCCTGGTTCAGTCCTGGTTCAGTCCTGGTTTAGTCCTGGTTTAGTCCTGGTTCAGTCCTGGTTCAGTCCTGGTTTAGTCCTGGTTCAGTCCTGGTTCAGTCCTGGTTTAGTCCTGGTTTAGTCCTGGTTTAGTCCTGGTTCAGTCCTGGTTTAGTCCTGGTTTAGTCCTGGTTTAGACCTGGTTTAGACCTGGTTTAGACCTGGTTTAGTCCTGGTTTAGTCCTGGTTTAGACCTGGTTTAGTTCTGGTTTAGTTCTGGTTTAGACCTGGTTTAGTCCTGGTTTAGTCCTGGTTTAGACCTGGTTTAGACCTGGTTTAGTCCTGGTTTAGTCCTGGTTTAGTCCTGGTTTAGTCCTGGTTCAGTCCTGGTTCAGTCCTGGTTTAGTCCTGGTTTAGACCTGGTTCAGTCCTGGTTTAGACCTGGTTTAGTCCTGGTTTAGTCCTGGTTCAGTCCTGGTTCAGTCCTGATTCAGTCCTGGTTCAGTGCTGTTTCAGTGCTGTTTCAGTCCTGGTTTAGTCCTGGTTTAGTCCTGGTTCAGTCCTGGTTCAGTCCTGGTTCAGTCCTGGTTCAGTCCTGGTTCAGTCCTGGTTTAGTCCTGGTTCAGTCCTGGTTCAGTCCTGGTTTAGTCCTGGTTTAGACCTGTTTTAGTCCTGGTTCAGTCCTGGTTCAGTCCTGGTTCAGTCCTGGTTCAGTCCTGGTTCAGTCCTGGTTTAGTCCTGGTTTAGTCCTGGTTCAGTCCTGGTTCAGTCCTGGTTCAGTCCTGGTTCAGTCCTGGTTCAGTCCTGGTTTAGTCCTGGTTCAGTCCTGGTTCAGTCCTGGTTCAGTCCTGGTTTAGTCCTGGTTCAGTCCTGGTTCAGTCCTGGTTCAGTCCTGCTTTAGTCCTGGTTTAGACCTGGTTCAGTCCTGGTTTAGACCTGGTTCAGTCCTGGTTTAGTCCTGGTTCAGTCCTGGTTCAGTCCTGATTCAGTCCTGGTTCAGTGCTGATTCAGTCCTGGTTCAGTCCTGGTTTAGTCCTGGTTCAGTCCTGGTTCAGTCCTGGTTTAGACTTGGTTTAGACCTGGTTTAGTCCTGGTTCAGTCCTGGTTCAGTCCTGGTTTAGTCCTGGTTTAGTCCTGGTTCAGTCCTGGTTTAGTCCTGGTTCAGTCCTGGTTCAGTCCTGCTTTAGTCCTGGTTTAGACCTGGTTCAGTCCTGGTTTAGACCTGGTTCAGTCCTGGTTTAGTCCTGGTTCAGTCCTGGTTCAGTCCTGATTCAGTCCTGGTTCAGTGCTGATTCAGTCCTGGTTCAGTCCTGGTTTAGTCCTGGTTCAGTCCTGGTTCAGTCCTGGTTTAGACTTGGTTTAGACCTGGTTTAGTCCTGGTTCAGTCCTGGTTCAGTCCTGGTTTAGTCCTGGTTTAGTCCTGGTTCAGTCCTGGTTCAGTCCTGGTTTAGTCCTGGTTCAGTCCTGGTTTAGTCCTGGTTTAGACCTGTTTTAGTCCTGGTTCAGTCCTGGTTCAGTCCTGGTTCAGTCCTGGTTTAGTCCTGGTTTAGTCCTGGTTCAGTCCTGGTTCAGTCCTGGTTTAGTCCTGGTTCAGTCCTGGTTTAGTCCTGGTTTAGACCTGTTTTAGTCCTGGTTCAGTCCTGGTTCAGTCCTGGTTCAGTCCTGGTTCAGTCCTGGTTTGGTCCTGGTTTAGTCCTGGTTCAGTCCTGGTTCAGTCCTGTTTTAGTCCTGGTTCAGTCCTGGTTCAGTCCTGGTTCAGTCCTGGTTTAGTCCTGGTTTAGTCCTGGTTCAGTCCTGGTTCAGTCCTGGTTCAGTCCTGGTTCAGTCCTGGTTCAGTCCTGGTTTAGTCCTGGTTCAGTCCTGGTTTAGTCCTGGTTCAGTCCTGGTTCAGTCCTGGTTTAGTCCTGGTTCAGTCCTGGTTTAGTCCTGGTTTAGACCTGTTTTAGTCCTGGTTCAGTCCTGGTTCAGTCCTGGTTCAGTCCTGGTTCAGTCCTGGTTTAGTCCTGGTTCAGTCCTGGTTCAGTCCTGGTTTAGTCCTGGTTTAGTCCTGGTTTAGTCCTGGTTCAGTCCTGGTTCAGTCCTGGTTTAGTCCTGGTTTAGTCCTGGTTTAGACCTGGTTTAGACCTGGTTTAGACCTGGTTTAGTCCTGGTTTAGTCCTGGTTTAGACCTGGTTTAGTTCTGGTTTAGTTCTGGTTTAGACCTGGTTTAGTCCTGGTTTAGTCCTGGTTTAGACCTGGTTTAGACCTGGTTTAGTCCTGGTTTAGTCCTGGTTTAGTCCTGGTTTAGTCCTGGTTCAGTCCTGGTTCAGTCCTGGTTTAGTCCTGGTTTAGTCCTGGTTTAGACCTGGTTCAGTCCTGGTTTAGACCTGGTTTAGTCCTGGTTTAGTCCTGGTTCAGTCCTGGTTCAGTCCTGATTCAGTCCTGGTTCAGTGCTGTTTCAGTCCTGGTTTAGTCCTGGTTCAGTCCTGGTTCAGTCCTGGTTCAGTCCTGGTTCAGTCCTGGTTCAGTCCTGGTTTAGTCCTGGTTCAGTCCTGGTTCAGTCCTGGTTTAGTCCTGGTTTAGACCTGTTTTAGTCCTGGTTCAGTCCTGGTTCAGTCCTGGTTCAGTCCTGGTTCAGTCCTGGTTCAGTCCTGGTTCAGTCCTGGTTTAGTCCTGGTTTAGTCCTGGTTCAGTCCTGGTTCAGTCCTGGTTCAGTCCTGGTTCAGTCCTGGTTTAGTCCTGGTTCAGTCCTGGTTTAGTCCTGGTTCAGTCCTGGTTCAGTCCTGGTTCAGTCCTGGTTTAGTCCTGGTTCAGTCCTGGTTCAGTCCTGGTTCAGTCCTGCTTTAGTCCTGGTTTAGACCTGGTTCAGTCCTGGTTTAGACCTGGTTCAGTCCTGGTTTAGACCTGGTTCAGTCCTGGTTTAGTCCTGGTTCAGTCCTGGTTCAGTCCTGATTCAGTCCTGGTTCAGTGCTGATTCAGTCCTGGTTCAGTCCTGGTTTAGTCCTGGTTCAGTCCTGGTTCAGTCCTGGTTTAGACTTGGTTTAGACCTGGTTTAGTCCTGGTTCAGTCCTGGTTCAGTCCTGGTTTAGTCCTGGTTTAGTCCTGGTTCAGTCCTGGTTCAGTCCTGGTTTAGTCCTGGTTCAGTCCTGGTTCAGTCCTGCTTTAGTCCTGGTTTAGACCTGGTTCAGTCCTGGTTTAGACCTGGTTCAGTCCTGGTTTAGTCCTGGTTCAGTCCTGGTTCAGTCCTGATTCAGTCCTGGTTCAGTGCTGATTCAGTCCTGGTTCAGTCCTGGTTTAGTCCTGGTTCAGTCCTGGTTCAGTCCTGGTTTAGACTTGGTTTAGACCTGGTTTAGTCCTGGTTCAGTCCTGGTTCAGTCCTGGTTTAGTCCTGGTTCAGTCCTGGTTCAGTCCTGGTTCAGTCCTGGTTTAGTCCTGGTTCAGTCCTGGTTTAGTCCTGGTTTAGACCTGTTTTAGTCCTGGTTCAGTCCTGGTTCAGTCCTGGTTCAGTCCTGGTTTAGTCCTGGTTTAGTCCTGGTTCAGTCCTGGTTCAGTCCTGGTTTAGTCCTGGTTCAGTCCTGGTTTAGTCCTGGTTTAGACCTGTTTTAGTCCTGGTTCAGTCCTGGTTCAGTCCTGGTTCAGTCCTGGTTCAGTCCTGGTTCAGTCCTGGTTTGGTCCTGGTTTAGTCCTGGTTCAGTCCTGGTTCAGTCCTGTTTTAGTCCTGGTTCAGTCCTGGTTCAGTCCTGGTTCAGTCCTGGTTCAGTCCTGGTTCAGTCCTGGTTCAGTCCTGGTTCAGTCCTGGTTCAGTCCTGTTTTAGTCCTGGTTTAGTCCTGGTTCAGTCCTGGTTTAAACACAGTGCAGCCCTTCCTGCCTCCCACATGATGACATCACGAGGTGGTGCAGTGTTCTCAGAGTCTCTTCCTCTGTCCTCAGCTGCTGGTGCTGCTGCTGCTGTCGGCGCCGCAGGGCCTGAGCGGCGCCGCCCTGGTGGAGGTGCCGGTGCTGCGCTCGGTGGCGTCTCTGCCGTTCCTGCTGCTGAGCGCGGCGCTGGGGGGCGCGCACGTGTGCGTGTGCACGTCGGGCCGCGGCGCCGGGTTCCTGTGCGAGGGGCCCTGGGGCCTGGGCCTGTGCACCGCCGGCCTCATGGGGGCGCTGTGCTGTGTGAACGGAGCTGTGCTGGGGGAGCGGCTGCAGCGGCCTGGGAGGAGCAGGCTACAGGTCTGTATATGTGTGTTTATATATACTGTACATGTATACTGTACATGTATACTGTATATATACTGTATATATACTGTATATATACTGTATATGTATACTGTATATATACAGTATATATATATATACTGTATATGTATACTGTATATATACAGTATATATATACAGTATACATATACAGTATATATACTGTATATGTATACTGTATATATACTGTATATATATATACTGTATATATACTGTATATATATATACAGTATATATATGTATACTGTATATGTATACTGTATATATATATACTGTTTATATATACTGTATATGTATACTGTATATGTATACTGTATATATATATATATATATACTGTTTATATATACTGTATATGTATACTGTATATGTATACTGTACATGTATACTGTATATGTATACTGTATATATATATACTGTACATGTAGTACTGCAGTATTTCTGGCCTCACTGCAGTAACTTTAGACACAACAGAAATGCAAACTCAACACTGACATTAATATTATCCTGATCTGTGTCCTCTGAGATACTGAGGAAATGTCCCACACTGGAGCTTTAAACATGTTCTGTGAGGAAATGTCCCACACTGGAGCTTTAAACATGTTCTGATGTGAGGAAATGTCCCACACTGGAGCTTTAAACATGTTCTGATGTGAGGAAATGTCCCACACTGGAGCTTTAAACATGTTCTGTGAGGAAATGTCCCACACTGGAGCTTTAAACATGTTCTGTGAGGAAATGTCCCTCAGTTTGGTGGAAAGTCCTGGTTCAGTCCTGGAATTTCCCATCTCGGCTGAACCAAAGGTGACAGGAGCTTGTGAAACCTGCACTCGATGACATCAGCAGGTGGAGCAGAGCGTGGGGAGGCTAACCACTCTGCCGCCCTCCTCTTCATACATAAGTGATGGGGTCAGGCCAGAGTTCGTTTAAAATTCAGAACAAGAGAAAAACATGTTTCTGAGTCACACGCACGACCCGGAGCTGGAAGCACTCCACTAAAAGTACTGCAGTGAAAGTACAAGTACTGCAGTAAAAGTACAAGTACTGCGCAGTCGTAGTAAAAGTACTTACTACCACGTGGGGCCTGATTTTACTTACTACTTTTTACTTTCAAAAACTTGAAAACCAAAAGGAAACGAGTTGATTTGAAACCGTTTGCGGTCGTCCGGAGTTTCCCCCTCACTCGCACCACAGCAGCTAGCATGTTAACCGCGCACTTCCTGATTCTGGAGCAGTCAAAGCACACTGACAGGTTACGGGTCGGGTCTACGGAGGAGCGAGGGAGTTTAAGGCCTGGAATGTTCCGGGTCAGATCTGCGGAGAGGCCGCCCCACATCCCCGGCCTGACCTTTAGGAGACGAGAGTGTGAAGAGAAGGAGGAGACGGAGGAGAGAGGGAGGAGAGGAGAGAAGGAGGAGAGAGGGAGGAGAGGAGAGAAGGAGAGAGGGAGGAGAGGAGAGAAGGAGGAGAGGAGAGAAGGGAGGTGAGGAGAGAGGGAGAGGGAGGAGAGGAGAGAGAGGAGAGGAGAGGGGGAGGAGAGGAGAGAGGGAGGAGAGAGGGAGGAGAGGAGAGAAGGAGAGAGGGAGGAGAGGAGAGAGGGGAGGAGAGGAGAGAGGGAGGAGAGAGGAGACAAGGAGAGAGGGAGGAGAGAGGGAGAGAGGGAGGAGAGGAGAGAAGGAGGAGAGGGAGGAGAGGAGAGAAGGAGGAGAGGGAAGGGGAGAGGAGAGAGGGGAGGAGAGGAGAGAGGGAGAGAGGGAGGAGAGGAGAGAAGGAGGAGAGGGAGGAGAGAGGGAGGAGAGGAGAGAAGGAGGAGAGGGAGGAGAGAGGGAGGAGAGGAGAGAAAGGAGAGAGAAAGGAGAGAGGGAGGAGAGAAGGAGAGAGGGAGGAGAGGAGAGAGGGAGGAGAGAAGGAGAGAGGAGAGAAAGGAGAGAGGGAGGAGAGGAGAGAAGGAGGAGAGGAGAAAAGGAGAGAGGGAGGAGAGGAGAGAGGGAGGAGAGAAGGAGAGAGGATAGAAAGGAGAGAGGGAGGAGAGAAGGAGAGAGGGAGGAGAGAGGGAGGAGAGAAGGAGAGAGGGAGGAGAGGAGAGAAGGAGGAGAGGAGAGAAGGAGAGAGAAAGGAGAGAGGGAGGAGAGGAGAGAAGGAGGAGAGGAGAGAAGGAGAGAGAAAGGAGAGAGGGAGGAGAGGAGAGAGGGAGGAGAGAAGGAGAGAGGGGAGGAGAGAGGGAGAGAGGAGAGAAAGGAGAGGAGAGAAGAGAGGAGGAGAGAGGAAAGGAGAGAGGGAGGAGAGGAGAGAGGGAGGAGAGAAGGAGAGAGGGGAGGAGAGAGGGAGAGAGGAGAGAAAGGAGAGGAGAGAAGAGAGGAGGAGAGAGGAAAGGAGAGAGGGAGGAGAGGAGAGAGGGAGAAGAGAAGGAGAGGAGAGAGAAAGGACAGGAGGAGAGAGGGATGTAAAAGCTCCACTCTGAGCTAAATGTACAGGACATGAAAAATGAATAAAACCTGATTCTGTAGGACACAAAGAACTGCAGAGAGAAAGAGAGAAGGAGAGAAAAGGAGGAGGGAGAGAAGGAGGGAGGAAAAAGATGAGGGAAAGAAACGGAGGAAGAGAGTGAGAGGAAAGGGAGGTGAAAGGGGGTGGGGGGAGGAAAGGACGGAGGAAAGTGGGAGAGAGTGAAAGAAGAGGAGGAGGAAAGATGGAGGGAAGAAGAGACCTGGAGAGAAAGAGAGAGGGAGGAGGAGGAGGAGGGGCTGTAATGAATCAAAGCGTAATGGAGATGGAGACGTGGCCGCTCGTAATCGCCTGAAATGTTTTTGGAGGCGACACAGATCCTCAGAGCGACAGACGCCAGGAAGAGCAAATCTGAGCCAAACCCACCAGGAGAAAACCATTCAGACCCATTCAGACCCATTCAGACCCATTCAGACCCATTCAGACTAAAAATCCGATTAAAACGGATTCAGACGGATTAAAACAGAGTCAGACAGATTAAAATTGATTAAAACAGATTCAAAACTGATTCAAAACGGATTCAAACGGATTAAAATGGATTAAAACGGATAAAAATGGATTCAAACGGATTCAAACAGATTCAGACAGATTAAAATTGATTAAAACAGATTCAAAACAGATTCAAAACAGATTCAAAACAGATTCAAAACTGATTCAGACGGATTCAAACCAATTCAGAAAGATTAAAACGGATTAAAATGGATTTGAAACGGATTCAGACAGAATATTATTGATTAAAACAGATTCAAAACAGATTCAAAACAGATTCAAAACTGATTCAGACAGATTAAAACTGATTCAAACTGATTCAAAACAGATTCAAAACAGATTCAGACGGATTCAAAACAGATTCAAAACAGATTCAAAACTGATTGAGACGGATTCAAACCAATTCAGAAAGATTAAAATGGATTAAAATGGATTCAAAACGGATTCAAACAGATTAAAATGGATTTGAAACGGATTCAGACAGAATATTATTGATTAAAACAGATTCAAAACAGATTCAAAACAGATTCAAAACAGATTCAAAACTGATTCAGACAGATTAAAACTGATTCAAACTGATTAAAATGGATTCAAAACGGATTCAGACAGAATATTATTGATTAAAACAGATTCAAAACTGATTCAAAACGGATTCAAACCGATTCAGACAGATTAAAATGGATTCAAAATGGATTAAAATCTGATTCAGATGGATTCAGACAGATTAAAATGGATTCAAAATGGATTAAAATCTGATTCAGATGGATTCAGACAGATTAAAATGGATTCAAACTGATTCAGACAGATTCAGACAGATTAACCCTGTAGAACCCAGACATAGAAATATTTGTTGGAAAAAATTATTCGTGCTAAATTTTAGTCAACGGGGAGGAATAAAAACAAAATGTGTCAATATTTTTGGTGAGCAGCATTCATTGACCAAATGTGATGACGTAGCACATTTGCAACGTTGGGCTTTTCAGGCGGCATTTGGACATAAGTGTAGTAACTATTACTACAAAACAAAACAATAACACTATAGTAACTTTACTGAAAGTGAAATATCAATAACACTATAGTAACTTTACTGAAAGTGAAATATCAATAACACTATAGTAACTTTACTGAAAGTGAAATATCAATAACACTATAGTAACTTTATTGTATTCAAACTGCAAACAGATCAGGCAGAACATTACTCGACATGATCAGCCATGGAGCAGTTGCACTTCAGCTTGAAGCACAGGTGAACCTCGTGCTTAACTCATGAAGTGTCAGTGAAAACATCTCTGCACACTTTGCATCTGCCACGTTTGCCGACTTTTATTGCCAAGTGTCCAACATGGTCACGGCGAACATCATCCGGCTGATCTACTGTGGATGCCCTCGGAGAGTAGACTGTGGAGACTTCTCCGCTCGGCCTTCCTCTTTGTGCCACCAGCACTTTTGTCATGATCAGAGCCGTAGCCAGAGCCGCCTGGAAGCTGCGCTGTTTCACGATGTCCTTCTTGTGCACTGCAGTGTCTACGACAGAGCAGCCGTGCTTGAACAAGTGCAGCAGAGGCAGATGTACCATCGTCTGGCCTTCATCGGGTACCTGGACTTCGAAGTGAGGCAGTCTAGGAAGTTCCCCCCATCAGACTATTGTACACCTTCACCTTTGGTCTGCTGACAAGAGTGAAGTCCTTCTGACACCTTCTGTCTGTTGGTTCTGGACCAAAGTAGGATGAGACTAGCAGTGATTATCGTACCATTTCACAGCGCTCACACCGTGTGTAGTTTCGACCCTGTGGTCAAAGCTTCCTCTTCCCTCCTTTTTGAGATCTTTCTCATCTTTCAGTCTACAGTTCTTCTGCCTATTGGTCCGTGCTGTTCCAAGGTATAGAGTGCCCCACTCTTTCAGTTTGACTCATGCTGGTGAAGAAAGTGTCCGCGGTGACTTTTTGTTCTTCCCATCTGGAAGTGTGGAGCAAAGACGATTTACGACCTCTGCCGACATACCGAGGCCAACACCAGCCTCCTTGACACCACTTCCCTGATAGACTTCAAAATCATACAACGGTCCTGAAATGCCACATCTACACCAGATTTTAAGCCTCATTTGTGTGGTTTGTTCTGCATTTATTGCTTCACACCGCTGTACTTTCCCTTGAGTGGCACCATCTGCTCATCAATAGAATTGTGCTCCTCAGGTACAAGTTTCAGGCAATTGTTGTGAAACCTTGTGAGCCACGGCCTGATCTTCCAGAGTTTGTCTGTCTTGTCCTCCTCAGTCACTACCATGTTATCAACCAAGTGAAGATGTGCAGTGATGTTTTCAAACCTGTTCCTGCTCATAATGTCAGAAACCTGGGGATACCTTGAATCAGTTTCCCAAAACATCCTTGTGCCATCGGAGCCAGGCCCATTTTGAGAAACATTCCAGTAACCTGCTCAAGTTCCTTTTTGTCTGTGTTTAGTTCCCTCCCGCTCTTCTGTACAGCACATATGTTTGTCTTAGGAGCCAGCAATTCAAGCATATCATCATCAATGAATGTTTTGAAATATTCCAGTGGGCTTCCAACATCCAGTGGAAGCTCAGGTTCATCACCAGTAAATCCAGATTCAGGGGGCTCATAGTCAACTTTCTTCCAGGTGTATTGGCCCTGCAGTAGCTGGAGGCAGTTTCTTGTGGTAAATCTGCAGGTGATGCGGTGTCTTCAGTGTCACGAGCGTGGCTCTCACTGTCAGTGTCTGTAGCATCATCACTCAAAGGCTCTTCGTCCCCTGGGCCTGGTTGGTAATCCTCAACATCATCACTATCGGATGAAAGTTCCTCTTTTTCACTCTCATTCCCGTTGTCCAGCATTGCCAGGACATCTTCAGTGTTTTTTTCCCATCTCGCCTGAGAAAAATTAAAAACGTAGAATTAAGAGTTATTTAGCACCTTGATGCAATAGAAACGGACATTGATAATGTATGACATCAACACAAGTCAGCTGCAGTCCACTGATCCAATGAACAAAATGTGACACACAGACCTGGGAACCCAGTGTTGCATATTTGCAACGTAATCAAAACGGTGGAACCCACCGAAATACACTCATATAAAACTGAAAGACTATGACATGTCGTACGTCTGTAGGTTTTCCTCTGCCTATACTGAGAATGTACTGATGAAGTTCAAACTGATTTCTTACCTTGACACTGGACAGTTTGGGGTCAGAACTTGAGAAGCCCAAGAGTCTGTGGCTCACTGCAGGCAGACATCTTGGATTGGATGGTGACACCACAGACCACTAGATGGCAGCACTCAGTGTAGCATATTTGCTTCTTTGGGTTCTTGGGCACATGAATTAGTTATTACATTAAAAAAAATACTCCTACTTTTTTGCCATGACCTTTGATTATATGTTGCATATCTGCAACAGAGGGTTCTACGGGGTTAAAACTGATTCAGACATATTTACACTGATTCAAATCATTAAAATGATGAAAACTGATTAAAATGGATTCAAAACTGCTTCAAAATGGACTCAAACTGCTTCAAAACTGATTCAGGCAGATTCATAATGGACTTAAAATTATTAAAACTGATTCAAACTGATTCAAACAGGGAAAAGTCCAGTTTAGAAGAAAAAAAAAAAGCTTAGAGCTGCACTGGGGTTTGAAACTTTAACAAACCTCCTCTGTCACTGTGAGCGGGTCTCGCCTCTCCACAGATCTGACCCGTAACTTCTCCTGGAGGAGGGAGAGAGAAATATAACACAGACCCGGTCCTGGTTCAGTCCTGGTCTAGTCCGGGGTTTGGTTTGGTTCTGTCCTGGTTTAGACCTGGTTTAGACCTGGTTTGGACCTGGTTTGGACCTGGTTTAGACCTGGTTTGGACCTGGTTTAGACCTGGTTTAGACCTGGTTTGGACCTGGTTTAGACCTGGTTTGGACCTGGTTTAGACCTGGTTTAGACCTGGTTTAGACCT
The DNA here is from genome assembly GCA_030686955.1 of Odontamblyopus rebecca. NCBI lineage: Eukaryota > Metazoa > Chordata > Actinopteri > Gobiiformes > Gobiidae > Odontamblyopus > Odontamblyopus rebecca. The sequence goes on along the minus strand of CM060663.1, from coordinate 2,279,367 downwards.
GGTTTAGACCTGGTTTAGACCTGGTTTGGACCTGGTTTAGACCTGGTTTAGACCTGGTTTAGACCTGGTTTAGACCTGGTTTAGACCTGGTTTGGACCTGGTTTAGTCCTGGTTTAGACCTGGTTTGGACCTGGTTTAGACCTGGTTTAGTCCTGGTTTAGATCTGGTTTAGACCTGGTTTAGACCTGGTTTGGACCTGGTTTAGACCTGGTTTAGACCTGGTTTAGACCTGGTTTAGACCTGGTTTAGACCTGGTTTAGTCCTGGTTTGGACCTGGTTTAGACCTGGTTTGGACCTGGTTTAGTCCTGGTTTGTTTGTAATTTTAGCCCTGGTTTGGTCCTGGTTCGGTCCTCGTCCTGGTCTGTCTCTGGTCTCAGCCCTGGTCCTGTCTCTAGTCCCGGTCCTGGTCCTGGTCTAGTTCTTGGCCGGGTTTCAGCGGGTCTCATTTGCTAAAGTGCTTTATTATAAATTGGATTGTTGATTCCATCAGAAGTCCCACGTTTGGGCCGTTTGTGTCACAGTGACTCTGCACTTTTACCGCGCTATAAAACACACCACAGGGGGCGCTGGTTTAGTCCTGGTTTAGTCCTGGTTTAGTTCTGGTTTAGACCTGGTTTAGACCTGGTTTAGACCTGGTTTAGTTCTGGTTTAGTTCTGGTTTAGACCTGGTTTAGACCTGGTTTAGTTCTGGTTTAGTTCTGGTTTAGACCTGGTTTAGTCCTGGTTTAGTTCTGGTTTAGTCCTGGTTTAGACCTGGTTTAGACCTGGTTTTGTTATGGTTTGGTTCAGTCCAGGTCTAAACCAGGACTAAACCAGGACTAAACCAGGACTAAACCAGGACTAAACCAGGACTAAACCAGGTCTAAACCAGGACTAAACCAGGTCTAAACCAGAACTAAACCAGGACTAAACCAGGTCTAAACCAGGTCTGTACAACTCCAGAAACACATCAGTTTGTGACACACCACTCTGACTAACTGCTCTTCTCTCCCTCCTCTCTCCTTTGCTCCTCCTCTCCCTCCTCTCTCCTTTACTCCTCCTCTCCCTCCTCTCTCCTTTGCTCCTCCTCTCCCTCCTCTCTCCTTTACTCCTCCTCTCCCTCCTCTCTCCTTTGCTCCTCCTCTCCCTCCTCTCTCCTTTACTCCTCCTCTCCCTCCTCTCTCCTTTGCTCCTCCTCTCCCTCCTCTCTCCTTTACTCCTCCTCTCCCTCCTCTCTCCTTGACTCCTCCTCTCCCTCCTCTCTCCTTTTCTCCTCCTCTCCCTCCTCTCTCCTTTACTCCTCCTCTCCCTCCTCTCTCCTTTACTCCTCCTCTCCCTCCTCTCTCCTTTACTCCTCCTCTCCCTCCTCTCTCCTTTACTCCTCCTCTCCCTCCTCTCTCCTTTACTCCTCCTCTCCCTCTCTCTCCTCACAGCCTTTCTCCTCCTCCTGCTCCTCCTCTTGCTCCTCCCTCTCAGAGCTCGACCTCCTGCTCGTGGGCGGGACTCTAGGCCACGCCCTCCTGCTCGGCTCCTCCTCCTTTGTGGAGGAGGAACACCAAATATGGTACTTCCTGTTGAACACGCTGTGCCTGGCGCTGTTCCAAGACGTGTGCCGCCGTTACTTCAGAGAGCGCCCCCCCCTGGACTCCCAGGTACAAATACTGCAGTACTTCTACACGTTACACGTACATCCACATTCTCTAAGGCTGTGACGCTAACTGTAGGCACTGCTCTGTCTGTTCCTCAGAATAAAACACACGTTAAAGTTTATTTTACACAGTCTGATCATAAAGAGCAAAGAGCCCACTGATCTGAACTCCAGCAGGTGATCTGATCTGTGCGGTTCAGCAAATCACGAGCTACCGTTAGCATTAGCCTTAGCATTAGCATTAGCATTAGCTTTGAGGAAAAGGAAACTGCAGAGTTATGTGACATTAGTTTGTATTTGTAGAACTCTTGAGTTTGTATTTGTGAAATTTTGTTTTAATGGAACCTGCAAGTTGCTCAATAATAAACCTAAATCTAGACCTAGATTATTAGCCTTAGCGTTAGCCTGAGCCTTAGCGTTAGCATTAGCGTTAGCCAACAGCTTTTCAGTGAGTCTTTTTGTGTAAACTTCCGCACGCTCCGATCACTGGGAAATCAAACTGTGCTCTTTGAATTGTGTTTTGTCTCGACTTTTCAGACGATCTAAAACATTTCTGACAGCGTTTCTCATGTGGGCATTGCGTCTCCACGGTAACCGCTGAACATTCCACCACGGATAGATATGATAGATATGACTTTATTGTCCCCAGAGGGAAATTTGTTTCCACAGTCGTCATGACATTCACACCATAAACACACACACAAGACATTTCACCAGCAACATTTGAGATCAGGGCTCGTGTCAGAGCGAGAAACCATTCATGAACCCCTGAAGACCTGAGGGCACTTTTACTACATCTGTCCTCACCTGGATTCTTGTCTTAATTTAGCTTTTAAAACTGCCCCTTTTCCCCCTAATGAAGTGTTCTACCTCCTTTTGTTCAGTCCAACCTGTTATTTCACAATCTGCTGCTGTAGTTGTGTCATGAGGCTGTGAGAAAAGCTACAGGACCAGAAATAGAGAATAAAATTCCCACTCTTTTATACAAAACCCACAGCAAACATGTAGAAACAACTTTTTGGACATAAAAAATGCTTAATTTAGGGCCTTAGCTACAAAAATGCAAAATCTCAAGTCTGTAAGTAAATTAAAAATCTCCTTATTGCTCTAAAAACAAAAAAAGTGCAGTGGCTCCATGACTTTCCTGGTCCAGTCCTGGAAACAGCTCCTGTCAGGACCACGGCCAGAGCCACAGCACTTCTGCATTTCCAGGGTGGAAATTACATTTGGATTTGTTCATTTGGACTGAAATAAACCTTTAAATAAAAATAGAAAGAGATGCACAATTACGTAAATGCGTAATTTGCCATTTATTTGAGAAAAAACTCCACTTAGAGCGACTTTTTCCCTCGTTATAAACACACACAGTCAGAGGAGTCGACCATCTTGACTCACTTCACTCTTTGGCAAAGTTTGGCTCCATCAAAATGGACGGAGCGCATGAGTTTGGGGAAAACAAAGTTCCTGTTGGACACTCGTTTTGCTCCCGTCATCACACAGCGTGAGTGTGACGTAGGATAAAGCCGCAGAAATGTACGGAAACCTCTATGTCTGCACTTTCAGAGGGGAAAAGGACGTTTCTGTCTTTTACACTTACAAAGTTCTGCGGTTATAGAAACATGTTCCTCTGTGTCGTGTACGATGTCGTAGAGTCTTTGAGGGTTAAAAGCTGAACTCAGATCAACATAAAGAACTGCTGCAAGGTTCCCCGGCGTTTCCAGCTGTTGAAGGAGCGAGTGGAGGAGGCGTAAACTGGCAGAATAAGTGTCTCAGAACATTTGCTCACAGTCGGTGTGAGCTCAGGTTGGGTTCAGTCCAGTGCAGGATGGAAAATAGCAGAGTTTAAGCCCCTGAGCTGGGATCTGTGCAGCCCCAGACCCTTCACTACTTTGCACCTGCTCCACTCTTCCCGAACATGTTCCTCTGTGAAAGCAGGAGGTGAAAGCAGGAGGTGAAAGCAGGAGGAGAAAGCAGGAGGTGAAAGGAGGAGGTGAAAGCAGCAGGTTAAAGCAGGAGGTTAAAGCAGCAAGTGAAAGCAGGAGGTGAAAGCAGGAGGTGAAAGCAGCAGGTTAAAGCAGGAGGTTAAAGCAGCAAGTGAAAGCAGGAGGTGAAAGCAGGAGGTGAAAGCAGGAGGTGAAAGCAGCAGGTTAAAGCAGGAGGTTAAAGCAGCAAGTGAAAGCAGGAGGTGAAAGGAGGAGGTGAAAGCAGGAGGTTAAAGCAGCAAGTGAAAGCAGGAGGTGAAAGCAGGAGGTGAAAGGAGCAGGTGAAAGCAGGAGGTGAAAGCAGGAGGAGAAAGCAGGAGGTGAAAGCAGGAGGTGAAAGCAGGAGGTGAAAGCAGGAGGTTAAAGCAGCAATTGAAAGCAGGAGGTGAAAGCAGGAGGTGAAAGCAGGAGGTTAAAGCAGGAGGTTAAAGCAGGAGGTGAAAGCAGGAGGTGAAAGCAGGAGGTGAAAGCAGCAGGTGAAAGCAGGAGGTGAAAGCAGGAGGTGAAAGCAGCAGGTGAAAGCAGCAGGTGAAAGCAGGAGGTGAAAGCAGGAGGTGAAAGCAGGAGGTTAAAGCAGCAAGTGAAAGCAGGAGGTGAAAGCAGCAGGTGAAAGCAGGAGGTGAAAGCAGGAGGAGAAAGCAGGAGGTGAAAGCAGGAGGTGAAAGCAGGAGGTGAAAGCAAGAGGTTAAAGCAGCAAGTGAAAGCAGGAGGTGAAAGCAGCAGGTGAAAGCAGGAGGTGAAAGCAGGAGGAGAAAGCAGGAGGAGAAAGCAGGAGGTGAAAGCAGGAGGTGAAAGCAGGAGGTGAAAGCAGCAGGTGAAAGCAGGAGGTGAAAGCAGGAGGTGAAAGCAGGAGGTGAAAGCAGGAGGTGAAAGCAGGAGGAGAAAGCAGGAGGAGAAAGCAGGAGGTGAAAGCAGGAGGTGAAAGCAGGAGGAGAAAGCAGGAGGTGAAAGCAGGAGGAGAAAGCAGGAGGTGAAAGCAGGAGGAGAAAGCAGGAGGTGAAAGCAGCAGGTGAAAGCAGGAGGTGAAAGCAGGAGGAGAAAGCAGGAGGTGAAAGCAGGAGGTGAAAGCAGGAGGTGAAAGCAGGAGGAGAAAGCAGGAGGTGAAAGCAGGAGGTGAAAGCAGGAGGTGAAAGCAGGAGGTGAAAGCAGGAGGTTAAAGCAGGAGGTGAAAGGAGGAGGTGAAAGCAGGAGGTGAAAGCAGGAGGTGAAAGCAGGAGGTGAAAGAAGGAGGTGAAAGAAGGAGGTGAAGCAGGAGGAGGTGAAAGCAGCAGGAGAAAGCAGGAGGTGACACCAGGAGGTGAAAGCAGGAGGAGAAACCAGGAGGTGAAAGGAGGAGGTGAAAGCAGGAGGTGAAAGCAGGAGGTGAAAGCAGGAGGTGAAAGGAGGAGGTGAAAGCAGGAGGTGAAAGCAGGAGGTGAAAGCAGGAGGTGAAAGCAGAATGTGAAAGCAGAAGGTGAAAGCAGGAGGTGAAAGGAGGAGGTGAAAGCAGGAGGTGAAAGCAGGAGGTGAAAGCAGGAGGTGAAAGCAGGAGGTGAAAGCAGGAGGTGAAAGCAGGAGGTGAAAGCAGGAGGTGAAAGCAGGATCTGAAAGCAGGAGGTGAAAGCAGGAGGTGAAAGCAGGAGGTGAAAGCAGCAGGTGAAAGCAGGAGGTGAAAGCAGGAGGTGAAAGCAGGAGGTGAAAGCAGGAGGAGAAAGCAGGAGGTGAAAGCAGGAGGTGAAAGCAGGAGGTGAAAGCAGGAGGTGAAAGCAGGAGGTGAAAGCAGGAGGTGAAAGCAGCAGGTTAAAGCAGCAGGTGAAAGCAGGAGGTGAAAGCAGGAGGTGAAAGCAGGAGGTGAAAGCAGGAGGGGAAAGCAGGAGGGTAGAGCAGGAGGTTAAAGCAGGAGGTTAAAGCAGCAAGTGAAAGCAGGAGGTGAAAGCAGGAGGAGAAAGCAGGAGGTGAAAGCAGGAGGTGAAAGCAGGAGGTGAAAGCAGGAGGTTAAAGCAGCAAGTGAAAGCAGGAGGTGAAAGCAGGAGGTGAAAGCAGCAGGTGAAAGCAGGAGGAGAAAGCAGGAGGAGAAAGCAGGAGGTGAAAGCAGGAGGTAAAAGCAGGAGGTGAAAGCAGGAGGTGAAAGCAGCAGGTTAAAGCAGGAGGTTAAAGCAGCAAGTGAAAGCAGGAGGTGAAAGCAGGAGGTGAAAGCAGGAGGTGAAAGCAGGAGGTGAAAGCAGGAGGTGAAAGCAGGAGGTGAAAGCAGCAGGTGAAAGCAGGAGGTGAAAGCAGGAGGTGAAAGGAGGAGGTGAAAGCAGTATGTGAAAGCAGGAGGTGAAAGCAGGAGGTGAAAGCAGGAGGTGAAAGCAGGAGGTGAAAGCAGGAGGTGAAAGCAGGAGGTGAAAGCAGGAGGTGAAAGCAGGAGGTGAAAGCAGGAGGTGAAAGCAGCAAGTGAAAGCAGGAGGTGAAAGCAGGAGGTGAAAGCAGGAGGTGAAAGCAGGAGGTGAAAGCAGGAGGTGAAAGCAGGAGGTTAAAGCAGGAGGTGAAAGCAGGAGGTGAAAGCAGGAGGTGAAAGCAGGAGGTGAAAGCAGGAGGTGAAAGCAGGAGGTTAAAGCAGCAAGTGAAAGCAGGAGGTGAAAGCAGGAGGTGAAAGCAGCAGGTGAAAGCAGCAGGTGAAAGCAGGAGGTGAAAGGAGGAGGTGAAATCAGGAGGTGAAAGCAGGAGGTGAAAGCAGGAGTTGAAAGCAGGAGGTGAAAGAAGTAGGTTAAAGCAGGAGGTGAAAGCAGGAGGTGAAAGCAGGAGGTGAAAGCAGGAGGTGAAAGCAGGAGGTGAAAGCAGGAGGTGAAAGCAGGAGGTGAAAGCAGGAGGTGAAAGGAGGAGGTGAAAGCAGGAGGTGAAAGCAGGAGGTGAAAGCAGGAGGAGAAAGCAGGAGGTGAAAGCAGGAGGTGAAAGCAGGAGGTGAAAGGAGGAGGTGAAAACAGCAGGAGGTGAAAGCAGGAGGTGAAAGCAGGAGGTGAAAGCAGGAGGTGAAAGCAGGAGGAGAAAGCAGGAGGTTAAAGCAGCAGTTGAAAGCAGAAGGTGAAAGCAGGAGGTGAAAGCAGAAAGTGAAAGCAGGAGGTGAAAGCAGGAGGTGAAAGCAGGAGGTGAAAGCAGGAGGTGAAAGCAGCAAGTGAAAGCAGGAGGTGAAAGCAGGAGGTGAAAGCAGGAGGTGAAAGGAGGAGGTGTAAGCAGCAGGTGAAAGCAGGTGGTGTAAGCAGTTGGTTAAAGCAGGTTGTGAAAGCAGGAGGTGAAAGCAGGAGGTGAAAGCAGGAGGTGAAAGCAGGAGGTGAAAGCAGCAGGTGAAAGCAGGAGGTGAAAGCAGGAGGAGAAAGCAGCAGGTGAAAGCAGGAGGTGAAAGCAGGAGGTGAAAGCAGGAGGTGAAAGCAGGAGGTGAAAGCAGGAGGTGAAAGCAGGAGGTGAAAGCAGCAGGTGAAAGCAGGAGGTGAAAGCAGGAGGTGAAAGCAGGAGGTGAAAGCAGCAGGTGAAAGCAGGAGGTGAAAGCAGGAGGTGAAAGCAGGAGGTGAAAGCAGGAGGTGAAAGCAGGAGGTGAAAGCAGGAGGTGAAAGCAGCAGGTGAAAGCAGGAGGTGAAAGCAGGAGGTGAAAGCAGGAGGTGAAAGCAGGAGGTGAAAGCAGGAGGTGAAAGCAGGAGGTGAAAGCAGCAGGTGAAAGCAGGAGGTGAAAGCAGGAGGTGAAAGCAGCAGGTGAAAGCAGGAGGTGAAAGCAGGAGGTGAAAGCAGGAGGTGACAGCAGGAGGTGAAAGCAGCAGGTGAAAGCAGGAGGTGAAAGCAGGAGGTGAAAGCAGCAGGTGAAAGCAGGAGGTGAAAGCAGGAGGTGAAAGCAGGAGGTGAAAGCAGGAGGTGAAAGCAGGAGGTGAAAGCAGCAGGTGAAAGCAGGAGGTGAAAGCAGGAGGTGAAAGCAGGAGGTGAAAGCAGCAGGTGAAAGCAGGAGGTGAAAGCAGGAGGTGAAAGCAGCAGGTGAAAGAAGGAGGTGAAAGCAGGAGGTGAAAGCAGGAGGTGAAAGCAGGAGGTGAAAGCAGGAGGTGAAAGCAGGAGGTGAAAGCAGGAGGAGAAAGCAGCAGGTGAAAGCAGGAGGTGAAAGCAGGAGGTGAAAGCAGGAGGTGAAAGCAGGAGGTGAAAGCAGGAGGTGAAAGCAGGAGGTGAAAGCAGGAGGAGAAAGCAGGAGGTGAAAGCAGGAGGAGAAAGCAGGAGGTGAAAGCAGCAGGTGAAAGCAGGAGGTGAAAGCAGGAGGTGAAAGCAGGAGGTGAAAGCAGGAGGTGAAAGCAGGTGGTGAAAGCAGGAGGTGAAAGGAGGAGGTGAAAGCAGGAGGTGAAAGCAGGAGGTGAAAGCAGGAGGTGAAAGCAGGAGGTGAAAGCAGGAGGTGAAAGCAGCAGGTGAAAGCAGGAGGTGAAAGCAGGAGGTGAAAGCAGGAGGTGAAAGGAGGAGGTGAAAGGAGGAGGTGAAAGCAGCAGGTGAAAGCAGGAGGAGAAAGCAGCAGGTGAACGCAGGAGGAGAAAGCTGGAGGTGAAAGCAGGAGGTGAAAGCAGGAGGTGAAAGCAGGAGGTGAAAGCAGCAGGTGAAAGCAGGAGGTGAAAGGAGGAGGTGAAAGCAGCAGGTGAAAGCAGCAGGTGAAAGCAGGAGGTGAAAGCAGGAGGTGAAAGCAGGAGGTGAAAGCAGGAGGTGAAAGCAGGAGGTGAAAGCAGGAGGTGAAAGCAGCAGGTGAAAGCAGGAGGTGAAAGCAGGAGGTGAAAGCAGGAGGTGAAAGCAGGAGGTGAAAGCAGCAGGTGAAAGCAGGAGGTGAAAGCAGGAGGAGAAAGCAGGAGGTGAAAGCAGGAGGAGAAAGCAGGAGGTGAAAGCAGGAGGAGAAAGCAGGAGGTGAAAGCAGCAGGTGAAAGCAGGAGGTGAAAGCAGGAGGAGAAAGCAGGAGGTTAAAGCAGCAATTGAAAGCAGAAGGTGAAAGCAGGAGGTGAAAGCAGCAGGTGAAAGCAGGAGGTGAAAGCAGGAGGTGAAAGCAGGAGGTGAAAGCAGGAGGTGAAAGCAGGAGGTGAAAGCAGGAGGTTAAAGCAGGAGGTTAAAGCAGCAAGTGAAAGCAGGAGGTGAAAGCAGGAGGTGAAAGGAGCAAGTGAAAGCAGGAGGTGAAAGCAGGAGGAGAAAGCAGGAGGTGAAAGCAGGAGGTGAAAGCAGGAGGTGAAAGCAGGAGGTGAAAGCAGGAGGTTAAAGCAGCAAGTGAAAGCAGGAGGTGAAAGCAGGAGGTGAAAGCAGCAGGTGAAAGCAGGAGGTGAAAGCAGGAGGTGAAAGCAGGAGGTGAAAGCAGGAGGTGAAAGCAGGAGGTGAAAGCAGGAGGTGAAAGCAGGAGGTGAAAGCAGGAGGTGAAAGCAGGAGGTGAAAGCAGCAGGTGAAAGCAGCAGGTGAAAGCAGGAGGTGAAAGCAGCAGGTGAAAGCAGGAGGAGAAAGCAGGAGGAGAAAGCAGGAGGTGAAAGCAGCAGGTGAAAGCAGCAGGTGAAAGCAGGAGGTGAAAGCAGGAGGTGAAAGCAGGAGGTGAAAGCAGGAGGTGAAAGCAGCAGGTGAAAGCAGGAGGTGAAAGCAGCAGGTGAAAGCAGGAGGTGAAAGCAGGAGGTGAAAGCAGGAGGTGAAAGCAGGAGGTGAAAGCAGGAGGTGAAAGCAGCAGGTGAAAGCAGCAGGTGAAAGCAGCAGGTGAAAGCAGCAGGTGAAAGCAGCAGGTGAAAGCAGGAGGTGAAAGCAGGAGGTGAAAGCAGGAGGTGAAAGCAGGAGGAGAAAGCAGCAGGTGAAAGCAGGAGGTGAAAGCAGCAGGTGAAAGCAGGAGGTGAAAGCAGCAGGTGAAAGCAGGAGGTGAAAGCAGGAGGTTAAAGCAGCAAGTGAAAGCAGGAGGTGAAAGCAGGAGGTGAAAGCAGCAGGTGAAAGCAGCAGGTGAAAGCAGCAGGTGAAAGCAGCAGGTGAAAGCAGCAGGTGAAAGCAGGAGGTGAAAGCAGGAGGTGAAAGCAGCAGGTGAAAGCAGCAGGTGAAAGCAGGAGGTGAAAGCAGGAGGTGAAAGCAGGAGGTGAAAGCAGGAGGTGAAAGCAGCAGGTGAAAGCAGCAGGTGAAAGCAGCAGGTGAAAGCAGGAGGTGAAAGCAGGAGGTGAAAGCAGCAGGTGAAAGCAGGAGGTTAAAGCAGCAATTGAAAGCAGAAGGTGAAAGCAGGAGGTGAAAGCAGCAAGTGAAAGCAGGAGGTGAAAGCAGGAGGTGAAAGCAGGAGGTGAAAGCAGGAGGTGAAAGCAGGAGGTGAAAGGAGGAGGTGAAAACAGGAGGTGAAAGCAGGAGGTGAAAGCAGGAGGTGAAAGGAGGAGGTGAAAGCAGGAGGTGAAAGCAGCAGGTGAAAGCAGGAGGAGAAAGCAGCAGGTGAAAGCAGCAGGTGAAAGCAGGAGGTGAAAGCAGGAGGTGAAAGCAGGAGGTGAAAGCAGGAGGTGAAAGCAGCAGGTGAAAGCAGCAGGTGAAAGCAGCAGGTGAAAGCAGGAGGTGAAAGGAGGAGGTGAAAGCAGGAGGTGAAAGCAGGAGGTGAAAGCAGGAGGTGAAAGCAGCAGGTGAAAGCAGGAGGTGAAAGCAGGAGGTGAAAGCAGGAGGTGAAAGCAGGAGGTGAAAGCAGGAGGTGAAAGCAGGAGGAGAAAGCAGCAGGTGAAAGCAGGAGGTGAAAGCAGGAGGTGAAAGCAGGAGGTGAAAGCAGGAGGTGAAAGCAGCAGGTGAAAGCAGAAGGTGAAAGCAGCAGGTGAAAGCAGCAGGTGAAAGCAGCAGGTGAAAGCAGCAGGTGAAAGCAGGAGGTGAAAGCAGCAGGTGAAAGCAGGAGGTGAAAGCAGGAGGTGAAAGCAGGAGGTGAAAGCAGGAGGTGAAAGCAGCAGGTGAAAGCAGGAGGTGAAAGCAGGAGGTGAAAGCAGGAGGTGAAAGCAGGAGGTGAAAGCAGGAGGTGAAAGCAGCAGGTGAAAGCAGCAGGTGAAAGCAGGAGGTGAAAGCAGGAGGTGAAAGCAGCAGGTGAAAGCAGGAGGTGAAAGCAGGAGGTGAAAGCAGGAGGTGAAAGCAGCAGGTGAAAGCAGCAGGTGAAAGCAGGAGGTGAAAGCAGCAGGTGAAAGCAGGAGGTGAAAGCAGGAGGTGAAAGCAGGAGGTGAAAGCAGCAGGTGAAAGCAGCAGGTGAAAGCAGGAGGTGAAAGCAGGAGGTGAAAGCAGCAGGTGAAAGCAGGAGGTGAAAGCAGGAGGTGAAAGCAGGAGGAGAAAGGAGGAGGTGAAAGGAGGAGGTGAAAGCAGGAGGTGAAAGCAGGAGGTGAAGCAGGAGGAGGTGAAAGCAGCAGGTGAAAGCAGGAGGTGAAAGCATGAGGTGAAAGCAGGTGGTGAAAGCTGGTGGTGATAGCATGAGGTGAAAGCTGGAGGTGAAAGCAGGAGGTGAAAGCAGGAGGTGAAAGCAGGAGGTGAAAGCAGCAGGTGAAAGCAGCAGGTGAAAGCAGGAGGTGAAAGCAGGAGGTGAAAGCAGGAGGTGAAAGCAGGAGGTGAAAGCAGGAGGTGAAAGCAGCAGGTGAAAGCAGGAGGTGAAAGCAGGAGGTGAAAGCAGGAGGTGAAAGCAGGAGGTGAAAGCAGGAGGTGAAAGCAGCAGGTGAAAGCAGCAGGTGAAAGCAGGAGGTGAAAGCAGGAGGTGAAAGCAGCAGCAGGTGAAAGCAGCAGGTGAAAGCAGCAGGTGAAAGCAGCAGGTGAAAGCAGCAGGTGAAAGCAGGAGGTGAAAGCAGGAGGTGAAAGCAGGAGGTGAAAGCAGGAGGTGAAAGCAGCAGGTGAAAGCAGGAGGTGAAAGCAGGAGGTGAAAGCAGGAGGTGAAAGCAGGAGGTGAAAGCAGGAGGTGAAAGCAGGAGGTGAAAGCAGGAGGTGAAAGCAGGAGGTGAAAGCAGCAGGTGAAAGCAGCAGGTGAAAGCAGGAGGTGAAAGCAGGAGGTGAAAGCAGGAGGTGAAAGCAGCAGGTGAAAGCAGGAGGTGAAAGGAGGAGGTGAAAGCAGCAGGTGAAAGCAGGAGGTGAAAGCAGGAGGTGAAAGCAGCAGGTGAAAGCAGCAGGTGAAAGCAGGAGGTGAAAGCAGGAGGTGAAAGCAGGAGGTGAAAGCAGCAGGTGAAAGCAGCAGGTGAAAGCAGCAGGTGAAAGCAGCAGGTGAAAGCAGGAGGTGAAAGCAGGAGGTGAAAGCAGGAGGTGAAAGCAGGAGGTGAAAGCAGCAGGTGAAAGCAGGAGGTGAAAGCAGGAGGTGAAAGCAGCAGGTGAAAGCAGGAGGTGAAAGCAGGAGGTGAAAGCAGGAGGTGAAAGCAGGAGGTGAAAGCAGCAGGTGAAAGCAGGAGGTGAAAGCAGGAGGTGAAAGCAGGAGGTGAAAGCAGCAGGTGAAAGCAGCAGGTGAAAGCAGCAGGTGAAAGCAGGAGGTGAAAGCAGGAGGTGAAAGCAGGAGGTGAAAGCAGCAGGTGAAAGCAGGAGGTGAAAGCAGGAGGTGAAAGCAGGAGGTGAAAGCAGGAGGTGAAAGCAGCAGGTGAAAGCAGCAGGTGAAAGCAGCAGGTGAAAGCAGGAGGTGAAAGCAGGAGGTGAAAGCAGGAGGTGAAAGCAGGAGGTGAAAGCAGCAGGTGAAAGCAGCAGGTGAAAGCAGGAGGTGAAAGCAGGAGGTGAAAGCAGCAGGTGAAAGCAGCAGGTGAAAGCAGCAGGTGAAAGCAGGAGGTGAAAGCAGGAGGTGAAAGCAGGAGGTGAAAGCAGGAGGTGAAAGCAGGAGGTGAAAGCAGCAGGTGAAAGCAGCAGGTGAAAGCAGGAGGTGAAAGCAGGAGGAGAAAGCAGCAGGTGAAAGCAGCAGGTGAAAGCAGGAGGTGAAAGCAGGAGGTGAAAGCAGCAGGTGAAAGCAGCAGGTGAAAGCAGGAGGTGAAAGCAGGAGGTGAAAGCAGCAGGTGAAAGCAGGAGGTGAAAGCAGGAGGTGAAAGCAGGAGGAGAAAGGAGGAGGTGAAAGCAGGAGGTGAAAGCAGGAGGTGAAAGCAGCAGGTGAAAGCAGGAGGTGAAAGCAGCAGGTGAAAGAAGCAGGTGAAATCAGCAGGTGAAAGCAGGAGGTGAAAGCAGGAGGTGAAAGCAGGAGGTGAAGCAGGAGGTGAAAGCAGGAGGTGAAAGCAGGAGGTGAAGGCAGGAGGTGAAAGCAGGAGGTGAAAGCAGCAGGTGAAAGCAGCAGGTGAAAGCGGCAGGTGAAAGCGGCAGGTGAAAGCTGGATGTGACAGCAGGAGGTGAAAGCAGGAGGTGAAAGCAGCAGGTGAAAGCAGCAGGTGAAAGCAGGAGGTGAAAGCAGGAGGTGAAAGCAGGAGGTGAAAGCAGCAGGTGAAAGCAGCAGGTGAAAGCAGCAGGTGAAAGCAGGAGGTGAAAGCAGGAGGTGAAAGCAGGAGGTGAAAGCAGGAGGTGAAAGCAGGAGGTGAAAGCAGGAGGTGAAAGCAGCAGGTGAAAGCAGCAGGTGAAAGCAGCAGGTGAAAGCAGCAGGTGAAAGCAGGAGGTGAAAGCAGGAGGTGAAAGCAGGAGGTGAAAGCAGGAGGTGAAAGCAGCAGGTGAAAGCAGCAGGTGAAAGCAGCAGGTGAAAGCAGGAGGTGAAAGCAGCAGGTGAAAGCAGGAGGTGAAAGCAGGAGGAGAAAGCAGCAGGTGAAAGCAGCAGGTGAAAGCAGGAGGTGAAAGCAGGAGGTGAAAGCAGGAGGTGAAAGCAGGAGGTGAAAGCAGCAGGTGAAAGCAGCAGGTGAAAGCAGGAGGTGAAAGCAGGAGGTGAAAGCAGGAGGTGAAAGCAGCAGGTGAAAGCAGCAGGTGAAAGCAGGAGGTGAAAGCAGGAGGTGAAAGCAGGAGGTGAAAGCAGGAGGTGAAAGCAGGAGGTGAAAGCAGGAGGTGAAAGCAGGAGGTGAAAGCAGCAGGTGAAAGCAGCAGGTGAAAGCAGCAGGTGAAAGCAGCAGGTGAAAGCAGCAGGTGAAAGCAGGAGGTGAAAGCAGGAGGAGAAAGCAGCAGGTGAAAGCAGGAGGTGAAAGCAGGAGGTGAAAGCAGGAGGAGAAAGCAGCAGGTGAAAGCAGCAGGTGAAAGCAGCAGGTGAAAGCAGCAGGTGAAAGCAGCAGGTGAAAGCAGCAGGTGAAAGCAGCAGGTGAAAGCAGGAGGTGAAAGCAGGAGGTGAAAGCAGGAGGTGAAAGCAGGAGGTGAAAGCAGCAGGTGAAAGCAGGAGGTGAAAGCAGGAGGTGAAAGCAGCAGGTGAAAGCAGGAGGTGAAAGCAGGAGGTGAAAGCAGGAGGTGAATGTGAGTCACCCCCAGCGCGGGGGTAAAGTACGAGTGAACTCTGGACACGTCACATGACCTGGACTCTGCGCTCTGATTGGCCGTCACACGTCGCTTTGGTTGATCTGGTGATTCTGTGTGCAGCCCCTCCCTGAATCTGAAGCCCCCCTGGACCCCCTGGACCCCCTGGACCCCCTGGACCCGGCCGAGGTCCTGCCCTGGACCCGGGGCCACGTTGGTGCTCAGAAGTGGTTGGCTTTGGCCACGCCCCCCTTCACGCTGCTCTGCTGCCGCCTCCTCCGGGCCCTGAACCAGACCGGGGTCCAGTGGGCCCACCTGCCCGACCTGGGCCACTGGCTCAACAGGTGAGACCGAGGGCCCGGGGTCAGACCGGGGTCAGACCGGGGTCAGACCTGGTTTAGACCTGGTTTAGACCTGGTTTAGTCCTGGTTCAGACCTGGTTTAGTCCTGGTTTAGTCCTGGTTGTGTCCTGGTTTAGACCTGGTTTAGACCTGGTTTTGAACTGGTTTAGACCTGGTTTAGACCTGGTTCAGACCTGGTTTAGTCCTGGTTTTGACCTGGTTTAGTCCGGGTTTAGTCCTGGTTCAGACCTGGTTTAGTCCTGGTTTAGTCCTGGTTGTGTCCTGGTTTAGTCCTGGTTTTGACCTGGTTTAGTCCGGGTTTAGTCCTGGTTCAGACCTGGTTTAGTCCTGGTTCAGTCCTGGTTTTGACCAGGTTTAGTCCTGGTTTAGTCCTGGTTTAGTCCTGGTTTAGTCCTGGTTTAGTCCTGGTTTAGACCTGGTTTAGACCTGGTTTAGACCTGGTTTAGACCTGGTTTTGAACTGGTTTTGAACTGGTTTAGACTTGGTTTAGTCCTGGTTTAGTCCTGGTTTAGACCTGGTTTAGACCTGGTTTAGACCTGATTTAGACCTGATTTAGACCTGGTTTAGTCCTGGTTTAGTCCTGGTTTAGACCTGATTTAGTCCTGGTTTAGTTCTGGTTTAGACCTGGTTTAGTCCTGGTTTAGACCTGGTTTAGTCCTGGTTTAGACCTGGTTTAGACTTGTTTTGGTCCTGGTTTAGACCTGGTTTAGTCCTGGTTTAGTCCTGGTTCAGTCCTGCTTTAGTCCTGGTTCAGTCCTGGTTCAGTCCTGGTTTAGTCCTGGTTTAGTCCTGGTTTAGTCCTGGTTCAGACCTGGTTCAGTCCTGGTTCAGTCCTGGTTTAGTCCTGGTTTTAACCTGGTTTAGACCTGGTTTAGTCCTGGTTTTGACCTGGTTTAGTCCTGGTTTAGACCTGGTTCAGACCTGGTTTAATCCTGGTTCAGTCCTGGTTTAGTCCTGGTTTTGACCTGGTTTAGTCCTGGTTTAGTCCTGGTTCAGACCTGGTTTAGTCCTGGTTTAGTCCTGGTTTAGTCCTGGTTTAGTCCTGGTTTAGACCTGGTTTAGACCTGGTTTAGACCTGGTTTTGAACTGGTTTTGAACTGGTTTAGACCTGGTTTAGTCCTGGTTTACACCTGGTTTACACCTGGTTTAGACCTGGTTTAGTCCTGGTTTTGAACTGGTTTAGAACTGGTTTAGACCTAGTTTAGTCCTGGTTTAGTCCTGGTTTAGACCTGGTTTAGACCTGGTTTAGACCTGATTTAGACCTGATTTAGACCTGGTTTAGTCCTGGTTTAGTCCTGGTTTAGACCTGATTTAGTCCTGGTTTAGTTCTGGTTTAGACCTGGTTTAGTCCTGGTTTAGACCTGGTTTAGTCCTGGTTTAGACCTGGTTTAGACTTGTTTTGGTCCTGGTTTAGACCTGGTTTAGTCCTGGTTTAGTCCTGGTTCAGTCCTGCTTTAGTCCTGGTTCAGTCCTGGTTCAGTCCTGGTTTAGTCCTGGTTTAGTCCTGGTTTAGTCCTGGTTCAGACCTGGTTCAGTCCTGGTTCAGTCCTGGTTTAGTCCTGGTTTTAACCTGGTTTAGACCTGGTTTAGTCCTGGTTTTGACCTGGTTTAGTCCTGGTTTAGACCTGGTTCAGACCTGGTTTAATCCTGGTTCAGTCCTGGTTTAGTCCTGGTTTTGACCTGGTTTAGTCCTGGTTTAGTCCTGGTTCAGACCTGGTTTAGTCCTGGTTCAGACCTGGTTTAGTCCTGGTTTAGTCCTGGTTTAGTCCTGGTTGTGTCCTGGTTTAGACCTGGTTTCGACCTGGTTTAGTCCTGGTTTAGTCTTGGTTTAGTCCTGGTTTAGACCTGGTTTAGACCTGGTTTTGACCTGGTTTAGTCCTGGTTTAGACCTGGTTTAGACCTGGTTTTGAACTAGTTTAGACCTGGTTTAGAACTTGTTTAGACCTGGTTTAGACCTGGTTTAAAACTTGTTTAGTCCTGGTTTAGACCTGGTTTTGAACTGGTTTAGACCTGGTTTAGTCCTGGTTTTGAACTGGTTTAGACCTGGTTTAGACCTGGTTTAGAACTTGTTTAGTCCTGGTTTAGACCTGGTTTAGACCTGGTTTAGACCTGGTTTTGAACTGGTTTAGACCTGGTTTAGAACTGGTTTAGACCTGGTTTAGAACTTGTTTAGACCTGGTTTAGTCCTGGTTTTGAACTGGTTTAGACCTGGTTTAGACCTGGTTTAAAACTTGTTTAGTCCTGGTTTAGACCTGGTTTTGAACTGGTTTAGACCTGGTTTAGTCCTGGTTTAGACCTGGTTTAGACCTGGTTTAGACCTGGTTTAGACCTGGTTTAGACCTGGATTTGACCTGGTTTAGACCTGGTTTAGACCTGGTTTAGACCTGGTTTTGAACTGGTTTAGATCTGGTTTAGACCTGGTTCAGACCTGGTTTAATCCTGGTTCAGTCCTGCTTTAGTCCTGGTTTTGACCTGGTTTAGTCCTGGTTTAGTCCTGGTTCAGACCTGGTTTAGTCCTGGTTCAGACCTGGTTTAGTCCTGGTTTAGTCCTGGTTTAGTCCTGGTTGTGTCCTGGTTTAGACCTGGTTTCGACCTGGTTTAGTCCTGGTTTAGTCTTGGTTTAGTCCTGGTTGTGTCCTGGTTTAGACCTGGTTTAGACCTGGTTTTGACCTGGTTTAGTCCTGGTTTAGACCTGGTTTAGACCTGGTTTTGAACTAGTTTAGACCTGGTTTAAAACTTGTTTAGTCCTGGTTTAGACCTGGTTTTGAACTGGTTTAGTCCTGGTTTAGACCTGGTTTTGAACTGGTTTAGACCTGGTTTAGTCCTGGTTTTGAACTGGTTTAGACCTGGTTTAGACCTGGTTTAGAACTTGTTTAGACCTGGTTTAGTCCTGGTTTTGAACTGGTTTAGACCTGGTTTAGACCTGGTTTAAAACTTGTTTAGTCCTGGTTTAGACCTGGTTTTGAACTGGTTTAGACCTGGTTTAGTCCTGGTTTAGACCTGGTTTAGACCTGGTTTAGACCTGGTTTAGACCTGGTTTAGACCTGGTTTTGACCTGGTTTAGACCTGGTTTAGACCTGGTTTAGACCTGGTTTTGAACTGGTTTAGACCTGGTTTAGACCTGGTTTTGAACTGGTTTAGACCTGGTTTAGACCTGGTTTAGACCTGGTTTTGAACTGGTTTAGATCTGGTTTAGTCCTGGTTTAGTCCTGGTTGTGTCCTGGTTTAGACCTGGTTTAGACCTGGTTTAGTCCTGGTTTAGTCTTGGTTTAGTCCTGGTTGTGTCCTGGTTTAGACCTGGTTTAGACCTGGTTTTGACCTGGTTTAGTCCTGGTTTAGACCTGGTTTAGACCTGGTTTTGAACTGGTTTAGACCTGGTTTAGAACTGGTTTAGACCTGGTTTAGACCTGGTTTAAAACTTGTTTAGTCCTGGTTTAGACCTGGTTTTGAACTGGTTTAGACCTGGTTTAGTCCTGGTTTTGAACTGGTTTAGACCTGGTTTAGACCTGGTTTTGAACTGGTTTAGACCTGGTTTAGTCCTGGTTTTGAACTGGTTTAGACCTGGTTTAGACCTGGTTTAAAACTTGTTTAGTCCTGGTTTAGACCTGGTTTTGAACTGGTTTAGACCTGGTTTAGTCCTGGTTTAGACCTGGTTTAGACCTGGTTTAGACCTGGTTTTGACCTGGTTTAGACCTGGTTTAGACCTGGTTTAGACCTGGTTTAGACCTGGTTTAGACCTGGTTTAGACCTGGTTTCGACCTGGTTTAGACCTGGTTTAGACCTGGTTTTGAACTGGTTTAGACTTGGTTTAGTCCTGGTTTAGACCTGGTTTAGACCTGGTTTAGACCTGGTTTTGAACTGGTTTAGACCTGGTTTTGAACTGGTTTAGACTTGGTTTAGTCCTGGTTTAGACCTGGTTTAGACCTGGTTTAGACCTGGTTTAGACCTGGTTTAGACCTGGTTTAGACCTGGTTTAGTCCTGGTTTCGACCTGGTTTCGACCTGGTTTCGACCTGGTTTCGACCTGGTTTAGACCTGGTTTAGACCTGGTTTAGTCCTGGTTTAGTCCTGGTTTCGACCTGGTTTCGACCTGGTTTCGACCTGGTTTAGTCCTGGTTTAGACCTGGTTTCGACCTGGTTTCGACCTGGTTTCGACCTGGTTTAGACCTGGTTTAGACCTGGTTTAGTCCTGGTTTCGACCTGGTTTCGACCTGGTTTCGACCTGGTTTAGACCTGGTTTAGACCTGGTTTAGACCTGGTTTCGACCTGGTTTAGACCTGGTTTAGACCTGGTTTAGACCTGGTTTCGACCTGGTTTAGACCTGGTTTAGACCTGGTTTCGACCTGGTTTCGACCTGGTTTAGACCTGGTTTCGACCTGGTTTAGACCTGGTTTAGACCTGGTTTAGACCTGGTTTAGACCTGGTTTAGACCTGGTTTCGACCTGGTTTCGACCTGGTTTAGACCTGGTTTAGACCTGGTTTAGTCCTGGTTTCGACCTGGTTTAGACCTGGTTTAGACCTGGTTTAGACCTGGTTTAGACCTGGTTTAGTCCTGGTTTCGACCTGGTTTCGACCTGGTTTCGACCTGGTTTAGACCTGGTTTAGTCCTGGTTTAGACCTGGTTTAGACCTGGTTTAGACCTGGTTTAGACCTGGTTTAGACCTGGTTTAGACCTGGTTTAGACCTGGTTTAGACCTGGTTTAGACCTGGTTTAGACCTGGTTTAGACCTGGTTTAGACTACATTTCGCTGCTCAGCTCATTGTTATTTTATCCGTTTCCTCCTCATCTCTGTTCTGAGTCACATTAATCGTAATTTTTTACGACTTTGGCTTATTTCATTTTTATGACGACAAAACACAACTGACCTGAGATAGTCCTGGTTTAGACCTGAGATAGTCCTGGTTTAGACCTGATATAGTCCTGGTTTAGACCTGAGATAGTCCTGGTTTAGACCTGATATAGTCCTGGTTTAGACCTGAGATAGTCCTGGTTTAGACCTGATATAGTCCTGGTTTAGTCCTGCTTTAGTCCTTGGTACAGACCTGATTTGTTTCCTAATTTAGTGGGACACTGTCCATGGTCCTGAATAACCCTGCGTGTGTGTTTCAGCTCCGAGCAGCAGGGGGCGCTGTCCGTGGTCCTGAATAACCCTGCTTGTGTGTTTCAGCTCCGAGCACCAGGGGGCGCTGTCCGTGGTCCTGAATAACCCTGTGTGTGTGTGTGTGTGTGTTTCAGCTCCGAGCACCAGGGGGCGCTGTCTGTGGTGGCCGCCCTGTGCCTGCTCCTGATCTTCCTCCTGGTCCAGAGGAGGTGTTCGCTCGTGTCCAAGGCCGCGCTCGCTCTCGGCCTGATCGGAGTCTACAGCTACAGGGCCGCCATCGGCAACGTGCGCTTCCCCTGGCAACGGACAGAGCGCCACGCCGACAAGTGAGTCCGGGTTTAGTCCTGCCACAGTCCGGGTTTAGTCCTGCCACAGTCCGTGTTTAGTCCTGCCACAGTCCGGGTTTAGACCTGCCACAGTCCGGGTTTAGTCCTGCCACAGTCCGGGTTTAGTCCTGCCACAGTCCGGGTTTAGTCCTGCCACAGTCCGGGTTTAGTCCTGCCACAGTCCGGGTTTAGTCCTGCCACAGTCCGGGTTTAGTCCTGCCACAGTCCGGGTTTAGACCTGCCACAGTCCAGGTTTAGTCCTGCCACAGTCCGGGTTTAGACCTGCCACAGTCCGGGTTTAGTCCTGCCACAGTCCGGGTTTAGTCCTGCCACAGTCCGGGTTTAGTCCTGCCACAGTCCGTGTTTAGTCCTGCCACAGTCCGGGTTTAGTCCTGCCACAGTCCGTGTTTAGTCCTGCCACAGTCCGGGTTTAGACCTGCCACAGTCCGTGTTTAGTCCTGCCACAGTCCGGGTTTAGACCTGCCACAGTCCGGGTTTAGTCCTGCCACAGTCCGGGTTTAGTCCTGCCACAGTCCGGGTTTAGACCTGCCACAGTCCGGGTTTAGTCCTGCCACAGTCCGGGTTTAGTCCTGCCACAGTCCGGGTTTAGTCCTGCCACAGTCCGTGTTTAGACCTGCCACAGTCCGGGTTTAGACCTGCCACAGTCCGGGTTTAGACCTGCCACAGTCCGGGTTTAGACCTGCCACAGTCCAGGTTTAGTCCTGCCACAGTCCGGGTTTAGTCCTGCCACAGTCCGGGTTTAGACCTGCCACAGTCCGGGTTTAGTCCTGCCACAGTCCGGGTTTAGTCCTGCCACAGTCCGGGTTTAGACCTGCCACAGTCCGGGTTTAGACCTGCCACAGTCCGGGTTTAGTCCTGCCACAGTCCGGGTTTAGTCCTGCCACAGTCCAGGTTTAGTCCTGCCACAGTCCGTGTTTAGTCCTGCCACAGTCCGGGTTTAGTCCTGCCACAGTCCGGGTTTAGACCTGCCACAGTCCGGGTTTAGTCCTGCCACAGTCCGGGTTTAGTCCTGCCACAGTCCGGGTTTAGTCCTGCCACAGTCCAGGTTTAGTCCTGCCACAGTCCGGGTTTAGTCCTGCCACAGTCCGGGTTTAGACCTGCCACAGTCCAGGTTTAGTCCTGCCACAGTCCGGGTTTAGTCCTGCCACAGTCCGGGTTTAGACCTGCCACAGTCCGGGTTTAGTCCTGCCACAGTCCGGGTTTAGACCTGCCACAGTCCGGGTTTAGACCTGCCACAGTCCAGGTTTAGTCCTGCCACAGTCCAGGTTTAGTCCTGCCACAGTCCGGGTTTAGTCCTGCCACAGTCCGGGTTTAGACCTGCCACAGTCCAGGTTTAGTCCTGCCACAGTCCGGGTTTAGTCCTGCCACAGTCCGGGTTTAGTCCTGCCACAGTCCGGGTTTAGACCTGCCACAGTCCAGGTTTAGTCCTGCCACAGTCCGGGTTTAGTCCTGCCACAGTCCGGGTTTAGACCTGCCACAGTCCGGGTTTAGACCTGCCACAGTCCGGGTTTAGTCCTGCCACAGTCCGGGTTTAGTCCTGCCACAGTCCGGGTTTAGTCCTGCCACAGTCCGGGTTTAGTCCTGCCACAGTCCGGGTTTAGTCCTGCCACAGTCCGGGTTTAGTCCTGCCACAGTCCGGGTTTAGACCTGCCACAGTCCGGGTTTAGTCCTGCCACAGTCCGGGTTTAGTCCTGCCACAGTCCGGGTTTAGACCTGCCACAGTCCGGGTTTAGACCTGCCACAGTCCGGGTTTAGTCCTGCCACAGTCCGGGTTTAGTCCTGCCACAGTCCAGGTTTAGTCCTGCCACAGTCCGTGTTTAGTCCTGCCACAGTCCGGGTTTAGTCCTGCCACAGTCCGGGTTTAGTCCTGCCACAGTCCGGGTTTAGTCCTGCCACAGTCCGGGTTTAGTCCTGCCACAGTCCGGGTTTAGTCCTGCAACAGGAGAGAAGGAGAGAGGAGAGAAGGAGAGAAGGAGAGAGGAGAGAAGAGGAGAGGAGAGAAGGAGGGAGGAGAGAAGGAGAGAAGGAGAGAGGAGAGGAGAGAAGGAGAGAGGAGAGAAGGAGAGAGAAGAGAAGGAGAGAGGAGAGAAGGAGAGAAGGAGAGAGGACAGAAGGAGAGAAGGAGAGAAGGAGAGAGGAGAGAAGGAAAGAAGGAGAGAAGGAGAGAAGGAGAGAGGAGAGAAGGAGAGAGGAGAGGAGGAGAGAAGGAGAGAGGAGAAGGAGAGAGGAGAGAAGGAGAGGGGAGAGAAGGAGGAAGGAGAGAGGAGAGAAGGAGAGAGGAGAGGAGGAGAGAAGGAGAGAGGAGAAGGAGAGAGGAGAGAAGGAGAGAGGAGAGAAGGAGGAAGGAGAGAGGAGAGAAGGAGAGAAGGAGAGAGGAGAGTAGGAGAGAAGGAGAGAGGAGAGAAGGATGAGGGATGAGGTGCAAATGCTGCAGTAAAAATGTTGATACGGATCCAAGTGACTGAGGAAGATTTGCACCTGACGATCCCTCCTGCTCCTGTCGCTCCTGTCACCCGTTGCTCCCGTCGCTCCCGTCGCTCCTGTTGCCCGTCGCTCCTGTTGCCCGTCGCTCCTGTCGCCCGTCGCTCCCGTCGCTCCTGTTGCCCGTCGCTCCCGTCGCTCCTGTCGCTCCTGTTGCCCGTCGCTCCTGTCGCCCGTCGCTCCCGTTGCTCCCGTCGCTCCCGTCGCTCCTGTCGCTCCTGTTGCCCGTCGCTCCCGTCGCTCCTGTCGCTCCTGTTGCCCGTCGCTCCTGTTGCCCGTCGCTCCTGTCGCTCCTGTCGCTCCTGTCGCTCCTGTCGCTCCTGTTGCCCGTCGCTCCCGTCGCTCCTGTCGCTCCTGTTGCCCGTCGCTCCTGTCGCCCGTCGCTCCTGTCGCTCCTGTCGCTCCTGTCGCTCCTGTTGCCCGTCGCTCCCGTTGCTCCTGTCGCTCCTGTCGTCCGTCGCTCCTGTCGCTCCCGTTGCTCCTGTCGGCCGTCGCTCCTGTCGCTCCTGTCGCTCCTGTCGCTCCTGTTGCCCGTCGCTCCTGTCGCTCCTGTCGCTCCTGTTGCCCGTCGCTCCTGTCGCCCATCGCTCCCGTCGCTCCCGTCGCCCCTTGCTCCTGTCGCCCGTCGCTCCTGTCGCCCATCGCTCCCGTCACTCCTGTCGCCCGTCGCTCCTGTCGCCCATTGCTCCCGTCGCTCCCGTCGCTCCCGTCGCTCCTGTTGCCCGTCGCTCCCGTCGCTCCTGTTGCCCGTCGCTCCTGTCGCTCCTGTTGCCCGTCGCTCCTGTCGCCCGTCGCTCCCGTTGCTCCCGTTGCTCCCGTCGCTCCTGTTGCCCGTCGCTCCCGTCGCTCCTGTTGCCCGTCGCTCCTGTTGCCCGTCGCTCCTGTCGCCCGTCGCTCCCGTTGCTCCCGTCGCTCCCGTCGCTCCTGTCGCTCCTGTTGCCCGTCGCTCCTGTCGCTCCTGTTGCCCGTCGCTCCTGTCGCCCGTCGCTCCTGTCGCTCCTGTCGCTCCTGTTGCCCGTCGCTCCCGTTGCTCCTGTCGCTCCTGTTGTCCGTCGCTCCTGTCGCTCCCGTTGCTCCTGTCGGCCGTCGCTCCTGTCGCTCCTGTCGCTCCTGTCGCTCCTGTTGCCCGTCGCTCCTGTCGCTCCTGTCGCTCCTGTTGCCCGTCGCTCCTGTCGCCCATCGCTCCCGTCGCTCCCGTCGCCCCTTGCTCCTGTCGCCCGTCGCTCCTGTCGCCCATCGCTCCCGTCACTCCCGTCGCTCCCGTCGCCCCTCGCTCCTGTCGCCCGTCGCTCCTGTCGCCCATCGCTCCCGTCACTCCCGTCGCTCCCGTCGCTCCTGTCGCTCCTGTCGCCCGTCGCTCCCGTCGCTCCCGTCGCTCCTGTCGCCCGTCGCTCCTGTCGCTCCTGTCGCTCCTGTCGTCCATCGCTCCCGTCGCTCCCGTCGCTCCTGTCGCTCCTGTCGCTCCTGTCGCTCCAGTCGCCCGTCGCTCCCGTCGCTCCTGTCGCTCCTGTCGCTCCTGTCGCCCGTCGCTCCTGTTGCTCCTGTCGCTCCTGTCGCTCCTGTCGCCCGTCGCTCCTGTCGCCCGTTGCTCCCGTTGCTCCCGTCGCTCCTGCCGCTACTGTCAGTGGCAGAGTGGTAAGCCCGTCTCGGCCCCTGACACTGGGTGTAATTAGTGTGTCACTTTTCTCGTTTGTTGCCGTGGAAACGCGTCTCATTAAATCACAAACGAGCGACTCAGATTTTACAGAAAAAACAGGAAAAGTGTAAAAAGTCCTGAATCCCAGACCAGGACTAAACCAGGACTGAACCAGGACTAAACCAGGACTAAACCAGGACTGAACCAGCACTAAACCAGCACTAAACCAGAACTAAACCAGCACTAAACCAGGACTAAACCAGGACTGAACCAGGTCTAAATCAGGACTAAACCAAGACTAAACCAGGTCTAAACCAGGACTAAATCAGGACTAAACCAGGACTAAACCAGGACTAAACCAGGACTGAACCAGGACTAAACCAGGTCTAAATCAGGACTAAACCAGGACTAAACCAGGACTAAACCAGGACTAAACCAGGACTAAACCAGGACTGAACCAGGACTAAACCAGGTCTAAATCAGGACTAAACCAAGACTAAACCAGGTCTAAACCAGGACTAAACCAGGACTAAACCAGGACTAAACCAGGACTAAACCAGGACTAAACCAGGACTAAACCAGGACTAAACCAGGACTGAACCAGGACTGAACCAGGACTAAATCAGGACTAAACCAGGACTAAACCAGGACTAAACCAGGACTAAACCAGGACTGAACCAGGACTAAACCAGGTCTAAATCAGGACTAAACCAGGACTAAACCAGGACTAAACCAGGACTAAATCAGGACTAAACCAGGTCTAAACCAGGACTGAACCAGGACTGAACCAGGACTGAACCAGGACTAAACCAGGACTTAACCAGGACTGAACCAGGACTGAACCAGGACTAAACCAGGACTAAACCAGGACTGAACCAGCACTAAACCAGCACTAAACCAGGACTAAACCAGGACTAAACCAGGACTAAACCAGCACTAAACCAGGACTAAACCAGGACTGAACCAGCACTAAACCAGCACTAAACCAGGACTAAACCAGGACTAAACCAGGACTGAACCAGCACTAAACCAGCACTAAACCAGGACTAAACCAGGACTGAACCAGGACTAAACCAGGTCTAAATCAGGACTAAACCAGGACTAAACCAGGACTAAACCAGGACTAAACCAGGACTAAACCAGGTCTAAATCAGGACTAAACCAAGACTAAACCAGGTCTAAACCAGGACTAAACCAGGACTAAACCAGGACTAAACCAGGACTAAATCAGGACTAAACCAGGACTAAACCAGGACTAAACCAGGACTAAACCAGGACTAAACCAGGACTGAACCAGGACTAAACCAGGTCTAAATCAGGACTAAACCAAGACTAAACCAGGTCTAAACCAGGTCTAAACCAGGACTAAACCAGGACTAAACCAGGACTAAACCAGGACTAAATCAGGACTAAACCAGGACTAAACCAGGACTAAACCAGGACTAAACCAGGACTAAACCAGGACTAAACCAG
This sequence comes from Odontamblyopus rebecca, assembly GCA_030686955.1. NCBI lineage: Eukaryota > Metazoa > Chordata > Actinopteri > Gobiiformes > Gobiidae > Odontamblyopus > Odontamblyopus rebecca. The sequence goes on along the minus strand of CM060663.1, from coordinate 2,254,064 downwards.
GACTGAACCAGGACTAAACCAGGTCTAAATCAGGACTAAACCAAGACTAAACCAGGTCTAAACCAGGACTAAATCAGGACTAAACCAGGACTAAACCAGGTCTAAACCAGGACTGAACCAGGACTGAACCAGGACTAAACCAGGACTAAACCAGGACTTAACCAGGACTAAACTAGGACTGAACCAGGACTAAACCAGGACTAAACCAGGTCTAAATCAGGACTAAATCAGGACTAAACCAGGACTGAACCAGGACTAAACCAGGACTAAACCATTACTAAACCAGGTCTAAACCAGGACTGAACCAGGACTAAACCGGGTCTAAACCGGGACTGAACCGGGACTGAACCCGGGACTGAACCAGGACTAAACCAGGTCTAAACCAGGTCTAAACCAGGACTAAACCAGGTCTAAACCAGGTCTAAACCAGGTCTAAACCAGGACTAAACCAGGACTAAACCAGGACTAAACCAGGACTAAACCAGGACTAAATCAGGACATTGGGGGTTTGGGGATCTTCTCCTGTGGCACTTTTCCTCTCGTCCGTGAGCCGTTTTTCATATTTAACGACTCCCTGACGCTCTCTCTCTCCGCGCCGAGAGCAGACAGGTGAACAAACAGGTGAACAGACAGGTGAACAGACAGGTGAACAGACAGGTGAACAGACAGGTGAACAAACAGGTGAACAGACAGGTGAACAGACAGGTGAACAGACAGGTGAACAGACAGGTGAACAGACAGGTGAACAACCCTGTCAGGAGCAAACAGGTGCCGCACATGAACCCCATCTGTGCTTTGTCTGGAGCGCTCCACAGACACGAACGAGGCCAGAGGACTCTGGTTCAGCACCTCGGACAGCTCCCCGGACTGTGCTCCACGTTAGAGATGCGAGAATAATCCAGATATCGTCTCGTTCAAAGTCTCGTTTAAACCGTAGTTCTTTCCTCCCGTGGGTTTGTGTGGAGGTGGAAAAGTGGAGTAAATAAAGTTTCCTGTTTTCTGCTGAACGGTTGAAGCCAAATTAGATCTGATCACCTTAAAACTATTAACGACGTCAATTAGACTTTAATTATCTCCAAAAATAACTCCAGAAAAACTCTGTTAAAGGCAAACAAACTGCACCATGGGAGAGTCCGGGTTTAGACCTGGTTTAGTCCTGGTTTAGTCCTGGTTTAGACCTGGTTTAGTCCTAGTTCAGCCCTGGTTCAGTCCTGGTCTAGTCCTGGTTTAGTCCTGGTCTAGTCCTGGTTTAGACCTGGTTTAGTCCTGGTCTAGCCCTGGTTCATCCCTGGTCTAGCCCTGGTTTAGTCCTGGTTTAGTCCTGGTTTAGTCCTGGTTTAGACCTGGTTTAGACCTGGTTTAGACCTGGTTTAGTCCTGGTCTAACCCTGGTTTAGACCTGGTTTAGTCCTGGTTTAGTCCTGGTTTAGTCCTGGTTTAGTCCTGGTTGAGCCCTGGTTCAGCCCTGGTTCAGTCCTGGTCTAGTCCTGGTCTAGTCCTGGTTTAGTCCTGGTCTAGCCCTGGTTCAGCCCTGGTCTAGTCCTGGTTTAGTCCTGGTCTAGTCCTGGTTCAGCCCTGGTTCAGTCCTGGTCTAGTCCTGGTTTAGCCCTGGTTTAGTGCTGGTCTAGTCCTGGTTTAGTCCTGGTCTAGTCCTGGTTTAGTCCTGGTCTAGCCCTGGTTTAGTCCTGGTCTAGTCCTGGTCTAGTCCTGGTCTAGTCCTGGTCTAGCCCTGGTCTAGCCCTGGATTAGTCCTGGTTTAGTCCTGGTTCAGCCCTGGTTTAGTCCTTGTTTAGTCCTGGTTCAGTCCTGGCTCAGTCCTGGTCTAGCCCTGGTCTAGCCCTGGTTCAGTCCTGGTCTAGTCCCGGTCTAGTCCCGGTCTAGTCCTGGTCTAGCCCTGGTCTAGCCCTGGTCTAGTCCTGGTCTAGTCCTGGTCCTGGTCTCTCACCGGTCTGTTTGCAGGGGCACGGTGGAGGCCCGGTTCGTCTTCGTCTTCGTGCTGGGGCTCCTGTTCTCGGGGGCCAAGGACCTGCTGGGGGCGCAGCTGGGCGGGGCCCCCGGGCTGCGGCGCCGGGGCCTGTGGGAGGCGTACGCGGGGCTGGTCCTGGCGGTGGCGCTGTTGCTCCGCGCCCATAACCTGCCCGTGCTGTGCGGCTCCCTGCTGCTGCAGACGCTCATGGCGCAGCTGGTGTGGCGCCCCCTGCAGTACGACGCCGCGCGGGTCGCCACCATGCACTACTGGTTCGGACAGGCCGCCTTCTACTGCCAGGTACGGGAGGGCATCCGGGGTAAAGGGGGGGCCGCAGCAGAGGACTCAACCAGGACTGAAACTGGACTAAAACTGGACTCAAACTGGACTCAACCAGGACTGAAACTAGACTAAAGCTGGACTCAAACTGGACTCAACCAGGACTGAAACTAGACTCAACCAGGACTGAAACTAGACTCAACCAGGACTGAAACTAGACTCAACCAGGACTGAAACTAGACTAAAGCTGGACTCAAACTGGACTCAACCAGGACTGAAACTAGACTCAACCAGGACTGAAACTAGACTCAACCAGGACTGAAACTAGACTAAAGCTGGACTCAAACTGGACTCAACCAGGACTGAAACTAGACTCAACCAGGACTGAAACTAGACTCAACCAGGACTGAAACTAGACTCAACCAGGACTGAAACTAGACTAAAGCTGGACTCAAACTGGACTCAACCAGGACTGAAACTAGACTAAAGCTGGACTCAAACTGGACTCAACCAGGACTGAAACTAGACTCAACCAGGACTGAAACTAGACTCAACCAGGACTGAAACTAGACTCAACCAGGACTGAAACTAGACTCAACCAGGACTGAAACTAGACTAAAGCTGGACTCAAACTGGACTCAACCAGGACTGAAACTAGACTCAACCAGGACTGAAACTAGACTAAAGCTGGACTCAAACTGGACTCAACCAGGACTGAAACTGGACTCAACCAGGACTGAAACTAGACTAAAACTGGACTCAAACTGGACTCAACCAGGACTCAAACTGGACTCAACCAGGACTGAAACTAGACTAAAACTGGACTCAAACTGGACTCAACCAGGACTCAAACTGGACTCAACCAGGACTGAAACTAGACTAAAACTGGACTCAAACTGGACTCAACCAGGACTGAAACTAGACTCAACCAGGACTGAAACTAGACTAAAACTGGACTCAAACTGGACTCAACCAGGACTGAAACTAGACTCAACCAGGACTGAAACTAGACTAAAGCTGGACTCAAACTGGACTCAACCAGGACTGAAACTAGACTAAAACTGGACTCAAACTGGACTCAACCAGGACTGAAACTAGACTCAACCAGGACTGAAACTAGACTAAAGCTGGACTCAAACTAGACTCAACCAGGACTTGAAACTAGACTAAAACTGGACTGAAACTAGACTCAACCAGGACTGAAACTAGACTAAAGCTGGACTAAAACTAGACTCAACCAGGACTTGAAACTAGACTAAAACTGGACTGAAACTAGACTAAAACTGGACTCAAACTGGACTAAAACAGGACTAAAACTGGACTCAACCAGGACTCAAACTGGACTGAAACTAGACTCAACCAGGACTGAAACTAGACTAAAACTGGACTCAAACTGGACTCAACCAGGACTGAAACTGGACTCAAACTGGACTAAAGTTTGAGTCCAGTTTGGAGATTGGTGACTCTTATAAGTACTTGGGAGCACATTTGGACAGTAGGCTGAACTGGAGGAGGAACAGTGATGCCGTTTTCAAAAAGACTCAGTCTAGACTGTTCTTCTTGAGGAAACTGCGATCTTCTGATGTGAGCAAAAGGCTCTTAAATGTGTTTCATCAGGGGATTGTGGCCAGTGTGTTGTTTTATGGTGTGTTGTGCTGGGGCGGGAGCATCACCACTGCTGACAAGAATCACAGAAACAAGCTGATGAAGAAGCCTGGTGCAGTAGTGGGGCTGAACCTGGACTCTGTGGACACTGTTGTGGACAAAAGGATGAGGACTAAACTTCAGACTGTCCTCTCTCTTATGGACCTTCCTCTTCACAGCATTTTTAATGAACTTAAAAGCTCCTTTAGTGGGCGAATGGTGATGCCCCGATGTTCTACAGAACGCCTCAGAAATTCTTTTATTCCTGCAGCTGTGCACTTTTATAACAAGCACTTTATTTGAGACTGTGCGGATTTCAGAATCTGTATTTTATGACTAGGGAAGTTACAGCTGTTGCTGAGTCCTGTACGTTGTGCCACTGTCGGTCTTTCATCTGTCTTTGTCCATGTGCTGTAGTTTGTATGTAAGTCCATGGCATTTTAATTTCCCCTCTGGGGATCAATAAAGCATCTATCTATCTATCTAAAACTGGACTCAAACTGGACTCAAATTGAACTCAAACTGGACTCAAACTGGACTCAAACTGGACTCAAAATGGACTAAAACTGGACTCAAACTGGACTCAAACTGGACTCAAACTGGACTCAAACTGGACTCAAAATGGACTAAAACTGGACTCAAACTGGACTCAAACTGGACTCAAACTGGACTCAAACTGGACTCAAAATGGACTAAAACTGGACTCAAACTGGACTCAAAATGGACTCAAACTGGACTCAAACTGGACTCAAACTGGACTCAAAATGGACTCAAACTGGACTCAAACTGGACTCAAAATGGACTCAAACTGGACTCAAAATGGACTAAAACTGGACTCAAACTGGACTCAAACTGGACTCAAACTGGACTCAAACTGGACTCAAATTGGACTCAAAATGGACTCAAACTGGACTCAAAATGGACTCAAAATGGACTAAAACTGGACTCAAACTGGACTCAAACTGGACTCAAACTGGACTCAAACTGGACTCAAACTGGACTCAAACTGGACTCAAACTGGACTCAAACTGGACTCAAAATGGACTCAAACTGGACTCAAACTGGACTCAAACTGGACTCAAATTGGACTCAAACTGGACTAAAACTGGTCTTAAACAGGACTCAAACTGGACTAAAACTGGACACAAACGGGATTAAAACTAGATTTAAACAAGACTAAAACTGTACTCAAACTGGATTAAAATTGGACTAAACTAAGACTAAAACTGGACTCAAACTGGACTCACCAAAGACTTGGCGGCACGGTGGCTGAGTGGCAACACTCAGGCCTCACAGCAAGAAGGTTGCGGGTTTGATCCCCGGGTCGCCGGGGCCTTTCTGTGTGGAGTTTGCATGTTCTCCTCGTGTCTGGATGGGTTTCCTCCGGGTGCTCCGGTTTCCCCCATCAACATAAAACATGCAGCACCTGAACTAACATCAAGGACCTGTGTCCTCCTCCTGTGGCTCCACCTGCAGAGGGGCTCTATGACCCTTGGGCTTTTATTTAAATTTTGAACATTAATAACAGACCAATCAGGCGCCTCCTTTCCCCAAAGTCCCGCCCCCTAGCAACGCGTCGGCAACAGGTTTGATTGACAGCGCTGCAAATAAAACTTTTGACTTTTCCGTAAGTGGATCTGATGAGGGCGAATGTGCAGCTATTGTTTTGAGCCTGGTTTAAACCGTTTCCCTCCTCGTTTTGCGTCGGAACGAGTGACCTTTAGGGAGGAAAGTTCCACAGTAGAGCTTTAAAATGCTGACTTCCTGCGGCTGAACTTTGGCTGTAACTCACCGTCATAAATCACTTCCTCCCCAGGGCGGCGCCTCATTACCTCGTCCACTCTGCAGGGTCTGGACTCGGGTCTTGGCTGGGTCTGGACTCGGGTCTTGGCTGGGTCTGGACTCGGGTCTTGGCTGGGTCTGGACTCGGGTCTTGGCTGGGTCTGGACTCGGGTCTTGGCTCGGTCTGGACTCTCGGGTCTTGGCTGGGTCTGGACTCGGGTCTTGGCTGGGTCTGGACTCTCGGGTCTTGGCTCGGTCTGGACTCTCGGGTCTTGGCTGGGTCTGGACTCGGGTCTTGGCTGGGTCTGGACTCAGGTCTTGGCTGGGTCTGGACTCGGGTCTTGGCTTGGTCTGGACTCGGGTCTTGGCTCGGTCTGGACTCTCGGGTCTTGGCTGGGTCTGGACTCGGGTCTTGGCTCGGTCTGGACTCGGGTCTTGGCTGGGTCTGGACTCGGGTATTGGCTGGGTCTGGACTCGGGTATTGGCTGGGTCTGGGACTCTCGGGTCTTGGCTCGGTCTGGACTCTCGGGTCTTGGCTCGGTCTGGACTCTCGGGTCTTGGCTGGGTCTGGACTCTCGGGTCTTGGCTCGGTCTGGACTCGGGTCTTGGCTGGGTCTGGACTCTCGGGTCTTGGCTGGGTCTGGACTCGGGTCTTGGCTGGGTCTGGGACTCTCGGGTCTTGGCTGGGTCTGGACTCGGGTCTTGGCCGGGTCTGAACTCTCGGGTCTTGGCTGGGTCTGGACTCGGGTCTTCTACCGCTCTGACCCCTCTGTACCGCTCTGACCCCTCTGTACCGCTCTGACCCTCTGTACCGCTCTGACCTCTCTGTACCGCTCTGACCCCTCTGTACCGCTCTGACCCTCTGTACCGCTCTGACCTCTCTGTACCGCTCTGACCCCTCTGTACCGCTCTGACCCCTCTGACCCTCTGTACCCCTCTGACCCTCTGTACCGCTCTGACCCTCTGTACCGCTCTGACCTCTCTGTACCGCTCTGCTCTGACCCTCTGTACCGCTCTGACCCTCTGTACTGCTCTGACCGCTCTGACCCTCTGTACCGCTCTGACCGCTCTGACCCTCTGTACCGCTCTGACCCCTCTGTACCGCTCTGACCCTCTGTACCGCTCTGACCCTCTGTACCGCTCTGACCGCTCTGACCCTCTGTACCGCTCTGACCCCTCTGTACCGCTCTGACCCCTCTGACCCTCTGTACCGCTCTGACCCTCTGTACCGCTCTGACCCCTCTGTACCGCTCTGACCGCTCTGACCCCTCTGTACCGCTCTGACCCTCTGTACCGCTCTGACCCTCTGTACCGCTCTGACCCCTCTGTACCGCTCTGACCCCTCTGACCCTCTGTACCGCTCTGACCCTCTGTACCGCTCTGACCCTCTGTACCATTCTGTACCGCTCTGACCCCTCTGTACCGCTCTGACCCCTCTGACCCTCTGTACCGCTCTGACCCTCTGTACCGCTCTGACCCTCTGTACCGCTCTGACCCTCTGTACCGCTCTGACCCCTCTGACCCTCTGTACCGCTCTGACCCTCTGTACCGCTCTGACCCTCTGTACCACTCTGACCCTCTGTACCGCTCTGACCCTCTGTACATTCTGTACCGCTCTGACCCTCTGTACCGCTCTGACCCTCTGTACCGCTCTGACCCCTCTGTACCGCTCTGACCCTCTGTAACGTTCTGACCCCTCTGTACCGCTCTGACCGCTCTGACCCCTCTGTACCGCTCTGACCTTCTGTACCGCTCTGACCCCTCTGTACCGCTCTGACCCTATGTACCGCTCTGACCCCTCTGTACCGCTCTGACCGCTCTGCCGTTTCAGGGGAACTCCAACAACATCGGGACGGTGGACGTGTCCGTGGGCTTCGTGGGTCTGGACCGGTACCTGGAGGCTCCGGCCGTGGTCCTGACTGTGCTGAGCACCTACGCCGGACCCGTCCTGTGGGGGGCGCACCTGCTCTGCTACCTTAGCTACAGCAGGTACCCGACCGGGACTACAGCCGGACTCGACCGGGACCACACCAGGACTAAAACAGGACTACAGCCGGACTACAACTGGACTAAAACTGTCATGGTCAGAGTGTAGTAGAGGCCCTCAAAGCAGAGACAGAGGCGCAGGTAGATGTTGAGCAGGTTTATTCGGGATTGAAGAATATGGTGATGGGAACTGGAGACAGACGGAGGGAAGACACTGGGGTCGACTCAGGGTTAGACAGACCGGACGTGTTCAGGTAGGACGACGTGGTCACTTAGGACATGGTCAGGTAGGACGTGGTCAGGTAGGACGTGGTCAGATAGGACGTGGACAGGTAGGACGTGGTCAGATAGGATGTGGACAGGTAGGACGACATGGACAGGTAGGACGTGGACAGGTAGGACATGGTCAGGTAGCACGTGGACAGGTAGGACGTGGTCAGGTAGCACGTGGACAGGTAGGACGTGGTCAGGTAGGACGTGGTCAGGTAGGACGTGGTCAGGTAGGATGCGGTCAGGTAGGATGTGGACAGGTAGGACGTGAACAGGTAGGACGGGGTCAGGTAGGACGGGGTCATGTAGGACGTGGATAGGTAGGACGACGTGGTCAGGTAGGATGTGGTCAGGTAGGACGTGGTCAGGTAGGACGTGGACAGGTAGGACGACGTGGTCAGGTAGGACGTGGTCAGGTAGGACGTGGACAGGTAGGACGACGTGGTCAGGTAGGCTGTGGTCAGGTAGGATGTGCTCAGGTAGGATGTGGACAGGTAGGACGTGGTCAGGTAGGACGTGGTCAGGTAGGACGTGGACAGGTAGGACGACGTAGTCAGGTAGGATGTGGTCAGGTAGGATGTGCTCAGGTAGGATGTGGACAGGTAGGACGTGGTCAGGTAGGACGTGGACAGGTAGGATGTGGTCAGGTAGGACGGGGTCAGGTAGGATGGGGTCAGGTAGGACGTGGTCAGGTAGGATGTGGTCAGGTAGGACGACGTGGTCAGGTAGGACGTGGACAGGTAGGACGTGGTCAGGTAGGACGTAGGCAGGTAGGACGACGTGGACAGGTAGGACGACGTGGACAGGTAGGACGTGGTCAGGTAGGACGTGGTCAGTTAGGACGTGGTCAGGTAGGACGGGGTCAGGTAGGACGTGGTCAGGTAGGATGTGGACAGGTAGGACATGGTCAGGTAGGACGTGGACAGATAGGATGTGGATAGGAAGGACGACGTGGTCAGGTAGGATGTGGTCAGGTAGGACGTGGTCACGTAGGACGTGGACAGGTAGGACGTGGTCAGGTAGGACGTGGTCAGGTAGGACGTGGATAGGTAGGACGACGTGGTCAGGTAGGATGTGGTCAGGTAGGACGTGGTCAGGTAGGACGTGGTCAGGTGGGACGTGGACAGGTAGGACGTGGACAGGTAGCACGTGGACAGGTAGGACGTGGACAGGTAGGACGTGGACAGGTAGGACGACATGGTCAGGTAGGACGTGGACAGGTAGGATGTGGTCAGGTAGTACGTGGACAGGTAGGACGTGGACAGGTAGGACGATGTGGTCAGGTAGGATGTGGTCAGGTAGGACGTTGTCAGGTAGGACGTGGACAGGTAGGATGTGGTCAGGTAGGACCTGGTCAGGTAGGACGTGGACAGGTAGGACGTGGACAGGTAGGACGTGGACAGGTAGGACGTGGACAGGTAGGACGTGGTCAGGTAGGACGTGGTCAGGTAGGACGTGGACAGGTAGGACGTGGACAGGTAGGACGACGTGGTCAGGTAGGACGTGGTCAGGTAGGACGTGGTCAGGTAGGACGTGGACAGGTAGGACGACGTGGTCAGGTAGGATGTGGTCAGGTAGGACGTGGACAGGTAGGATGTGGTCAGGTAGACGTCGTGGTGAGGTAGGACGTGGTCAGGTGGGACGTGGACAGGTAGGACGTGGACAGGTGGGACTACGTGGACAGGTGGGGACGTCGCCAGGTAGGATGTGGTCAGGTAGGATGTGGTCAGGTAGGACGTGGACAGGTAGGACGTGGACAGGTAGGACGTGGTCAGGTAGGACGTGGACAGGTAGGATGTGGTCAGGTAGGACCTGGTCAGGTAGGACGACGTGGACAGGTAGGACGTGGTCAGGTAGGACGTGGACAGGTAGGACGTGGTCAGGTAGGACGACGTGGTCAGGTAGGACGTGGTCAGGTAGGACGTGGTCAGGTAGGACGTGGTCAGGTAGGACGTGGACAGGTAGGACGACATGGTCAGGTAGGATGTGGTCAGGTAGGACGTGGACAGGTAGGACTACGTGGTCAGGTAGGACGTGGTCAGGTAGGACGTGGACAGGTAGGATGTGGTCAGGTAGGATGTGGTCAGGTAGGATGTGGTCAGGTAGGACGTGGTAAGGTAGGACGTGGACAGGTAGGACGTGGTAAGGTAGGACGTGGTCAGGTAGGATGTGGACAGGTAGGATGTGGTCAGGTAGGATGTGGTCAGGTAGAACGTGGTAAGGTAGGACGTGGTCAGGTAGGACGTGGACAGGTAGGACGACGTGGTCAGGTAGGACGTGGTCAGGTAGGACGACGTGGACAGGTAGGACGTGGTCAGGTAGGACGTGGTCAGGTAGGACGACGTGGACAGGTAGGACGTGGTCAGGTAGGACGTGGTCAGGTAGGACGTGGTAAGGTAGGACGTGGACAGGTAGGACGTGGTCAGGTAGGACGTGGTCAGGTAGGACGACGTGGACAGGTAGGACGTGGTCAGGTAGGACGTGGTCAGGTAGGACGTGGTCAGGTAGGACGTGGTCAGGTAGGACGACGTGGTCAGGTAGGACGTGGTCAGGTAGGACGTGGTCAGGACTAAGTGCTGGGGCTGATTGGACAATGAGCTGCAGGTGAAACACACTGCAGCATGAGCCCCGCCCCCGAGAGGAGCAGACAGACTAAACCGGGACTAAACCGAGACTAAACCGGGACTAAACCGAGACTAAACCGGGACTAAACCGGGACTAAACCGAGACTAAACCGGGACTAAACCGAGACTAAACTGGGACTAAACCGGGACTAAACCGGGACTAAACCGGGACTAAACCGGGACTAAACCGAGACTAAACCGGGACTAAACCGAGACTAAAATGGGACTAAACCGGGACTAAACCGGCACTAAACCGACACTAAACCGGGACTAAACCGGCACTAAACCGGGACTAAACCGGGACTAAACCGAGACTAAACCGGGACTAAACCGGGACTAAACCGGGACTAAACCGGGACTAAACCGAGACTAAACCGGGACTAAACCGGGACTAAACCGAGACTAAACCGGGACTAAACCGGCACTAAACCGACACTAAACCGGGACTAAACCGGCACTAAACCGGGACTAAACCGGGACTAAACCGGGACTAAACCGGGACTAAACCGAGACTAAACCGGGACTAAACCGAGACTAAACTGGGACTAAACCGGGACTAAACCGGGACTAAACCGGGACTAAACCGGGACTAAACCGACACTAAACCGGGACTAAACCGGGACTAAACCGAGACTAAACCGGGACTAAACCGACACTAAACCGGGACTAAAATGGGACTAAACCGGGACTAAACCGGGACTAAAATGGGACTAAACCGGGACTAAACCGGGACTAAACCAGCACTAAACCGGGACTAAACCGACACTAAACCGGGACTAAAATGGGACTAAACCGGGACTAAACCGAGACTAAAATGGGACTAAACCGAGACTAAACCGGGACTAAACCGGGACTAAACCGAGACTAAACCGGGACTAAACCGGCACTAAACCGACACTAAACCAGCACTAAACCGAGACTAAACCGGGACTAAACCAGCACTAAACCGAGACTAAACCGGGACTAAAATGGGACTAAACCGGGATTAAACCAGGACTACAGCAGGTACCGGACCAGGATTAAAACAGCTCTCTCTCCTCTCTCCTCCTCTCTCCCCTCTCCTCTCCTCCTCTCCTCCTCTCTCCCCTCTCCTCTCCTCCTCTCCTCTCCTCCCCCTCTCCTCTCTCCTCCTCTCCTCCCCCTCTCCTCTCCTCCTCCTCTCCTCTCCTCCTCCTCTCCTCCTCTCCTCCACAGGTCCCCTGCCGCCCTCTCTCGTGCCTCCTTCTCCCTGGCGCTCCTTCGCTCCGTGCCGTGTGTCCTCTTCCTCCTCTTCATCTCCGTCCTGAGGAATCATCTGTTCATCTGGAGCGTCTTTTCCCCCAAGCTCCTGTACGAGTCTGTGCAGCTCCTCCTGACCAGCGCCGTGCTCCTGCTGTACAGCACCTCCCAGACCAGACCGGGACCCGGACCGGACCGGGACTGAGACCGGACCGGGACCCGGACCGGACCGGGACTGAGACCAGACCGGGACCCGGACCGGACCGGGACCCGGACCGGACCGGGACTGAGACCGGACCGGGACTGAGACCGGACCGGGACCCGGACCGGACCGGGACTGAGACCAGACCGGGACCTGGACCGGACCGGGACTGAGACCAGACCAGGACTGAGACCAGACCGGGACTGAGACCAGACCGGGACCCGGACCGGACCGGGACTGAGACCAGACCGGGACCCGGACCAGGGCCAGGATTGAGACCAGATCGGGACCCGGACCGGGGCCCGGACCAAGACCAGGACCAGACCGGGACTGAGACCAGACCGGGACTGAGACCAGACCGGGACCCGGACCAGGGCCAGGATTGAGACCAGACCGGGACCAGGACCGGGGCCCGGACCAAGACCAGGACCAGACCGGGACTGAGACCAGACGGGGACTGAGACCAGACCGGGACCCGGACCGGACTGGGACTGAGACCAGACCGGGACTGAGACCAGACCGGGACCTGGACCGGACCGGGACTGAGACCAGACCGGGACTGAGACCAGACCGGGACCCGCACCGGACCAGGACTGAGACCAGACCGGGACCCGGACCGGACCGGGACTGAGACCAGACCGGGACCAGGACCAGGACCCGGACCGGACCAGGACTGAGACCCGGGACCAGACCAGGACTGAGACTAAACCAGTACTGAGACCAGACCAGGACTAAACCAGACCAAGACTGAGACCAGACAGGGATTGAGACCAGGACTCAGACCAGACCGGGACTAAACCAGGACCCAGACCAGACTGAGACTGAAACCAGCACTGAACCTGGACTAAACCTGGACTATCGGAGAACTCTTGGACCCTGCTGCTGCTGAAGGGACCTGGCTGGAGTCGGGTCCCGTGTCCTCGTGTGTCAGATGCCCTCCCGTCCTCTGGGTCTGGAGCTGGACTCGTGTGTCAGATGCCCTCCCGTCCTCTGGGTCTGGAGCTGGACTCGTGTGTCAGATGCCCTCCCGTCCTCTGGGTCTGGAGCTGGACTCGTGTGTCAGATGCCCTCCCGTCCTCTGGGTCTGGAGCTGGACTCGTGTGTCAGATGCCCTCCCGTCCTCTGGGTCTGGAGCTGGACTCGTGTGTCAGATGCCCTCCCGTCCTCTGGGGTTTGGACCTTTTGGTTTTGGGACATTTGTGTTTTTCCTGTTTCGGGTCAAATATTAAAACTGATTTTGAAATAAACAACGTGAAGTTTTAATGAGAAAGAGACGAAAAACCAGGACTAAACCAGAACTAAACCAGGACTAAACCAGAACTAAACCAGAACTAAACCAGAGCTAAACCAGGACTAAACCGGGACTAAATTGGGACTAAACCAGGACTAAACCAGAGCTAAACCAGGACTAAACCGGGACTAAACTGGGACTAAACCAGGACTAAACCGGGACTAAACCAGGACTAAACCAGAACTAAACCAGAGCTAAACCAGGACTAAACCAGAGCTAAACCAGGACTAAACCAGAGCTAAACCAGGACTAAACCAGGACTAAACCAGGACTAAACCAGAGCTAAACCAGGACTAAACCAGAGCTAAACCAGGACTAAACCAGGACTAAACCAGGACTAAACCAGAGCTAAACCAGGACTAAACCAGAACTAAACCAGAGCTAAACCAGGACTAAACCAGAGCTAAACCAGGACTAAACCAGAACTAAACCAGAGCTAAACCGGGACTAAACCGGGACTAAACTGGGACTAAACCGGGACTAAACCGGGACTAAACCAGGACTAAACCAGAACTAAACCAGGACTAAACCAGAACTAAACCAGAGCTAAACCAGGACTAAACCAGAACTAAACCAGGACTAAACCAGAACTAAACCAGAGCTAAACCAGGACTAAACCAGGACTAAACCAGAACTAAACCAGAACTAAACCAGAGCTAAACCAGGACTAAACCGGGACTAAACCAGGACTAAACCAGAACTAAACGAGAGCTAAACCAGGACTAAACCAAGACTAAACCAGGACTAAACCAGAACTAAACCGGGACTAAACCGGGACTAAACCAGGACTAAACTGGGACTAAACCGGGACTAAACCAGGTCTAAACTGGGACTAAATCAGGACTAAACTGGGACTAAACCAGGACTAAACCAGAACTAAACTGGGACTAAACCAGGACTAAACTGGGACTAAACCAGGACTAAACCGGGACTAAACCAGGACTAAACCAGGTCTAAACCAGGTCTAAACCGGGACTAAACTGGGACTAAACCAGAACTAAACTGGGACTAAACCAGGACTAAACCAGGACTAAACCAGGGCTAAACAAGGACTAAAGCAGAACTAAACCAGAGCTAAACCAGAACTAAACCAGAGCTAAACCAGAACTAAACCAGGACTAAACCAGAACTAAACCAGGACTAAACCAGAGCTAAACCAGAACTAAACCAGAGCTAAACCAGAGCTAAACCAGGACTAAACCAGGACTAAACCAGGACTAAACCAGAACTAAACCAGGACTAAACCAGAACTAAACCAGAGCTAAACCAGGACTAAACCAGGACTAAACCAGAACTAAACCAGGACTAAACCAGAACTAAACCAGGACTAAACCAGAGCTAAACCAGGACTAAACCAGAGCTAAACCAGAGCTAAACCAGGACTAAACCAGGACTAAACCAGGACTAAACCAGAGCTAAACCAGGACTAAACCAGGACTAAACCAGTACTAAACCAGGACTAAACTGGGACTAAACCGGGACTAAACCAGGTCTAAACTGGGACTAAATCAGGACTAAACTGGGACTAAACCAGGACTAAACGAGAACTAAACTGGGACTAAACCAGGACTAAACTGGGACTAAACCAGGACTAAACTGGGACTAAACCAGGACTAAACCGGGACTAAACCAGGACTAAACCAGGTCTAAACCAGGTCTAAACTGGGACTAAATCAGGACAAATTGCGTGAGAAAAGTTGTTATAAAGTTTTTCTCCTGTGAGACCTGAACCTCTTCCTCTCCTCCTCTTCCTCTCCTCCTCTTCCTCTCCTCTTCCTCTCCTCCTCTCCTCTTCCTCTCCTCCTCTTCCTCTCCTCTTCCTCTCCTCCTCTTCCTCTCCTCCTCTTCCTCTTCCTCTCCTCTTCGTCTTCCTCTCCTCTTCCTCTCCTCCTCTTCCTCTCCTCTTCCTTTCCTCCTCTTCCTCTCCTCTTCCTCTCCTCCTCTTCCTCTCCTCCTCTTCCTCTCCTCTCCTCTTTCTCTTCCTCTCTTCCTCTCCTCTTCCTCTCCTCCTCTTCCTCTCCTCCTCCTCTTCCTCTCCTCTCCTCCTCTCCTTCTCTTCCTCTCCTCCTCTTTCTCTCCTCCTCTTCCTCTCCTCCTCCTCCTCTCCTCCTCCTCCTCTCCTCGTCTTCTTCCTCTCCTCCTCTTCCTCTCCTCCTCTTCCTCTCCTCTTCCTCTCCTCCTCTTCCTCTCCTCCTCTTCCTCTCCCCATCCTCTCCTCCTCTTCCTCTCCTCTTCCTCTCCTCCTCTTCCTCTCTTCTTCTTCCTCTCCTCCTCTTCCTCTCTTCTTCTTCCTCTCCTCCTCTTCCTCTCCTCTTCCTCTCCTCCTCTTCCTCTCATCCTCTTCCTCTCCTCCTCTTCCTCTCCTCTTTTTCTTCCTCTCCTCCTCTTCCTCTCCTCTTCCTCTCCTCCTCTTCCTCTCCTCCTCTTCCTCTCCTCTTCCTCTCCTCCTCTCCTCTTCCTCTCCTCCTCTTCCTCTCCTCTTCCTCTCCTCCTCTTCCTCTCCTCCTCTTCCTCTTCCTCTCCTCCTCCTCTTCCTCTCCTCTTCCTCTCCTCCTCTTCCTCTCCTCTTCCTTTCCTCCTCTTCCTCTCCTCTTCCTCTCCTCCTCTTCCTCTCCTCCTCTTCCTCTCCTCCTCTTCCTCTCCTCCTCTTCCTCTCCTCTCCTCTTTCTCTTCCTCTCTTCCTCTTCCTCTCCTCTTCCTCTCCTCCTCTTCCTCTCCTCCTCCTCTTCCTCTCCTCTCCTCCTCTCCTTCTCTTCCTCTCCTCCTCTTCCTCTCCTCCTCTTCCTCTCCTCTTCCTCTCCTCCTCCTCCTCTCCTCCTCTTTCTCTCCTCCTCTTCCTCTCCTCCTCCTCCTCTCCTCCTCCTCCTCTCCTCGTCTTCTTCCTCTCCTCCTCTTCCTCTCCTCCTCTTCCTCTCCTCTTCCTCTCCTCCTCTTCCTCTCCTCTTCCTCTCCTCTTCCTCTCCTCCTCTTCCTCTCTTCTTCTTCCTCTCCTCCTCTTCCTCTCTTCTTCTTCCTCTCCTCCTCTTCCTCTCATCCTCTTCCTCTCCTCCTCTCCTCTTTTTCTTCCTCTCCTCCTCTTCCTCTCCTCTTCCTCTCCTCCTCTTCCTCTCCTCCTCTTCCTCTCCTCCTCTTTCTCTCCTCCTCTTCCTCTCCACCTCTTCCTCTCCTCTTCCTCTCTTCCTCCTCTTCCTCTCCTCTTCCTCTCCTCCTCTTCCTCTCTTCTTCTTCCTCTCCTCCTCTTCCTCTCCTCTTCCTCTCCTCCTCTTCCTCTTCCTCTCATCCTCTTCCTCTCCTCCTCTTCCTCTCCTCTTTTTCTTCCTCTCCTCCTCTTCCTCTCCTCTTCCTCTCCTCCTCTTCCTCTCCTCCTCTTCCTCTCCTCCTCTTACTCTCCTCCTCTTCCTCTCCACCTCTTCCTCTCCTCTTCCTCTCCTCCTCTTCCTCTCCTCCTCTTCCTCTCCTCCTCTTACTCTCCTCCTCTTCCTCTCCACCTCTTCCTCTCCTCTTCCTCTCTTCCTCCTCTTCCTCTCCTCTTCCTCTCCTCCTCTTCCGTTCCTCCTCTTCCTCTCCTTCTCTTCCTCTTCCTCTCCTCCTCTTCCTCTCTTCCTCTCCTCCTCTTCTTCGTCTCGGATCATTAGAGTTTCGTTCTCCAGAGTCTCCGGGTTGAACCTCAGGAGAACTGGAACTTTCTCCAGGTCTTGGTCTTGGTCCTGGTCCAGATCCTGGTCGTGGTCCAGATCTTGGTCCTGGTCCAGATCTTGGTCCTCGTCCTGGTCCTGTTCCTGGTCCAGATCCTGGTCCTGGTCCAGATCCTGGTCCTGGTCCAGATCTTGGTCCTCGTCCTGGTCGTGGTCCAGATCCTGGTCCTGGTCCAGATCCTGGTCCAGATCTTGGTCCTCGTCCTGGTCCTGGTCCAGATCTTGGTCCTCGTCTTGGTCCTGGTCCAGATCCTGGTCCTGGTCTGGTCCTGGTCCAGATCCTGGTCCTGGTCTGGTCCTGGCCCAGATCCTGGTCCTGGTCTGGTCCAGATCCTGGTCCTGGTCTGGTCCTGGTCCAGATCCTGGTCCTGGTTCTGGTCCTGGTCCTGGTCCTGGTCCAGATCTTGTTCCTGGTCTTGGTCCTCGTCCTGGTCCAGATCCTGGTCCTGGTCCAGATCTTGGTCCTCGTCCTGGTCCTGGTCCAGATCCTGGTCCTGGTCCTGGTCCAGATCCTGGTCCTGGTCCGTGTGTCTGTGAGCTTCATAAATCTTCTGGACGTGTTTCCCTCTGGACTCTTTGTTCTGGTTTATTTAAAGCTTCAACTTTTTTACCCCGGGACAGAACCCAGAACCCGGATCAGGTCTGAGGACGGTCCAGGTCTGAGGAGAGTCCAGGTCTGAGGAGAGTCCAGGTCTGAGGAGGGTCCAGGTCTGAGGAGGGTCCAGGTCTGAGGACGGTCCAGGTCTGAGGAGGGTCCAGGTCTGAGGAGGGTCCAGGTCTGAGGACGGTCCAGGTCTGAGGAGGGTCCAGGTCTGAGGAGGGTCCAGGTCTGAGGACGGTCCAGGTCTGAGGAGAGTCCAGGTCTGAGGAGGGTCCAGAGTCCAGGTCTGAGGAGATTCCAGAGTCCAGGTCTGAGGAGGGTCCAGGTCTGAGGAGAGTCCAGAGTCCAGGTCTGAGGAGAGTCCAGGTCTGAGGAGAGTCCAGAGTCCAGGTCTGAGGACGGTCCAGAGTCCAGGTCTGAGGACGGTCCAGGTCTGAGGAGGGTCCAGGTTTGAGGAGGGTCCAGAGTCCAGGTCTGAGGACGGTCCAGGTCTGAGGAGGGTCCAGAGTCCAGGTCTGAGGAGAGTCCAGAGTCCAGGTCTGAGGAGGGTCCAGAGTCCAGGTCTGAGGAGGGTCCAGGTCTGAGGAGAGTCCAGAGTCCAGGTCTGAGGAGAGTCCAGGACTAAGGAGGGTCCAGGTCTGAGGAGAGTCCAGAGTCCAGGTCTGAGGAGAGTCCAGGTCTGAGGAGGGTCCAGGTCTGAGGAGGGTCCAGAGTCCAGGTCTGAGGATGGTCCAGGTCTGAGGAGGGTCCAGAGTCCAGGTCTGAGGAGAGTCCAGAGTCCAGGTCTGAGGAGGGTCCAGAGTCCAGGTCTGAGGAGAGTCCAGGTCTGAGGAGAGTCCAGAGTCCAGGTCTGAGGAGAGTCCAGAGTCCAGGTCTGAGGAGAGTCCAGAGTCCAGATCTGAGGAGGGTCCAAAGTCCAGGTCTGAGGAGGGTCCAGGTCTGAGGAGAGTCCAGGTCTGAGGAGGGTCCAGGACTAAGGAGGGTCCAGATCTGAGGAGGGTCCAGAGTTCAGGTCTGAGGAGAGTTCAGGTCTGAGGAGGGTCCAGAGTCCAGGTCTGAGGAGGGTCCAGAGTCCAGATCTGAGGAGGGTCCAGAGTCCAGGTCTGAGGAGGGTCCAGGTCTGAGGAGAGTCCAGAGTCCAGGTCTGAGGAGAGTCCAGGTCTGAGGAGAGTCCAGGTCTGAGGAGGGTCCAGAGTCCAGGTCTGAGGAGAGTCCAGAGTCCAGGTCTGAGGAGAGTCCAGGACTAAGGAGGGTCCAGATCTGAGGAGGGTCCAGATCTGAGGAGGGTCCAGATCTGAGGAGGGTCCAGGTCTGAGGAGGGTCCAGACCTGATCTAAGTCCTGCCATGGGTCTTCAGCCTCATCTCGTTTCACGTGATGTTTCTGTGGAAAAGGCCTGAGGTCCGGACTGAGACCGGATCCGGATCTGGGGAAGGTCCAGGTTCAGTCCTGGACTCAGGAGGACACAGGGTCATGTGGAGGTTTGACCCGAGTCTGTTTACTCCGATAAACCGTCTCCACGTCGTCCTGGCGCTTTTTCTGGGGGAAATGTGTCGTATTCTCCAAATCTTCAACCCACAAGGGCTTACCCAAACTCGAAACTGGTTTAGACCGGTTTTAGTCCAGTTTTAGGCCGGTTTTAGTCTGGTTTTAGTCTGGATTTAGTCCAGTTTTAGGCCGGTTTTAGTCTGGTTTTAGTCTACTTTTAGTCTGGTTTTAGTCCGGTTTTAGGCCGGTTTTAGTCTGGTTTTAGTCTGGATTTAGTCCAGTTTTAGGCCGGTTTTAGTCTGGTTTTAGTCTAGTTTTAGTCCTGTTTTAGTCCGGTTTTAGTCTGGTTTTAGTCTGGATTTAGTCCGGTTTTAATCTGGTTTTAGTCTGGTTTTAGTCCGGTTTCAGTCTGGTTTTAGTCTGGTTTTAGTCTGGATTTAGTCCGGTTTTAATCTGGTTTTAGTCTGGTTTTAGTCCGGTTTTAGTCTGGTTTTAGTCTGGTTTTAGTCTGGATTTAGTCCGGTTTTAATCTGGTTTTAGTCTGGTTTTAGTCCGGTTTTAGTCTGGTTTTAGTCTGGTTTTAGTCTGGATTTAGTCCGGTTTTAATCTGGTTTTAGTCTGGTTTTAGTCCTGTTTTAGTCCGGTTTCAGTCTGGTTTTAGTCTGGTTTTAGTCTGGATTTAGTCCGGTTTTAATCTGGTTTTAGTCTGGTTTTAGGCCGGTTTTAGTCCTGTTGTAGTCCAGTTTTAGTCGTGTTGTAGTCAGGAGCGCGGTCGTCCCTCGGCGGAGCGCGGTCGTCCCCCGGCGTTGCGCGGTCGTCCCCCGGCGTTGCGCGGTCGTCCCTCGGCGGAGTGCGGTCGTCCCCCGGCGTTGCGCGGTCGTCCCTCGGCGGAGCGCGGTCGTCCCCCGGCGGAGCGCGGTCGTCCCTCGGCGGAGCGCGGTCGTCCCCCGGCGTTGCGCGATCGTCCCTCGGCGGAGCGCGGTCGTCCCTCGGCGGAGTGCGGTCGTCCCCCGGCGTTGCGCGGTCGTCCCTCGGCGGAGCGCGGTCGTCCCTCGGCGGAGCGCGGTCGTCCCCCGGCGTTGCGCGGTCGTCCCTCGGCGGAGCGCGGTCGTCCCTCGGCGGAGCGCGGTCGTCCCCCGGCGGAGCGCGGTCGTCCCTCGGCGGAGCGCGGTCGTCCCTCGGCGGAGCGCGGTCGTCCCTCGGCGTTGCGCGGTCGTCCCTCCGCGGAGCGCGGTCGTCCCTCGGCGTTGCGCGGTCGTCCCTCGGCGGAGTGCGGTCGTCCCTCGGCGGAGCGCGGTCGTCCCTCGGCGGAGCGCGGTCGTCCCTCGGCGGAGCGCGGTCGTCCCCTGCTGCTGGAGGCATTTTTGTAGGAAAAGCTTCGTGTAAATAAAGTTTGATTGACACACGGGGCTGGAGACGCCTCGAGATCAGGAAACTTTCAGAGTCCGAGTTTGAGCCAAAGATTTACCCAAAAACCACCAGGACTAAACCAGGACTAAACCAGGTCTAAACCAGGACTAAACCAGGACTAAACCAGGACTAAACCAGGACTAAACCAGGTCTAAACCAGGACTAAACCAGGACTAAACCAGGACTAAACCAGGACTCAACCAGGACTAAACCAGGTCTAAACCAGGACTAAACCAGGACTAAACCAGGTCTAAACCAGGACTAAACCAGGTCTAAACCAGGTCTAAACCAGAATTATCACAATTTTTGACAAACCAATACTAACGAGGAGCAGAAATTGTCGTTTGTTTGCCCAAAACACACAAATCTGCGTCTATAAAGCACAAAAACGCAGCGTCAGAAGTTCCTCAGGTCTCGACAGACGGGAGAAGCCTCGATTTCCCGCTCTTTTCCCACCGGTTTATCCACACCAAACATCCAAACCCGAGTCTGCACCAGTCTAGAGTTCCTAGAGTAAATCCTTGTGGGTTTATGAAGCTGATTGACACATTTATTCTAACATGCTTTGACCAGTCATTTGGTAAAACATTCATCCCGAATTTAGAACTTCCGACCATCGCGCAGAGCAAACCGGGAACGGCCTCCGAAAAAGTGAGCGTCAAACCTCCATGTTTGATTTCCCAGTGGAAGCGTCGACTGTAAAAGTGTCGCTGTTTGAGCCTTTTGAACCACGTCGCTTTTGTTTCTGGTTCTGATGTCGTCATATTTTAGTTCTGGGATTCGGACGCTGTAATCGTGCGGTTGCTGAACGTCCCGGCGGCGGAAAACGGCTCGAGAAATGGGCTTCGGAAGTTTGCGAACTCCACGACTGCAAAAGGGAATCAGATCTGTGTGAGTGCAAACCTCCGCTCAGACCGTTTCCCTTCCCGACGGAATCGAGAAATAGTGAAAAGCGAAATAGTGAAAAGTCTGAAGGCGAAGAACCAACATTCGTGAGCGTCGCTGAGGTTTGGACCTGGAAAGTCGATGCTCTGAAAAATTACCTCAGAAAAAGAAGTGGCGGAAAAGTGAGGGATCGGGATTTTGCTTTGTTGGCGTCACCTCAGACTCATCAGGGATCATTTCCTTTTTCCTTTTTCGTCCTTCCTGTGTGTCAGTTCTGCCCGTCGCCTTCGCTTTTCACTATTTCTCGATTCCGTCGGGAAGGGAAACGGTCTGAGCGGAGGTTTGCACTCACACAGATCTGATTCCCTTTTGCAGTCGTGGAGTTCGCAAACTTCCGAAGCCCATTTCTCGAGCCGTTTTCCGCTGCCGGGACGTTCAGCAACCGCACGATTACAACGTCCGAATCCAAGAACTAAAATATGACGACATCAGAACCAGAAACAAAAGCGACGTGGTTCAAAAGGCTCAAACAGCGACACTTTTACAGTCGACGCTTCCACTGGGAAATCAAACATGGAGGTTTGACGCTCACTTTTCGGAGGCCGTTCCCGGTTTGCTCTGGGTGATGATCGGAAGTTCTAAATTCGGGATGAATGTACCGTCATTAGAAATGGAACGATCTCCAAATATCTGTACGATATTTTCACCATAAACATTTCATGGTACCAGATTTATCGTGATATTTCCTCTACTTTTTCCTCTAAAAATGCTTCACAGACTTAATCCACAGAATGAAGATGTAAAAGTGCTTAGAACAGTTATTTCTTCATGTCGTCTGCACTGAAACGGAGCAAAGGATCATGGTCTATGTAGTTCCCTCTGTATTTTTAGCTATTTCTGCAGCAGAACTGTTCATTTAAGCAGAGACTTGGGGCCGATCCTGCTCTGCTGAACCGTCTGTACGTCTAATGTGAGGAAATGTCCCGCAGTGCAGCTTTAACCCTGTGGTGTTTCATGTGTCAGTGCTGCCCCCCTCTGGAGCTCCTCTGTGTTTCTAAAGCCCACTCCTGCCCCAGACTAACCGGACAATAAAGGTTTAAAGGAAACATCCCGAACTGGAGCTTTAATCCCGGAGCAGTGAGCCTGACGAGGTGAAGCAGGGACCCTGTGGTGTGAGGGCGCATGCTTCACCCACTGCACCACCCCAACAAACCACAGACGATCCGTTTGTGCGACAATCCTCAAAGGCTTTATTTAGAGTCCAAAGACAAACATAGACCGGTTATAATCCTGGACTCGTGCAGGTTTGGAAAGTCCCGGGTCAGTCCGGCTTTAGTCCGACTTTAGTCCGACTTCAGTCCAGCATTAGTCCGACTTTAGTCCAGCTTTAGTCCGACTTTAGTCCATCTTTAGTCCAGCTTTAGTCCGACTTCAGTCCAGCTTTAGTCCGACTTCAGTCCAGCTTTAGTCCAGCTTTAGTCCGACTTCAGTCCAGCTTTAGTCCGACTTCAGTCCAGCTTTAGTCCATCTTTAGTCCGACTTCAGTCCAGCTTTAGTCCAGCTTTAGTCCGACTTCAGTCCAGCTTTAGTCCGACTTCAGTCCAGCTTTAGTCCATCTTTAGTCCGACTTCAGTCCAGCTTTAGTCCAGCTTTAGTCCGACTTCAGTCCAGCTTTAGTCCGACTTCAGTCCAGCTTTAGTCCGACTTCAGTCCAGCTTTAGTCCAGCTTTAGTCCGACTTCAGTCCGGGTTCTGATCACCGGGGGCTAAATCCACGGCACTGCCCCCACGTGGCGGCGCAAAAAAAAACTTCAGAAAAGTCCTTTCACGTACGTCCAGCAGGGGGCACTGGACGCGCCCGCTCGTTATAGATGATGACGTAAAGAGTCACTTTAGTCTCTCGGTATCGGTTCTTTCGTTATAACGTGTCCCTGTGCCCACGCACGCGCCCGGCGCGGCGCGGAGCTACGCCTGCGCACAGCGCCTCCTCCTGCGGAGCAGGGAAGATGTCCTCGTAGGCCGGCGGCAGGTCGCTGGGGGGCGCTGTGGAGAACGGGAGGCTGTAGTGGTCCGCGGGCGCGTACCCGGGCAGCTCTCTGGACGGGTGCGCGCTGCGCGCGCTCTCTGCGCCCGGCGGCTCCTCCAGCGCGGTCACGGCCAAGTTGATGTAGGACACGTGCGGCAGGTCCGCGCGCGCGTCGCGCTCCTCCGCGAACAGCGCCACCTGTGTGCTCTGCCGCGCCAGGCGCCGCGCCCGCTGCCGCCGGGAGAACTGCGCCGCTTTATAGCGTTTTATGACGAGCAGGTTGAGCAGCCCCAGGACGCACTGCAGCGCGCACAGCACCGCGGACAGCACGAGGCTGCGCTGGTACTCCCGCAGGCGCGCGCACGCCGGGTTCTCCGGGCCCACGTGGAAGCAGAAGTGCGAGTATTTCCGGCGCACCAGCGTCGCCGCGTCTCCGTCCAGCACCGCTCCGGAAAACGCGCTGAGTATCCCCAGGAGGAGGACCACGACCGCGAGGAGCGCGAGGTTCCTGCAGCCGGGTGCGCGTGCGGAGCAGCAGAGCAGCGCGAGTCCCAGGAGCACCTGTCCACCGCCCACGAGGAGCCCCGAGTAGAACGCGCCCGCTGCGCCGCTCAGGCGGAAGTGCGTCTTGACCGCGGAGCCCAGGGACACGCAGCGGAATCCCACCGCCACCTCGCTGAGCGCGCACGCCAACAGCAGTGCACTGGACAGCACCGCGCACGCGCCTCTCGTGCTCCACTTCATGGTTTCCCGCCTCTGGCGCGCCCCACGCGTCGCGCCTCATCCTCCTGCGTCTCGTGTCCCGTGTCCCGTGGCACCGCGCGCGCCCCACTCAGTGCGGCCGCTTCGCGCCGCCGCGTCCGGCGCGCGTCCCGGAGCTCATGCTGTCCTCTGTGCGCGTGCTCTGTCCTCTGTCCTCGTGTCCGCAGTCCTCCGCGTCTCGCGCTGACTGCCGGGAGCGCGAGGAGTCCCGGACCAAAGACCTGCGCACGTGACCAGCGCGTCACGCCACGAGCGCACACCCCGGCTCCGCGAGAGTCTGAGCGCGTGTGTCCCGGTCCAGACCCGGTTCAGACCCGGTTCAGACCCGGTCCAGCGCCACTGCTCCTCCTCTCTCCTGTGTCCTGATCATGTACATTTATATAAAAAGTATTATACACTATTTCTATATAAACCAGGACTAAACCAGGACTAAACCAGGACTGAACCAGGACTAAACCATAATTAAACCAAGACTAGACCAGGACTAAACCAGGACTGAACCAGGACTAAACCAGGACTAAACCAGGACTAAACCAGGACTAAACCAGGACTAAACCAGGACTGAACCAGGACTAAACCATAATTAAACCAAGACTAGACCAGGACTAAACCAGGTCTAAACCGGGACTAAACCAGGACTGAACCAGGACTAAACCATAATTAAACCAAGACTAGACCAGGACTAAACCAGGTCTAAACCAGGACTAAACCAGGACTAAACCAGGACTAAACCAGGACTGAACCAGGACTAAACCAGGACTAAACCAGGACTAAACCAGGACTAAACCAGGACTAAACCAGGACTAAACCAGGACTAAACCAGGACTAAACCAGGACTAAAACAGGACTAAATCACTTATTCACTTTTCAAACTCTTTCCTCTTTAGTCTCTGCCTGAGTTTGGAGCGATGGCACCATCTGCAGGAGCCGCTCGGACATCACAGACAAAGTCACACCGAGTCACACCAAGTCACACCGAGTCACTCCGAGTCACACCGGGTCACACCGAGTCACTCTGAGTCACTCCGAGTCACTCCGAGTCACACCGAGTCACTCCGAGTCACTCCGAGTCACACCGAGTCACACCGAGTCACTCCGAGTCACACCGGGTCACACCGAGTCACTCCGAGTCACTCCGAGTCACACCGAGTCACACCGAGTCACTCCGAGTCACACCGAGTCACTCCGAGTCACTCCGAGTCACACCGAGTCACACCGAGTCACTCCGAGTCACACCGAGTCACTCCGAGTCACACCGAGTCACACCGAGTCACACAGAGTCACACAGAGTCACTCCGAGTCACACCAGGTCACACCAAGTCACACCGAGTCACTCCACACCGAGTCACACAGAGTCACATTGAGTCACACCAAGTCACTCTGAGTTAGACCGAGTCAGTCTGAGTCACACCGAGTCACTCCGAGTCACTCTGAGTCACTCTGAGTCACACTGATTCACACCGAGTCACTCTGAGTCACACCGAGTCACACCGAGTCACTCCGAGTCACTCCGAGTTACACCGAGTCACACCGAGTCACTGCACACCGAGTCACTCCACACCGAGTCACACAGAGTCACATTGAGTCACACCAAGTCACTCTGAGTTAGAC
Organism: Odontamblyopus rebecca; assembly: GCA_030686955.1. Lineage (NCBI taxonomy): Eukaryota > Metazoa > Chordata > Actinopteri > Gobiiformes > Gobiidae > Odontamblyopus > Odontamblyopus rebecca. The sequence goes on along the minus strand of CM060663.1, from coordinate 2,228,327 downwards.
CGAGTCAGTCTGAGTCACACCGAGTCACTCCGAGTCACACCGAGTCACTCCGAGTCACACTGAGCTACTCTGAGTCACACTGATTCACACCGAGTCACTCTGAGCCACACCGAGTCACTCTGAGTCACGCCGAGTCACACCGAGTCACTCCGAGTCACACCGAGTCATGCCGAGTCACTCTGAGTCACACCAAGTCACACCGAGTCACACCAAGTCACACCGAGTCACACCGAGTCACTCTGAGTCACACCGAGTCACTCTGAGTCACACAGAGTCACTCCGAGTCACACCGAGTCATGCCGAGTCACTCTGAGTCACACCGAGTCACACCAAGTCACACCGAGTCACACCGAGTCACACCGAGTCACACTGAGTCACACCGTGTCACACAGAGTCACTCTGAGTCACACCGAGTCACTCTGAGTCACACAGAGTCACTCCGAGTCACACCAGGTCACACCAATTCACACTGAGTCACTCCACACCGAGTCACTGCACACTGAGTCACACAGAGTCACACCAAGTCACTCCGAGTCACACAGAGTCACTCTGAGTCACACCGAGTCACTCTGAGTCACCCCGAGTCACTCTGAGTCACACGGAGTCATACTGAGTCACTCTGAGTCACTCCGAATCACTCCGAGTCACACCAAGTCACTCCACTCTGAGTCACATCAAGTCACTCTGAGTCACACCAAGTCACACCGAGTCACTCCACACCGAGTCAGAAAGAGTCACACTGAGTCACTCCAAGTCACTCTGAGTCACACCAAGTCACACCGAGTCACTCTGGGTCACCCCGAGTCACTCTGAGCCACACGAAGTCACACTGAGTCACACCAACTCACACCAAGTCACTCCGAGTCACTCCACACTGAGTCAATCCACACCGAGTCACTCCACTCGGAGTCACACCGAGTCACCACGATGTACTCCGAGTCACACACTCCGTGTGTATAGTGTGTTTGTGTATGTATAGTGTGTGTATAGTGAGTGTGTGTATATGTGTGTGCATAGTGTGTGTGTGTATAGTGTGTGTCAATAGTGTGTGTGTATAGTGTGTGTGTGTGTGTATAGTGTGTGTGTATAGTGAGTATATGTATAGTGTGTGTATAGTGTGTGTGTATAGTGTGTGTGTGTATAGTGTGTGTGTGTGTATAGTGTGTGTGTGTATAGTGTGTGTATCGTGTGTGTGTATAGTGTGTATAGTGTGTATAGTGTGCGTGTATAGTGTGTATCGTGTGTGTGTATAGTGTGTGTGTGTACAGTGTGTGTGTGTGTATAGTGTGTGTGTATAGTATGTGTGTGTAGAGTGTGTGTATTGTGGGTGTGTATAGTGTGTGTGTATAGTGTGTGTATAGTGTGTGTATCTTGTGTGTGTATAGTGTGTGCGTCCATAGTGTGTGTGTATAGTGTGTGTATAGTGTGTGTATATAGTGTGTGTCTATAGTGTGTGTATCGTGTTTGTATAGTTTCTGTGTGTATAGTGTGTGTGTATAGTGTGTGTATCATGTGTGTATAGTATGTGTATAGTGTGCATGTATAGTGTGTGTATAGTGTGTGTGTATAGTGTGGTTATAGTGTGTGTATAGTGTGTGTATAGTGTGTGTGTATAGTGTGGTTATAGTGTGTGTATAGTGTGTGTATAGTGTGTGTGTATAGTGTGTGTGTGTATAGTGTGTGTGTATAGTGTGTGTAGTGTGGTTATAGTGTGTGTATATTCAATTCAGTTTATTTTTGTAGCGCCCAAAATCGCAACAACAGTTTCCTCTAAGGACGTTGAAGATTTGGATGAGTAAAACACACACACAGACATATGAAAACAGGAATAAACAACATTCATGTAAAGCAGCAAATGAAACATGGTCCAGTCATCCCCTGTCCTTAGACCCTCCTTCTCAGCAAGGAAAAACTCCAAAACACCCAGGGTCCTGGAGCCGGGCGAGGAGGAGGAGGAGGAGCCGGGCGAGGAGGAGGAGGAGGAGCCGGGCGAGGAGGAGGAGGAGGAGCCGGGCGAGGAGGAGGAGGAGGAGCCGGGCGAGGAGGAGGAGGAGGAGCCGGGCAAGGAGGAGGAGGAGGAGCCGGGCAAGGAGGAGGAGGAGGAGCCGGGCGAGGAGGAGGAGGAGCCGGGCGAGGAGGAGCAGAGGGGTCCAGCTGCCATCAGGCGTCTGAAAGAGTTCCACTCCACAGGGGGAGTGGGACAGGGGACAACATGTGAATAGCAATGAACAAACTACAGATGAGAACATAGTGAGTGATGCTGATGAGAAAATAGGAGGAAACAGAGGACAGTGCTCAGGTTGCCACACTTCCCCCAGCTTGTTATCTCCTGCAGCAGCTTATCTTAGTGACATCAACTAAGTAACCTGGTCATAAGCTATTCCGAAGAGGAAGGTTTTAAGCCTGGTCTTAAATAAAGAGACTGTGGAGCCTGTTTAACACCAACAGGGAGTTGATTCCATAACACGGGAGCTTGGTAACTGAAGGCTCTCCCCCCCCCACTGTACTTTTAGACACTCTAGGAACCACTAACAATCCTGCATTCTGAGAGTGAAGTGCTCTATTTGGCTGATACAGGACAATGGCATCTTGAAGATATGATGGGGCCATATTGTTTAAGGCTTTGTATGTCAGGAGGAGAACTTTGAATTTAATTCTAAACTCGACAGGAAGCCAGTGCAGTGATTTTAACACAGGACTGATGTGATCACGTCTTTTAGTTCCTGTTAGGACTCTGGCCGCTGCATTTTGGACCAACTGGAAGCTTCTTAAAGTACCTTTAGCGCAGACGGTGAGCAGAGAATTACAGGAATCTAGTCTGGATGGAACAAATGCAGGGATACGTTTTTCAGCATCATTTTTAGGCAAAAAACGGCGGCACGGTGGCTGAGTGGCAACACTCAGGCCTCACAGCAAGAAGGTTGCAGGTTTGATCCCCGGGTCGCCCGGGCCTTTCTGTGTGGAGTTTGCATGTTCCTCCCCGTGTCTGGATGGGTTTCCTCCGGGTGCTCCGGTTTCCCCCATCAACCTAAAACATGCAGCACCTGAACTAACATCAAGGACCATGATGTCCACCCTCCTGTGGGCTCCACCTGCAGAGGGGTTCATAGGGGGTCAGGTGCTATGAGGATTGGGCAGCAAACTGCCCCCGTGACCCAGCCGGATTAAGCGGGAGAAGATGGATGGATGGATTTTTAGGCAAAATTTTTCTGATTTTAGTTATGTTTCGCAGATGAAAATATGCAGTTTTACAAGCTTGGTTTATATGAGCTGTGAATGAGAGATTTTGGTCAAATACGACTCCAAGGTTTTTTACAGTAGAGCTAGAGGCTATACTCACATTGTCAAGTGAGATTATCTGGTCTGACAGAGAATCTCTCTGACCTTTAGGACCGACAACAATGACCTCTGTTTTTTCAGGGTTTAAGAGCAGGTAATTCAGGGTCATCCAGGTTTTGATGTCCTTCACACAGGCACTGAGCTTATCCATTTGATCTGATTAGGTTTCATTGATAAGTACAGCTGAGTGTCATCAGCATAGCAGTGGAAATTAATGCCATGTTTTCTGATAATGTTACCTAATGGCAACATATACAGAGTAAACAGGATTGGACCAAGCACAGATCCTTGTGGAACACCACAAGCTACTTTAGAGCAGGGAGAGGTGCACTGGTTTACACTAACAAACTGGTACCTATCTGATAGAGAGGATTTAAACCATTTGAGGGCGGTCCCTCTGACACCTATGTCACATTCTAACCTCTGCAGTAGAATGTTGTGATCAATGGTGTCAAACGCTGCACTGAGGTCCAGTAGGACCAGGACTGAAGCCAGCCCGTTATCAGCAGCTAGTAGCAAATCATTTGTCACTTTAAGCAGAGCAGTTTCTGTGCTGTGGTGAGCTCTGAAACCAGACTGACATTTTTCATATAAATTATTGCCCTGCAGATGGTGACAAAGCTGTTTCACCACAACTCGCTCCAGAATCTTTGAGAGAAATGGAAGATTCGAGATAGGTCTGTAGTTGGCTAGTTCATCAGGATTTAAGCTAGGTTTTTTCAAAAGCGGTTTAATTACAGCATATTTAAAGGACTGAGGAACAAAGCCATTTTCTAATGACATATTTATTATGTTATGGATGGAACCTATTATTAGGTGGAGCTTCTTTGAGGAGTTTGACTGGAATAGGGTCAAACAAGTTGATGGTTTGGACGACATGATGACTGAGGTAATCTCCGCCTCATCGACAGGAGTAAATTTGTCTAATGCTGTTAGAGGATTTATGTGGGATATTGGTGTTACTGACTGGATTTGCTGAATTTGCTCGGGGCTGATTTTTGGAGTGGCTTCGTTGATCTTGTCTCTAATGGTGTAATTTTGTAATCGAAGAATTCAAGAAAGTCACAGCTGAACTTCGAAGGGAGAAGAGACTCAGGGGCAGTGTGTGAGTTTGTCAGCCTGGCTACAGTGCTGAACAGAAATCTGGGGTTGCTTTTGTTTACTTCTATTAGGTTTGAATAGTATCTGGTTTGTGCTTTTCGCAGAGCGGCCTTATAAGAGAGCAGGCAGAGCTTCCATGCCTTCAGAGACTGCCTACTACTACTACTACTACTACTACTACTAGTACGAGTACTACGAGTACTACTAGTACTACTAGTACTAGTACTACTACGAGTACTACGACTGCTCGGAGCGAGAGCGGCGCCAGAGCTTCTCTGTGCGTCTCACGTGTTGTTTGAGTGATCACAGTTCTGGAGTAAACCAAAGAGCTAAACCAGGACTAAACCAGGACTAAACCAGGTCTAAACCAGAACTAAACCAGGACTAAACCAGGACTAAACCTGGTTTAAACCAGGACTAAACCAGGTCTAAACCAGAACTAAACCAGGACTAAACCAGGACTAAACCAGGACTAAACCAGAACTAAACCAGCACTAAACCAGGACTAAACCAGAACTAAACCAGGACTAAACCAGGACTAAATCAGGTTTAAACCAGGACTAAACAAGGACTAAACCAGGACTAAACCAGGACTAAACCAGGACTAAACCAGAACTAAACCAGGACTAAACCAGGACTAAATCAGGTTTAAACCAGGACTAAACAAGGACTAATCCAGGACTAAACCACGTCTAAACCAGGTCTAAACCAGGACTAAACCAGGTCTAAACTAGGACTAAACCAGAACTAAACCAGGACTAAACCAGAACTAAACCAGGGCTAAACCAGGACTAAACCAGGTCTAAACCAGGTCTAAACCAGGACTAAACCAGGTTTAAACCAGGTCTAAACCAGAACTAAACAAGGACTAAACCAGGACTAAACCAGGTCTAAACCAGGTCTAAACCAGGACTAAACCAGGTATAAACCAGGTCTAAACCAGGACTAAACCAGGACTTAACCAGGTCTAAACCAGGTCTAAACCAGGTCTAAACCAGGACTAAACCAGGTTTAAACCAGGACTAAACCAGGTCTAAACCAGAACTAAACAAGGACTAAACCAGGACTAAACCACGTCTAAACCAGGTCTAAACCAGGACTAAACCAGGTCTAAACTAGGACTAAACCAGGACTAAACCAGGTCTAAACTAGGACTGAACCAGGTCTAACTCAGGACTAAACCAGGACTAAACCAGGTATAAACCAGGTCTAAACCAGGTCTAAACAGGACTAAACCAGGACTGAACCAGGACTAAACCAGGACTAAACCATGTCTAAACCAGGTCTAAACCAGGATTAAACCAGGACTAAACCAGGACTGGACCAGGTCTAAACCAGGTCTGAACCAGGACTAAACCAGGTCTAAACCAGGTCTGAACCAGGACTAAACCAGGTCTAAACCAGAACTAAACCAGGACTAAACCAGGACTAAACTAGGACTAAACCAGGACTAAACCAGGTCTAAACCAGGTTTAAACCAGGACTAAACCAGGACTAAACCAGAACTAAACCAGGACTAAACCAGGACTAAACCAGGACTAAACCAGGTCTAAACCAGGTCTAAACCAGGACTAAACCACGTATAAACCAGGTCTAAACCAGGACGTAACCAGGTCTAAACCAGGTCTAAACCAGGACTAAACCAGGTCTGAACCAGGATTATGCCAGATCTAAACCAGGACTTTCCTTGGTCCTTTAATTATTATTATTATCCATCCATCCATCCATCCATCCATCTTCTTCCGCTTATCCGGGGCCGGGTCGCGGGGGCAGCAGTCTAAGCAGGGGCTCCTAAGCTTCCTTCTCCCCAGCCACTTCCTCCAGCTCCTCCGGACGGACCCCGAGGCGTTCCCAGGCCCAGAGACATAGTCCCTCCAGCGTGTCCTGGGTCTTCCCCGGGGCCTCCTACCGGTGGGACATGCCCGGAACACCTCCCGAGGGAGGCGTCCAGGAGGCATCCGGACCAGATGCCCGAACCACCTCAGCTGGCTCCTCTCGACGTGGAGGAGCAGCGACTCTACTCCGAGCTCCTCCCGTGTGACCGAGCTCCTCACCCTATCTCTAAGGGAGCGCCCGGCCACTCTGCGAAGGAAACTCATTTCGGCCGCTTGTATCCGCGATCTCGTTCTTTCGGTCATTACCCAGAGCTCATGACCATAGGTGAGGGGAGGAACGTGACTGAGGTAAATCGAGAGCTTCGCCTTTCGGCTCAGCTCCTCTTCACCACAACGGTCCGATACAGCGACTGCATCACTGCCGACGCCGCACCGATCCGCCTGTCAATCTCGCGCTCCATCCTCTCCTCACTGTGAACAAGACCCCGAGATACTTGAACTCCTCCACTTGAGGCAGAGACTCCCCACCCACCCGGAGAGGGCGATCCACCTTTTTCCGGTCGAGAACCATGGCCTCGGATTTGGAACAGCTGATTCTCATCCCGGCCGCTTCACACTCGGCTGCAAACCGCCCCAGTGCTGCAGGTCCTGGTTCGATGGAGCCAACAGGACAACATCATCCGCAAAAAGCAGCGATGAGATCCTGTGGTCCCCGAACTGGACCCCCTCCGGCCCCTGGCTGCGCCTAGAAATTCTGTCCATAAATACAATGAACAGAACCGGTGACAAAGGGCAGCCCTGGAGTCCAACATGCACCGGGAACAAGTCTGACTTACTGCCGGCAATGCGAACACAGCTCCTGCTCCGGTCATACAGGGACCGGACAGCCCTTAGCAAAGGGCCCCGGACCCCATACTCCCGGAGCACCCCCCACAGGGCACCACGAGGGACACGGTCGAATGCCTTCTCCAGGTCCACAAAACACATGTGGACTGGTTGGGCAAACTCCCATGAACCCTCGAGCACCCGATGGAGGGTGTAGAGCTGGTCCAGTGTTCCACGACCAGGCCGAAAACCACACTGCTCCTCTTGAATCCGAGGTTCGACTATCGGCCGAACTCTCCTCTCCAGCACCCTGGCATAGACTTTACCGGGGAGGCTGAGGAGTGTGATTCCCCTGTAGTTGGAACACACCCTCCGGTCCCCCTTTTTATACACAGGGACCACCACCCCGGTCTGCCAGTCCAGAGGTACTGTTCCCGACCGCCACGCGATGTTGTAGAGATGTGTCAGCCAAGACAGCCCCACAACACCCAGAGACTTAAGGTACTCAGGACGGATCTCATCCACCCCCGGAGCCTTGCCACCGAGGAGCTTTCTGACCACCTCAGTGACTTCGGCCAGGGTGATGGATGAGTCCGCCTCTGGGTCCCCAGCCTCGGCCTCCTCTTCGGAGGACGTGACGGTGGAATTGAGGAGATCCCCAAAGTATTCCTTCCACCGCCCGACCACATCCCCAGTCGAGGTCAGCAGCTCTCCCCCCACACTGTAAACAGTGTTGGTGAAGGACCGCTTCCCCCTCCTGAGGCGCCGGACGGTTTGCCAGAATTTCCTTGGGGCCGTCCGATAGTCCTCCTCCATGGCATCCCCGAACTCCTCCCAGACCCGAGTTTTTGCCTCTGCAACCGCCCGGGCTGCAGCACGCTTGGCCCGACGGTACCCGTCAGCTGCCTCAGGAGTCCACCGGGCCAGCAAGGCCCGGTAGGACTCCTTCTTCAGCTTGACGGCATCCCTTACTTCCGGTGTCCACCACCGGGTTCGGGGATTGCCGCCGCGACAGGCACCGCAGACCTTACGGCCACAGCTACGAACGGCCGCATCGACCATGGAGGCCGAGAATGAAGCCCACTCGGGCTCCATGTCCCCAGCCTCCCTCGGGATCTGGGAGAAGCTCTCCTGGAGGTGTGAGTTGAAGGCCGCACTGACAGAAGGTTCCGCCAGACGTTCCCAGCAGACCCTCACGATACGCTTGGGCCTGCCAGGTCTTTCCGGCTTCCTCCTCCGCCAGCGGACCCAACTCACCACCAGGTGGTGATCAGTTGACAGCTCTGCCCCTCTCTTCACCCGAGTGTCCAAGACACACGGCCGGAGATCAGATGACACGACAACAAAGTCGATCATCGACCTCCGGCCTAGGGAGTCCTGGTGCCACGTGCACCGATGGACCCCCTTGTGCTCGAACATGGTGTTCGTTATGGACAAACTGTGACTAGCACAGAAGTCCAATAACAGAACACCGCTCGGGTTCAGATCAGGGAGGCCGTTCCTCCCAATCACCCCTCTCCAAGTGTCACTGTCGTTGCCCACATGGGCTTTGAAGTCCCCCAGTAGAAGAACGGAGTCCCCGGTCGGTGCACTGTCCAGTACCCCTCCCAGAGACTCCAAGAAGGCCGGGTACTCTGCACTGCTGTTCGGCCCATAGGCCGACACCACAGTGAGAGACCTGTCCCCGACCCGAAGGCGCAGGGACGCGACCCTCTCGTTCACCGGGGTAAACTCCAACACGCAGCGGCTGAGCTGTGGGGCTATGAGCCCACGCCAGCTCGCCGCCGCTCCCCGCGGCCAACACCAGAGAAATGGAGAGTCCAGCCCCTCTCAAGGAGTTGGGTTCCAGAGCCCAAGCTGTGCGTGGAGGTGAGGCCGACTATATCTAGCCGGTAACGCTCGACCTCCCGCACAAGCTCAGGCTCCTTCCCCCCCAGCGAGGTGACAGTCCATGTCCCCAGAGCTAGTCTCCATGTCCGGAGATCTGGTCGCCGAGGCCCCCGCCTTCGACTGCCGCCCAGATCTCTTTGCACCCGGCCCCTATGGCTCCTCCCGCGGATGGTGGGTCCAGGGGAGGGCGGTCCCACGTCGCTCCTTCGGGCTGTGCCCGGCCGGGCCCCGTGGGGAAAGGCCCGGCCACCAGGCGCTCGCCCACGTGCACCCACCCCAGGCCTGGCTCCAGGGTGGGGCCCCGGTACCGCCTTTCCGGGCGACGTCACTGACCTCGATTTTTGTGTCATCATAGGGGTCTTTTGAACCGCTCTTCGTCTGACCCGTCCCCCCGGACCTGTTTGCCTTGGGTGACCCTACCAGGGGCATAAAGCCCCCGACAACATAGCTCCTGGGATCATTCGGGTACTCAAACCCCTCCACCACGTTAAGGTGGCGGTTCGAGGAGGGGTATTATTATAATAATAATAATAATAATAATAATAATAATAATATTATTATTATTATTATTATTATTATTATTATTTATAATCTCATTTTGACTGTAAATGTACCAGTGTCTTAATCCAGGTCTAGTCTCGGGTCTTAATCCAGGTCTAGTCTCGGGTCTTAATCCAGGTCTAGTCTCAGGTCTTAATCCAGGTCTAGTCTCGGGGTCTTAATCCAGGTCTAGTCTCGGGTCTTAATCCAGGTCTAGTCTCGGGTCTTAATCCAGGTCTAGTCTCGGGTCTTAATCCAGGTCTAGTCTCGGGTCTTAATCCAGGTCTAGTCTCGGGTCTTAATCCAGGTCTAGTCTCGGGTCTTAATCCAGGTCTAGTCTCGGGGCTTAATCCAGGTCTAGTCTCGGGTCTTAATCCAGGTCTAGTCTCGGGGCTTAATCCAGGTCTAGTCTCGGGTCTTAATCCAGGTCTAGTCTCGGGTCTCGGGTCTTAATCCAGGTCTAGTCTCGGGGCTTAATCCAGGTCTAGTCTCGGGTCTTAATCCAGGTCTAGTCTCGGGTCTTTGGTCTCCGTCCCTGGTCTGGTCTTAGGCGCACAGACGCCGCCCTCTGCTGGACACACACGGTACTACATGCACTTTTATGTTTTATGTTTATCAGCGTCTGATGTACAAAGTGTCGCACATAAAACCCGCACACACATCTCTTCCTCCACACACTGAAGTGAGCCTCACGTCTGCTCGCTTTTTCTGTCCAACTCCACAAGTAACATCCATATTTAAGGAAAATTGAGATCTCCACTGAGGAAACACTGATCTGTGCCGTTTTTTGGCTTCTGACAGAATTCCACCTCCTCTAGAAACGGACTTTAGCTTCAAATGTGCCGGAGTTAAACTTTAATTAAGAGTTTTGCCACTCAACTAATGCTGAGAAATATTATTAATACAATATCATCAGTTACCGATGTTAATTAATTAATCAGTCAGTAATGTTTGTAAAGTTCTTTTCCATATCACCGACTTATATCTGATTAACACATCACACTGATCAAATAAAACTGGTTTATGAATATTTATTGAGCAAGTTAAACAGCATTTAAATACAAAATATGCAAATGAGTGCGGGTTCTCCTAGACTGGGATCTAAGATCAGAGACTGAGCACAACCCAGGAGTGATCTAATGTCATGTGTGGAGTTAGATCGATAAGCGAGCCTTTCTGTGACAATTTGTGCTCAATACGACCAGAGAGAAGAGCGTGGAGTCCGGCCATGAGGTCCTTCATGTGGTCTCCTCAGGGATGGTCTGAAATCTTCTTCCACTCGGCTGTCATCAGGCTGAAGGATGCCGTACCGTCTGTTTAAAAGAGGAACACGGGGCCTTTCTAGGGTCCATGAGGTCGATCAGCACTGGTCCAGATTCAGGCCAAAAATCCACCAAAGGTGTGAATATTTGAATATGGAAAAGTATACGAAAGCTTCACGTTTGCTCGGAATCGACACAGAAATTGGGATAAAAATGCGGAAAGAGACGGGGAAAACTTTAGGGAGAAGCATTTGCTGGTTTCTCTGTCTTTGTCTCCTCCAAGTCGTCCTGGAGGAAGTGCTCGGTGTGAGGACAGTATCACGACACGTTTTCTGTTCAGTGATGTAAAAATATGTGAAAAACATTTGGACTGTTTTACACTGAGGAGAGTGAATCTGTGGAGCTCAGAGACACTGAGGAGAGTGAGTCTGTGGAGCTCACAGAGACACTGAGGAGAGTGAGTCTGTCCGAGTGCACAGAGACACTGAGGAGCCATAAGCCCAGATCCCAAACCCAGGGATCAGAGTGTGAGTGGATGTGGTGCTGAAGGTGTGGAGGTGGGTCAGTTGGTCAGAGGAGACTGTGTAGAAGGACACAGAGTGAGCAGGACAGTCCACAAACACTGCCACTGTCCCAGAAGAGGAGGACCTGGGCTGAGGGAGGTGGGTTAGTTTGCCATTATGACGAACATAGAAACCATCTTTAGAACACTCCAGACTCCAGGACTGATCATTGCCTCCAAACAAACTGTCATAACCGGCTCCTTTCCTACTGATTCTTCTGTCACACACTGATATATAAACGTCTCCACTCCACTGGACCTCCCAGTAACAGAGACCAGTCAGACCAGAGGAACACAGGATCTGAGGGTGGAGCTCAAATCTGTCCTGATGATCTGGATACGGCTGCTTCTGTCTCACATTTGTCACCTTCTTGTTGTTGTCGGACAGTTGGAGGTTTCTGTGAGCTGTGTTTGGATCCAGAGTGAGATCACAGAAATCTGATGGAGAGAAGACACAACACAGCAGCAGTTAGTCCCCTGTCCACTGTCAACATGAGACACACGTTTAATTCTGCACCACACGGCTCCATTTGTTCAGGACCCATGGATTTAAAGACTTTCACTCGTTCAGGATTCAGCTCTTTTCTGTCTTTGTTCTTTTATTTCTTCATCCTTCACTTTTGTGTTTGGCTCAGATTTACTGGAGGAAAAACATGTCCTTTCACAGCCCCACACCTGTTTAGTCCTGGTTTAGTCCTGGTTTAGTCCTGGTTCAGTCCTGGTTTACTCCTGGTTTAGTCCTGGTTCAGTCCTGGTTTAGTCCTGGTTTGGTCCTGGTTTAGTCCTGGTTTAGTCCTGGTTTAGTTCTGGTTTAGTCCTGGTTTAGTCCTGGTTTAGTCCTGGTTCAGTCCTGGTTCAGTCCTGGTTTAGTCCTGGTTCAGTCCTGGTTCAGTCCTGGTTTAGTCCTGGTTTAGTCCTGGTTTAGTCCTGGTTTGGTCCTGGTTTAGTCCTGGTTTAGTCCTGGTTTAGTCCTGGTTTAGTCCTGGTTTAGTCCTGGTTTAGTCCTTCTTTAGTCCTGGTTTAGTCCTGGTTTAGTCCTGGTTTAGTCCTTCTTTAGTCCTGGTTTAGTCCTGGTTTAGTCCTAGTTCAGTCCTTCTTTAGTCCTGGTTTAGTCCTGGTTCAGTCCTGGTTTAGTCCTGGTTCAGTCCTGGTTCAGTCCTGGTTTAGTCCTGGTTCAGTCCTGGTTTAGTCCTGGTTTAGTCCTGGTTTAGTCCTGGTTTAGTCCTGGTTTAGTCCTCGTTCAGTCCTGGTTTAGTCCTGGTTTAGTCCTGGTTCAGTCCTGGTTTAGTCCTGGTTTAGTCCTGGTTTAGTCCTGGTTCAGTCCTGGTTCAGTCCTGGTTTAGTCCTGGTTCAGTCCTGGTTTAGTCCTGGTTTAGTCCTGGTTTAGTCCTGGTTTAGTCCTGGTTCAGTCCTGGTTTAGTCCTGGTTTAGTCCTGGTTTAGTCCTGGTTCAGTCCTGGTTTAGTCCTGGTTTAGTCCTGGTTTAGTCCTGGTTTAGTCCTGGTTTAGTCCTGGTTTAGTCCTGGTTTAGTCCTGGTTCTGTTCATCACTACAGGTTTTTCTTCTGCTCTTTTCAGGTTCATTTCCTGATTATTTGTGTTGTGATTTTTTCTCTTGTGCTGATTGTGATTTCATGTGTTTCTTCTTGTGTGAAGCTCTTTGAATGACTCTGTCTGAACTGAGCTCTACACATAAACTTGTGTTCGATTGTAAAAAGTGTCCAGATGTTTCTCCTGAAACTCTCCCTCTCCACATCACCACAGTGTTTGAGTCGCTCCAGAAGGAAACGCTGTGAGCCTCACAAATGTCGCCTCATAAAACGCTGACAGACACTTTGTTTGTGTGAGACAAATGAAATGATCAAAGTGACCAGAGTTCAATGGGTTCAGTCAGACTTACATCTCCAGATTGGATTCAGCCATCGTTCTCCAGCAGGTCTCAGTCTGAAGGAAACATCAGAGTTTGTCTCAGAGCATTTTCACTCCATGTGACATTAAAATGTGTTATTTTGAGCCCAACTCTGTCCTCAGTCTGTGCTGCTCAGGCCTCTGGTGCTTCTGAAGTCTGTTTTTATTCATTCCACTGTCATTTCTGAGGTTCAGTGTGGAGCAGGAGCAGGTCCATACCTGAGAGTGTCCAGTGTGCAGTGGGGCTCCTCCTGTAGAGCACACAGGAGCTTTACTCCTGTGTCTCCTGGATGGTTGTAGCTGAGGTCCAGTTCTATCAGATGGGAGGGGTTGGACCTCAGAGCTGAGGCCAGAGAAGCACAGCCTTCCTCTGAGAGCAGACACCCTGACAGTCTGAGGACACAGATTATTGGAATCAGGAACATTCATGAGGAACATTCAACCCAAATGAGACAAACAACAAGTCCCAGATCTTTATGGGACTTTATCAAATGTTCTTTTCCAATGCAAATACCAACAGCTTCTGTAATAATAGTGAAGAATATGAACCCCTCTGACCTGAGCTGTTCCAGTTTACACTGAGGACTCTTCAGTCCAACACACAACATCTTCAGCCCTGAGTCCTTCAGGTCGTTGTGACTGAGGTCCAGGACTGTCAGACTAGAGGACTGGGAGCTGAGGACTGAGGACAGAGCTTCACAGCTTCTCTCTGACAGGTCACAGCCGCTCAGTCTGGAGACAGAAAACATAGTTTATGCAGAAGTTGAATCAAACCGTCCTCTGTTAAACAAAGGTTACTCACAGAGCTTTGTTGGAGGCCTTGACCACTGGCAGCAGCCTCAGGAGAGCCTCCTCTGAAGCACCGTATTTCTTCAGATCAAACTGCTCCAGATCTTCTTCTGATGACAGTAAGATGAAGGCCAGAGCTGACCACTCAGCAGGAGACAGTCCACCTCCAGACAGACGTCCTGAACTCAGGACCTGTTGGACCTGCTCCACCAGAGAACGATCATTCAGTTCATTCAGACAGTGGAGCAGGTTGATGCTCCTCTCTGCAGACACATCCTCACTCAGCTTCTTCTTGATGTACTCAGCTGTTTTCTGATTGGTCTGGGAGCTACTTCCTGTCTGTGTCAGCAGACCTTGTAGAAGGCTCTGATTGGTCGACAGTGAAAGACCCAGGAGGAAGCGGAGGAGCAGGTCCAGGTGTCCGTTTGGACTCTGTAAGGCCTGGTCCACAGCCGTCTGGTGAAGATGCTTTAGTTTTCTTTTCATACTGAACTTTGTAGGCTTCTGTGTTTTCTCTGAGAGCAGGTTGACCCCAGAGCTGAAGAAGGTCTGATGGACGTGAAGAGCAGCCAGAAACTCCTGCACACTCAGATGGATGAAGCAGTAGACCTTGTCCTGGTACAGGCCTGGCTCCTCTCTAAAGACCTGTGTGAACACTCCGGAGTAAACTGAGGCCGCTGCAGCGTCCAGCCCACACTCGCTCAGGTCACTCTTGTAGAAGATCAGGTTTCCTTTCTGCAGCTGCTCAAACGCCAGTTTTCCCAGAGACTTCACCATCTTCCTGGCCTTTCGACTCCAGTGTGGGTCTGTCTCAGATCCTTCTTCATACTTGATGTTCTGGACTTTGGCCTGAACCACCAGGAAGTGGATGTACATCTGAGTCAGGGTCTTGGGCAGCTCTCCTCTCGCTCTGCTTCTCAACATGTGCTCCAGGACTGCAGCAGCGATCCAGCAGAAGATCGGCAGGTGGCACATGATGTGGAGGCTTCTGGACGTCTTGATGTGGGAGATGATTGTGTCGGCCTGGTCTCTGAACCTCTTCCTGAAGTACTGCTCCTTCTGCAGGTCGGTGAACCCTCTGACCTCTGTCACCATGGAGACGCACTCAGCAGGGATCTGATTGGCCGCGGCGGGTCGTGTGGTTATCCAGAGGCGAGCGGAGGGAAGCAGCCTCCCCCTGATGAGGTTCACCAGCAGCACGTGCACTGAGGCCGACTCTGTGGGGTCGCTCAGGACCTCGGTTTTGGTGAAGTCCAGAGGAGGTCTGCACTCGTCCAGACCGTCAAAGATGAAGAGCACCTGGAGGTCTTCAAAGCTGCAGAGTTCTGCTCGTGTTTGACTAAAGAAGTGACGAACAAGTGTCACCAAGCTGAAGCTTGTGTCCTTCAGCACATTGAGCGCTCTGAAAGTGAACGGGAACAGCAGCTGTATGTCCTGGTTGGCTTCACCTTTAGCCCAGTCCAGACTGAACTTCTGAGTGAGCACTGTTTTCCCGATGCCAGCCACTCCCTTTGTCAGCACTGTTCTGATGGCTCCATGTGTGTGAGCTGGGCCTTTAAACATGTCTTCACATGTGATGGCCGTCTCTGCTGGGCCTGGAGTCCTGGAGGCTGTTTCCATGTGTCTGACCTCATGTTCCTGGTTGACCTCTGAAGACCCTCCCTCTGTAATGTAGAGCTCTGTGTAGATCTCATTCAGAAGGGTGGAGTTTCCTGCTTTAGCGATGCCCTCAAACACACACTCAAACTTCTGCTGCAGGTCAGACTTCAGGTTACGCTGACAAACTCCAGAATAACTCCCTGAATGAAGACACAGACACAGACCTGAGTCTCAGAGAAGATAAAATGACTGTGAGCACCTTGTTAAATGTGTTAAATGGTCCTACTGCTCCACAGACGCTCAGCCAGCTCCTTCTGCTTCATCCTCCTCAGGAAGTTCAGTGTGATCCTCAGAACAGCCTCACTGCAGCTCCTCTGCTCTTCATCCTCATCCTCCACAGGATCTAAGCCTTCTGGGTCATCTGTACTCAGAACCTTGTGGAGCTTCTTCAGCTCCTTCTGGACCAAAGTGAAGATGTCCTCCTCCAGAAGCTGAACAGACACATTATAAACAGCACAAATGCACTCAGTGTCAGATCTGTGTGGAACAAGCTCTCGTTCATCTGAACATTTCCAAACTTTAGTGAATGACAGACCTTAAATATGGAGTCCAGCTGTGTCTGATGGTGCTGACCACTGGAGACCTGTGGACCCGGCTGCTCCCCTCTGTGACAGAGACACATTAAACATGCAAAATTATTTATTTATTATTTATATGTTGGTCTTATGATCGATGCGTTTGAAAACTCACGGCTCTGTGGCAAAATTATGTGGTTCTCTCATAGACCAGTCACTCCTGAAGTTCATTGGTTCAAACATAGACCGGTCACTCCTGAAGTTCATTGGTTCATCCTTAGACATGTGACTCCTGAGGGACTCACAGCTGGGACCAGGTTCAGACGGAGGACGTTTCTGGTGGATCCTGAGACACAGAAGAAAACACACTTCAGTCACAGTAAAACACGTGGGACTGTTCTGACTCAGATACTTCAGGAGGTTCTACAAAGTGTTCATGAGGCCTTCACCCCAGACGCTTCAGTGCGGCAGATTCAGCACCAAACATCCAGTTTATATCGTTTTAAAGTTTTCATTCTGGAACAAAGAACAGACTTGTGTGTGTCATTGTGATTTTAATGTGATTCTCTGTGAACTGTGGACCCTCCTGGACGTGTTTTTAGCTTCATTCAAACCACGTCACCCACATTAGATCAGATGTTTGTGAACATAAAGTCCTGACGTGATGAGGAGGTGTGAGTGGGACTTACTGTGGACCATCTTCTCTTTTAAAGTTAATAAATGCATCTTTAGAGTCGTCACTCTTGAGTGACTCGGCGCTGGTCCCAGGAGCAGCTCTGTGGACACAGGTGGAGCAGTGGCTTTAGTCTGAGCTCTGACATGGAGAACAGTGGTGGAGTTAGAGATGGTGTGGTACCTCTGAGCTTTGGGGGGGTGAGTGGTTTTAGAGGGAGGGGCTCCGTCCTCTCTGTGCTCTCTCTGATCCATGCTCTGTTCATTTGCTTCAAAAGGAAAAACACACAAAACATTCAACAACAGCGACGTTTAAACACGTCACAAATGTTCCTCTGCTAAACACAGTCACATTATTATGTTTGGAAACGGACTCGTTTGGTCCAGATCACAGTTTCTCGTCTTTATTCACACCTGAAATAAAGTCCGGACTTTCAGGGGAATCGAACTCTCGTTAACTCTAGTTAATAGTGCAACTTTAACACTGAAGAGTTCAACTCTGTGGTTTACAAGAACGACGTGTAAAATATGGTTTACAAAGAACAACGTGTAAAAGTATTTGCTGAATGAACTGAATCCACATTTCTCTTCTCCTTTGGGTTCGTCCTTGCTGCGTCCTTATTGTGAGTGGGCTTGCCTCTCCACAAACCTGACTCTCATTTGTCCTGAAGGAGGCGCTCCTCCTCCTCCTCCTCCTCCTCCTCCTCCTCCTGCCTCCTCCACAAATGCACAGTGACTCTAATGATGCATCTGAAGGGGAAATGCTGCAGAACAAAACCTGCTGCGACACGTCCCACATGTGCACAGAAGCTGCTTATGTTTGAATGTGTTTTTCTCCACAGTTTGAGGAAATAAGACACAGGAATAACAGCCACACCTTTGGACTGGAGCAGCACATCACCAGACCAACGCCTCACACTGCACACCAGAAAAAATCATTTGAGACGTTTCAGCAGCTCCTGTGTTTATCTCCATTTAAACGTCTTTAATCCAAACGCACAGATTTGATTCATTTAGACAAAAGTGCAGAAAAGTCTCCCCAAAGTCACGAGGAACTAGTCATGATTAACTCCAGAGTTTTTCAGAGGAACTTCCCCAACACGACTCACAACGTCACAGTGAAGAGTTCACCTCCTGAAACAAACACGACCATGTTTGAACGACTAAAAGCAGCTCTTGGTTTCTTCATTAAGGCTCAGACAGAAACTGGAGCAAAGCTGAAGGAAAATCCTGCTTTTCTAACTCAACAGAAACAGTCCAAACACAGTGTAGAAAGAATAAAGTCGTACCGTGTGTGAAACAGCAGAACGAGCGCAGAGGAAACGCGTCTGGACACGAGCAAATGTCGAGCTTTTCAATCTTCTGTTTTTCTCTTCTATTTCCTGGAGTTTCAGAGGCGACAGAATCCAGTCTGACGGGTTCTGTGTGTGTGTGTGTGTGTGTGTGTATAGTGTGTGTGTATAGTGTGTATAGTGTGTCAGTTTGCACCTATCCCCATGGAGACAAGCAGGGGGCGCCACCATAGCAACTTACAGTCAAGGTCTCCGGAGAGGAGCTCCTGCTCACAATAGGAATGAATGCTTTCTCTTCATTTCTTACAGGATTTTTGGGCATAAGGATCAATAAGCTTCATATGTTACTGTGATACTTTTTGGTTCTGTTTTCACCTTTAAGGAAGCCATATCGTGCTTGTTTCTGCTGTACAGTCATAGTCTACGACACCTGTGGATCTTTATGTTAGAATCTGCACATTTTAAATCACAATATTCACCTCAAACCACAACTAAAAAAGGAACAAGTCCGATAGCGATGAAAACGAGGGCTGATCTGCAAACAGCATCTTGAAATAAGTGATGAAAGAGCTCTGAAACACACAAAAATCACTCTAAATACAACTTTGTGTGAGTAAATGGTGACAGGAAGCAACTATAACGGGATTAAAACAGTGTATATTTCCCTTTTTAAGAGCACTCAAATGAAAATGAAGACAAACATCGGCCCCGTTATGCAGGAGAAAAAGCCCAGATCCCATTCTGCTGACGACCATTACTCACTGCTTTAAAGAACAACAAATACTTTTATTATCAGATCTCATTCACACTCATTTATAGTCGTGTGCGTTGGTGTCAAACGGCCAAAAATCATTTAGAACATTCTAGACAAACTAAGCTTTCCCATTGTCTTAGGCTCATGAAATTTAAGACCTTTCTGAAAAACTACAGAATTTAAGACTTTTTAAGGCCTTAATTTAGGAACGTGAAATTTCAGACCTTTTTAAGACTTTTAAGACGCCCTGACGACCCTGGAAAAGCTCTGAAAAGTGGATTTTGCAGAACAGGTCGGCTTCAATAACACAACTATTTGACTTTATTGACTAGAGCAGGAAAAAATCTAGACAAAAACATCAATAAAAAAACACTGGTCATGACTTTTCATTCAGTTTTATTTGGTTTTATAAAATAAAAACAACAATAATAATACAAATTAAAAAATAAATCAAATAAATAATACAAATAATAAATACACAAAGGCTTGGCTTAGTCCGGTTTGGCCCTGGTGTAGTCCTGGTTTAGACCTGGTTTAGTTTTGGTTTAGTCCTGTTTAGACCTAGTGTAGTACTAGTTTAGTCTTGGCATAGTCCTGGTTTAGTCCTGGTTCTGGTTTAGACCTGGTTTAGTTTTGGTTTAGTCCTGTTTTTAAAAATAATAATAATAATAAAATAATAATAAAAATAAATAATATAAATAAAAATTATAATAAAATACAAAAAAATAAATAATAATGCGAATAAATACATTAATTAAATAAATAATAATAAATACATAAAAATAAATACAAAAATAAAAATAAAAACAACTTTCAATCACTCCATCAGTAATAATGTCTTGAACTAAAAATAAATTTAAATAAAAATACAAATAAATACAAAAAGAAATGCATAAAAATAAAATAAATAATACAAATAAATACAAAAAAAATAAATGCATAAAAATTAAATAAAATATATAATAATAATACAAATAACTACATTAATTAAATCAATAATAATAAATAAATACATAAAAAAAATACAAAAATAAAAATAAAAACAACTTTCTCCATCAGTAATAATGTCTTGAACTAAAAATAAAATTAAATAAAAAATACAAATAAATACAAAAAAATGCATAAAAATAAAATAAAATATATACTAATAATACAAATAAATGAATTAAATTAATAAAATAAATCCATAAAAATAAAATAAAAATAAAAAGAACTTTCAATCATTCCATCAGTAATAATGCCTTAAACTTGTAATGCGTTTTACAGGCTCCACAAAGCCTCGTAAAGCTGCAACATGCGATTTTCCACAGAAATCGTCTGAATCCTTTTCCCAAAGTCGTCCGACTGTTCCAAACCACATGTTTTACTGAGCTCGCCATTAAAAAGAGCCGACTGGTGACTCAATTACAATCCTGCTATTTGTACGACCATTTCATTCCCAATGTGGATTTGATTTCATTTCCCTTCAAACGCTTCACATTTATCAAACTCTTTCTCCTGAGAACTTTACGCCCTCAGCTCCAAACGCCTCTTTTCCCCTGGACAGAATTCCCGGTCCGGAAGTCGTCGTTCCCGTTTGTTGACATAATGTGTGTGATTGAATGTGTTCTGTTCATACTAGTTCCACTCCATACGGGTATATTACTGTGACACAAGGGGGCGTTATTGATTTTCTGTGAGTAAATCTGATTGGTGACATCACACCACATGTATAAGGAGATGTTCCCCACCCTTTCCCCTCTCTCTTGACTCTCTCACAGCGGGTTATGTTGGCCTGAATAAATATGCCCAATAAGCTCAAGAAAATATGGTGTCGTCCACCTTTTCTATGTTCAGATTCTTCTTTTGGTGCGTATCAGTGTAAACCTGCGAACAGCGTTGGTCACGTTTGGAGGACGTGAGTCTGGTGACGCTGCAGGATTCAGATGGAAAAACCGCTCTGACTGTAACACGTCTGAGTTTATGTCCACGCAGACCGGACGGAGAGATGAAGGGAGGAGGAGGAGGAGAAGGAGAAGGAGAAGAAGGAGAAGAAGGAGGAGAAGAAGGAGAAGGAGAAGAAGGAGGAGAAGGAGAAGAATGGAGGGTATGTTGTGGGTTTTAGTAGGGGTGGGCGATATCGATATTTTAAATATATCGAGATATTTTTGAAACTCAATATGAATTCGGGCATATCGATATATCGCTATAATGCTTACGTTTACTTCTGGTTTCGCCTGTTTTTGCCTTCTCTGTGCCGCGCTCGTCTCCGCCTCCTGCTTTTGTAACATAACGTTATTTTACTTCCTGTGTCAGTCTAATATGTATTTTATATCATAGTTATATTAGATATATATTCAGTCTAATATGTATTTTATATCATAGTTATATTAGATATATATTCAGTCTAATATGTATTTTATATCATAGTTATATTAGATATATATTCAGTCTAATATGTATTTTATATCATAGTTATATTAGATATATATTCAGTCTAATATGTATTTTATATCATAGTTATATTAGATATATATTCAGTCTAATATGTATTTTATATCATAGTTATATTAGATATATATTCTTTCTGCGTATCTGAGTCAGTGCTTCTGCTTTCATTAGAGGCGTTAGCGACTGCGTGATGTCTCATTAATTCTGACTTGTGTTCGCTGCTTTAGCTAAAGTGAATCTGCGCTCCCGGCACTCCCGGCGCTCCCGGCGCTCCCGGCGCTCCCGGCGCTCCCGGCGCTCCCGGCGCTCCCGGTGCTCCCGGCACTCCCGGCGCTCCCGGCGCTCCCGGCGCTCCCGGCGCTCCTGCGTCTTTACCGCTGCAGCTGTTACCTGAATTCAGTGCTTCTGCTCCGGGCGTATGTGCGGTGAGTTGCGTACAAAGTTATATGTATTTTTCGGATCATAAGGCGCATTTAAAATCCTTTAATTTGCTCAAAAATCTCAGTGCACTATATGTATGTATTAATTCTGGCTGTGCTAAATGACCTCGAAGCGATTTTATGTGGTACACGGCGCTCAAATATCTGTCAAAATGTTTTAGTACTTTTGTAAACTACGAAGCCGCACCGCTGGACGGACTGTTGCGGAGCGCGGAAGCGGTTATAGTTGAGCACAAAACAAACATCCGCAAACTCTCGAATGAGTCCAGTCGTATAAAAAATGTATTGTGTGTATTTTATCCATCACAATACGGATTGAAAAGTTACGACATCAAGAATTACAATCACGAAATGAAAATGTACGATTACTGCGGTGCTTCGGACTGAATTAGGACTGATCCAGGACTAAACCAGAACTGAACCAGGACTGTCCTGTCCTTTCACACACACGGGACTCACTCATTCAAGAGTTTACAGACACCATCTTATGCTCAACTCCAATCAAACATGCACAGATCTCCACCCATAGAGGTATTCATGCCTCCACCCCATGCACACGAACACCTCCGAAAGCCTCCGTACTCCAGACTGTCGGACCATTACGGCTGCTCTTACATCCATGTGGCTCCCGGAGTCAGGAGCGTCACAGAGTGATACGCACTGTGCTTCATCATAATATTAGGGCCTGTATAAGGAGCCGAAATGGCACCTGTTAAGAAACGTGCCGACTTACACACCCAAGTGAAGCAAACTAACTCGGTGCTGCCATCATTCCGGGTGGATTAACCAAAGAACTCCAACCGATAGATATTTGGTGTCAACAGGTGTTAAGTTAAAGTGCAGCTGTGTGGGAGCGTTGGACGACAGAAGGAGAACAAACATTCACCAAGACAGAGGCATCGCCGGGCGAGTAACGCCACGATCTGCCAATGGATCGAGGAGGCCTGGGCTAAGGTATCAGTCTCACTTAATATGCTAATGACTCGCTAATGACTAATAACACTGGTTTACTGAATTTTAAAAAACTCTTCCGGTTAACTCTGTTAAAACAGAACAAGTAGAGCAATCCACAGCCAAGGGCCGTGATCAATATGGATGTGTCCAATGGGCAGCTACACAACTACCCTCCGCAGAGGCTGCAGGAGATGCAGCAGCTGTGTGCCCAGGGAGGAATGGTGGAAATTAATATTAATAATTCATATCTTGTATTCATAAACTTATATTTTATTTTTGTGTATTGACGCGTCCCAATTTTCACCCCATCCATAGGAAGGAATGTCAGGTGTGGAAAGATGTGCCTGCTTGCTCACTTCAAGGACGGGGATGACATCTTCCTTATGGTTGATGTGAGTATAACTGTCATTACATATGAACCACTCCCTTCAGTCTCTGTCCTGCTGTTTTTTGATTGTTAATGAACAAAAACGATACCAGCCCCATCCTTTGGACACTTTGCACATTCCACTGATTAGCATGGCCATAAGACCGGAGCCAGCAGTTCAGTCTTTTAAAAAAAAGTTCATCCATTTGTACATTTGGCACCATAAATTGAAGCTGATTTCCCCCTTGCTGTTGAGTACAACATGACAGCATTTGTTTTCTTTGTTGTGGTTTAGTCAACTGTTTTTCTTCTCCAGCCTTCAGTTCCTGATGTACAGAGGTCTGTGACACTGCCAAGCAAACCTCAGTTAGTTTTACCAGGTATAAGTTTTCTTTACTTTGTAGATGTTTATTCTTGAATTAATGCATGTGGTTGAGGGACGACTGTTCCTAATGTCTGTTTTTTTTTGAGTATTTTTTTTGGCAGTATGCATGTCATTAATGTACAGTAAGAATAATAGTGGTCCGAGAATGGAACCTGGGGTACACCCACTTTTATTTCCTTTTCATCTGAAAGTATTTCGTTATATTTAACTCTTTGTGTTCTGTTCATTAAGTAGCTGGTAAATAGGCTGATAGCAGTACCTTTGATGCCGTAGTATTTTAGTTTGTGTAAAAGGATGTCATGGTCAATAGTATCAAACGCTTTGGACAGGTCAAGAAATATAGATATTGGTGTCTTTTTGTTTTCTAGATAGTTTATTACTTTGTCAATAAATTCAGTTGCAGCCAGTTCTGTTGAATGTTTTTTTCTAAATCCATATTGACTTTGGTAAAAAACCTTGTTTTCTGTCAAGTAGTCTGTGATTTGTCTGTGGATAATTTTTTCAAGTATTTTAGAGAATGAAGGGAGGAGTGCAATTGGTCTGTAGTTGTCAAAGACCTCATTGTCTTTACTTTTGAAGAGGGGACAAATAATGGCAATTTTCATTTGGTCTGGGAAGATGCCTGTTGTGAGAGACTGGTTTATAATATTTGTTAAAGGGTTTATTATTGCTGTTGAGAGAAATGTTATCATCTTCATGGAGATGCCATCCTGGCCGCAGCTAGTTTTGGGTTGAAATGCTTTTATGATTTTTAGGACTCCGGTGGCATTTACAGTAGAGAATTTGAAGGTAGACGTGGTCGGTGAGTTCAAGTATGTTGTGAAATCTGGTTTGCCTTCGGAGTCCAGTTTTTTTGCCAGATTTTCCCCTATTGTAACGAAAAATTCATTGAACTTGTTTGCAATTTCTGTTTTATCCCTTATTTCTTCACCGTTTACAGTAAATTTGGATGGGAAGATTGTTTTGTTTCTGTTCCTGTTAAGTAGGTCATTAAGAACATCCCATGTCTTTTTAATGTCATTTTTGTATCTGTCAAATTCTTCGTGATAATGTAGTTCTTTGGCATCAGGTATAAGTTTTTCAAGAATACTATTATACGTCTTGAGGTTTATTTTAAGAGTAGTGTGTTCAGCACTATCATGTTTGGCAAGCTTTGATCTGAGATACAGATTATCACGGAATTTAATTGATCAGACGATTCCTGGAGTTATCCAGTCAGAATTCTTATGCTCATTGTACTTAATGAGTTTGGTAGGGAGAGGTTTATCCTTGGCTTTCTGCATTTCTGAAATAAAAGTATGGTAGGTTACGTTCGGGTCGATGTGCGGGTCATTTGGGATCATGTTTCCCCAATCCTTGTACATTAGGTCATTTTTGAATGCATCAAGTGGGTGTGTGTGTATGTGTGCTTGTGTGTGTGTGTATGTGTGCTTGTGTGTGTGTGTATGTGTGCTTGTGTGTGTGTATGTGTGCTTGGGTGTGTGTGTATGTGTGCTTGGTGTGTGTGTATGTGTGCTTGGTGTGTGTGTGTATGTGTGCTTGTGTGTGTGTGTATGTGTGCTTGTGTGTGTGTGTATGTGTGCTTGTGTGTGTGTGTATGTGTGCTTGTGTGTGTGTGTATGTGTGCTTGGTGTGTGTGTATGTGTGCTTGGTGTGTGTGTGTATGTGTGCTTGTGTGTGTGTGTATGTGTGCTTGGTGTGTGTGTATGTGTGCTTGGTGTGTGTGTATGTGTGCGTGTGTGTGCGTGTATGTGTGCTTGGTGTGTGTGTATGTGTGCTTGGTGTGCGTGTATGTGTGCTTGGTGTGTGTGTATGTGTGCTTGGTGTGTGTGTGTATGTGTGCTTGGTGTGTGTGTGTATGTGTGCTTGGTGTATGTGTGTATGTGTGCTTGTGTGTGTGTGTATGTGTGCTTGTGTGTGTGTATGTGTGCTTGTGTGTGTGTATGTGTGCTTGTGTGTGTGTGTATGTGTGCTTGTGTGTGTGTATGTGTGCTTGTGTGTGTGTATGTGTGCTTGTGTGTGTGTATGTGTGCTTGTGTGTGTGTGTATGTGTGCTTGTGTGTGTGTGTATGTGTGCTTGTGTGTGTGTGTATGTGTGCTTGTGTGTGTGTGTATGTGTGCTTGGTGTGTGTATGTGTGCTTGTGTGTGTGTATGTGTGCTTGTGTGTGTGTGTGTATGTGTGCTTGGTGTGTGTGTATGTGTGTGTGTATGTGTGCTTGGTGTGTGTGTGTGTGTGCTTGGTGTGTGTGTATGTGTGCTTGTGTGTGTGTGTATGTGTGCTTGTGTGTGTGTGTATGTGTGCTTGTGTGTGTGTGTATGTGTGCTTGGTGTGTGTGTATGTGTGCTTGTGTGTGTGTGTATGTGTGCTTGGTGTGTGTGTATGTGTGCTTGGTGTGTGTGTATGTGTGCTTGGTGTGTGTGTGTGTGTGCTTGGTGTGTGTGTATGTGTGCTTGGTGTGTGTGTGTGTGTGCTTGGTGTGTGTGTATGTGTGCTTGGTGTGTGTGTATGTGTGCTTGGTGTGTGTGTTTGTGTGCTTGGTGTGTGTATGTGTGCTTGGTGTGTGTGTGTATGTGTGCTTGTGTGTGTGTGTATGTGTGCTTGGTGTGTGTGTATGTGTGCTTGTGTGTGTGTGTATGTGTGCTTGGTGTGTGTGTATGTGTGCTGGTGTGTGTGTGTATGTGTGCTTGGTGTGTGTGTATGTGTGCTTGGTGTGTGTGTATGTGTGCTTGGTGTGTGTGTGTATGTGTGCTTGTGTGTGCGTGTATGTGTGTTTGTGTGTTTGTGTATGTGTGCTGGTGTGTGTGTGTGTATGTGTGCTTGGTGTGTGTGTATGTGTGCTTGGTGTGTGTGTGTATGTGTGCTTGGTGTGTGTGTGTGTGTGCTTGGTGTGTGTGTATGTGTGCTTGGTGTGTGTGTATGTGTGCTTGGTGTGTGTGTATGTGTGCTTGGTGTGTGTATGTGTGCTTGGTGTGTGTGTATGTGTGCTTGGTGTGTGTGTATGTGTGCTTGGTGTGTGTGTGTGTGCTTGGTGTGTGTGTATGTGTGCTTGGTGTGTGTGTATGTGTGCTTGGTGTGTGTGTATGTGTGCTTGGTGTGTGTATGTGTGCTTGGTGTGTGTGTGTATGTGTGCTTGTGTGTGTGTATGTGTGCTTGTGTGTGTGTGTATGTGTGCTTGTGTGTGTGTATGTGTGCTTGTGTGTGTGTGTATGTGTGCTTGTGTGTGTGTATGTGTGCTTGTGTGTGTGTGTATGTGTGCTTGTGTGTGTGTATGTGTGCTTGTGTGTGTGTGTATGTGTGCTTGGTGTGTGTGTATGTGTGCTTGTGTGTGTGTGTATGTGTGCTTGTGTGTGTGTGTATGTGTGCTTGGTGTGTGTATGTGTGCTTGTGTGTGTGTGTATGTGTGCTTGGTGTGTGTGTGTATGTGTGCTTGTGTGTGTGTGTATGTGTGCTTGGTGTGTGTGTATGTGTGCTTGTGTGTGTGTGTATGTGTGCTTGGTGTGTGTGTATGTGTGCTTGTGTGTGTGTGTATGTGTGCTTGGTGTGTGTGTATGTGTGCTTGTGTGTGTGTGTATGTGTGCTTGTGTGTGTGTATGTGTGCTTGTGTGTGTGTGTATGTGTGCTTGGTGTGTGTGTATGTGTGCTTGTGTGTGTGTGTATGTGTGCTTGTGTGTGTGTGTATGTGTGCTTGTGTGTGTGTGTATGTGTGCTTGTGTGTGTGTGTATGTGTGCTTGTGTGTGTGTGTATGTGTGCTTGGTGTGTGTATGTGTGCTTATGTGTGTGTGTATGTGTGCTTGGTGTGTGTGTGTGTGTGTGCTTGTGTGTGTGTGTATGTGTGCTTGGTGTGTGTGTGTGTGTGCTTGTGTGTGTGTGTATGTGTGCTTGGTGTGTGTGTATGTGTGCTTGGTGTGTGTGTATGTGTGCTTGGTGTGTGTGTATGTGTGCTTGGTGTGTGTGTATGTGTGCTTGTGTGTGTGTGTATGTGTGCTTGGTGTGTGTGTATGTGTGCTTGTGTGCGCGTGTATTGAAAAAAATGGCGGCTGAAGGTGGCAACTCGACAGGTGCTGCTGCACTTCTCCTAAAACGACCTGGAATCCGCCTGATAACATCTCTGCAAATGGAATCTTTACGTCCTGGAACACACATTCTTCTACGTGCACAAAAAAGGAGGTTTTATTTTATCTCCGCGTGACTCTGTGTGTGTTTGCTCTCTTATTCACCCAGCTGTGGGGAAGCTGGTCTGCCGTATGTGAGCGTGAACGCTGCGTTGCGCACGGCACAGCAGCCGTGCCTTTTGCTCCATGGTGCCAGTACACGCTATACTCCAACATGCTGCGGGACGGGCGCGCTAGGCCTGCGCGCACTGTTCTGCCCGAGCGGCGTGGTACCACAGTGAGATCAGTAAATCGGGAAGTTTCAGCCTTCTTGTGCACGACTCTACTGCTGTGCGGGGACATTCATCTCAACCCCGGTCCTGGGGATTACCGCTCCCAAGAGGATGCGTTGCTATCAGCTGTTACACCTTCGTGCTAAGTCAGCAGCCACGGCCGTGTCACTCAAGCAGCATCTGTTAACGAACTCCAATATAGATTATCTTGGACTTTCGGGTTAATATTCCGGGCTCTTCAGTATACAGACGAGACAGATCTAAGGGAAAAGGCGGTGGCACACTGATTTATGTGAAGGAGAACATACAAAGCAAACTGTTGGACATTGATGACTATAACTTAGAATGTGTGGGGATATCCATTACACTTTCACCTGAAATGACATTTTATGTAATTGTGATGTACCGGCCTCCAACCTCTACAAATGAATTTTTTGTCTCTTTGGAAAAAATACTTCACAATGTGATGAAAGGAAGTCATATTACTGGGTGACTTTAACTTCAACTGGCTTGAAATATCACGCAGGAAAAAACTCAAGGAAATCACAAAATCTTTTCAAACGACACAATTGATAAGTAAACCTACTCGTATAACCAAGTCCTCTCAAACGTTATTAGATTTGATTTTTACTAATAAACCCGAACGAATAACTAGAAGTTATAATTTAATCACTGCCATGTCAGACCATAATCTGACCTTAGTGTCCAGAAAACTAACTAAAGCAAGATATAACAGAGCAAAACCAATAAAAAGTAAAGCGCGCATTGCTTTTATTCCAAGAAAAGACATACGTTTGGTTGCAAATGACATAAAACAAACTAATTGGGAAGAAATAATTGTTAATAAAAACTGTGAGCAGGGGTGTCATGAAGTAATGACAGTCTTGAATAAAAGTTTATTGAAATACACAAAAAACATGCCTAAAAAAAATAATGAGAAAAAAAATACCATGGTTTAATGACAAAATGTGGAGCCTCATGAAAAAGCGAGATGAATCTTTGAAAAAAATCACAAAAAAGTGGATTATCCACTGACCGCCACATTTTCACAAGTCTAAGAAATAAAGTTACATCTGCCCTCAGACAAGCTAGAGCCAATTTCTTTCTTGAAATAATAAAAAATGCACAAGGAAATAGCAAAATTGTGTGGCAAACTATTGATAAATTAATGGGAAAAGAAAAATTCAAATGTACAGATTTAAGTCTTAAATTGATAGCACTATTATTGATGATTCGTTACCAGTGGCAATACATTTCAATGAATATTTGATCAATTCAGTGCAAAAATTGGCACAGAATTTTCAAACTATTCCTCTCAATCCAATTAGCAATAATTATTCAAATTCTAATTTTTGTCTATTCCCAGCAAATGAAAGTAAGGTTGGGAAGATTATCTCCTTATTAAAAAGTAACAAATCAAAGGACATTTATAGACTTGAGGTGGCATTCTTAAAAAGAAATAAAGACTCACTCACTGGCCCACTAACTGACACGATAAATAAGTCTGTTTTTGAAGGTGTGTTTCCTGAAACTCTAAAACGTGCTATAGTTACCCCTGTTTTTAAATCAGGGTCATTTTCATCCTATAAGTCTCCTTCCAATTGCGTCAAAGGTGCATGAAAAAGTTGTGGCAGAGCAACTAACAGCACATTTTAACCAAACTTCTCTCTTACACCCAATGCAATTTGGGTTTAGACAGAAGCACTCGACAGATCTGGCCTGTTGCTATTTCCTGGAAGAAATTCGGGCACACGTAGATCAGGGAAGAGTAGTGGGGTCTGTCTTCCTTGATCTACGCAAAGCCGTTGACACAGTGAATCATGAGATACTCCTTAACAAGCTCAATAATTACAGTCTTTCAGTACATACTCTAAATTGGTTAAGGTCTTATCTGAAGGATCGGCAGCAGTGCGTTCGGGTTAATAATACTCTATCCCCGTTTAAAAATATCTCTATGGGAGTGCCTCAGGGGTCCATTTTGGGACCTCTGCTTTTTAGTGTTTATATAAACGATCTCCCTACTTGCACTGATATTGATATATTAATGTATGCTGATGATACAGTGCTTTTCACCCATGGGAAAAACTTACAGGAAGTTACAGAAAAACTAACAAGAGAAATGGAAAAAGTGTCAATCTGGCTACAAAATTCTTGCCTTACATTAAACACTGAAAAAACAGTCTCAATGCTGTTTACAAACAAGCGCAAATCTTCTCAAACTTTTGAAATATTAGTAAATGGTCAAATTATTAAAAATGTAAATGAATTTAAATCTCTAGGATTAATGCTTGACTCAAATATTAGCTTTAAAAATCACATAAAAAGACTTGGAAACAAGTTCAGTTTAATGAATTTTAAACATATCAGAAATTCCTTAACAACCGAGGCCTCCTTCACATATGTAAATGCCAGGGTAGTGTCCCATCCTTCACATATTTAAATGCCAGGG
Source organism: Odontamblyopus rebecca (assembly GCA_030686955.1). Taxonomy (NCBI): domain Eukaryota; kingdom Metazoa; phylum Chordata; class Actinopteri; order Gobiiformes; family Gobiidae; genus Odontamblyopus; species Odontamblyopus rebecca. The sequence continues at coordinate 2,197,974 of CM060663.1, read as the reverse complement.
TAGTGTCCCATCCTTCACATATTTAAATGCCAGGGTAGTGTGCCATCCTTCACATATTTAAATGCCAGGGTAGTGTCCCATCCTTCACATATTTAAATGCCAGGGTAGTGACCCATCCTTCACATATTTAAATGCCAGGGTAGTGTCCCATCCTTCACATATTTAAATGCCAGGGTAGTGTCCCATCCTTCACATATTTAAATGCCAGGGTAGTGCCCCATCCTTCACATATTTAAATGCCAGGGTAGTGTCCCATCCTTCACATATGTAAATGCCAGGGTAGTGCCCATCCTTCACATATTTAAATGCCAGGGTAGTGTCCCATCCTTCACATATTTAAATGCCAGGGTAGTGCCCCATCCTTCACATATGTAAATGCCAGGGTAGTGCCCCATCCTTCACATATTTAAATGCCAGGGTAGTGTCCCATCCTTCACATATTTAAATGCCAGGGTAGTGTCCCATCCTTCACATATTTAAATGCCAGGGTAGTGCCCATCCTTCACATATTTAAATGCCAGGGTAGTGCCCCATCCTTCACATATGTAAATGCCAGGGTAGTGCCCATCCTTCACATATTTAAATGCCAGGGTAGTGCCCCATCCTTCACATATTTAAATGCCAGGGTAGTGCCCCATCCTTCACATATGTAAATGCCAGGGTAGTGCCCATCCTTCACATATTTAAATGCCAGGGTAGTGCCCCATCCTTCACATATTTAAATGCCAGGGTAGTGTCCCATCCTTCACATATTTAAATGCCAGGGTAGTGCCCCATCCTTCACATATGTAAATGCCAGGGTAGTGCCCCATCCTTCACATATTTAAATGCCAGGGTAGTGCCCCATCCTTCACATATTTAAATGCCAGGGTAGTGCCCCATCCTTCACATATGTAAATGCCAGGGTAGTGCCCATCCTTCACATATTTAAATGCCAGGGTAGTGCCCCATCCTTCACATATTTAAATGCCAGGGTAGTGCCCCATCCTTCACATATTTAAATGCCAGGGTAGTGCCCATCCTTCACATATTTAAATGCCAGGGTAGTGCCCCATCCTTCACATATGTAAATGCCAGGGTAGTGCCCCATCCTTCACATATGTAAATGCCAGGGTAGTGCCCATCCTTCACATATTTAAATGCCAGGGTAGTGCCCCATCCTTCGCATATTTAAATGCCAGGGTAGTGCCCCATCCTTCACATATGTAAATGCCAGGGTAGTGCCCCATCCTTCACATATTTAAATGCCAGGGTAGTGCCCCATCCTTCACATATTTAAATGCCAGGGTAGTGCCCCATCCTTCACATATGTAAATGCCAGGGTAGTGTCCCATCCTTCACATATGTAAATGCCAGGGTAGTGCCCCATCCTTCACATATGTAAATGCCAGGGTAGTGTCCCATCCTTCACATATTTAAATGCCAGGGTAGTGCCCCATCCTTCACATATTTAAATGCCAGGGTAGTGCCCCATCCTTCACATATGTAAATGCCAGGGTAGTGCCCCATCCTTCACATATTTAAATGCCAGGGTAGTGCCCCATCCTTCACATATGTAAATGCCAGGGTAGTGCCCCACCCTTCACATATTTAAATGCCAGGGTAGTGCCCCATCCTTCACATATGTAAATGCCAGGGTAGTGCCCCATCCTTCACATATGTAAATGCCAGGGTAGTGCCCCATCCTTCACATATTTAAATGCCAGGGTAGTGCCCCATCCTTCACATATGTAAATGCCAGGGTAGTGCCCCATCCTTCACATATTTAAATGCCAGGGTAGTGCCCCATCCTTCACATATTTAAATGCCAGGGTAGTGTCCCATCCTTCACATATGTAAATGCCAGGGTAGTGCCCCATCCTTCACATATTTAAATGCCAGGGTAGTGCCCCATCCTTCACATATTTAAATGCCAGGGTAGTGCCCCATCCTTCACATATTTAAATGCCAGGGTAGTGCCCCATCCTTCACATATTTAAATGCCAGGGTAGTGCCCCATCCTTCACATATTTAAATGCCAGGGTAGTGTCCCATCCTTCACATATTTAAATGCCAGGGTAGTGCCCCATCCTTCACATATTTAAATGCCAGGGTAGTGTCCCATCCTTCACATATGTAAATGCCAGGGTAGTGCCCCATCCTTCACATATTTAAATGCCAGGGTAGTGCCCCATCCTTCACATATTTAAATGCCAGGGTAGTGCCCCATCCTTCACATATTTAAATGCCAGGGTAGTGCCCCATCCTTCACATATTTAAATGCCAGGGTAGTGCCCCATCCTTCACATATTTAAATGCCAGGGTAGTGCCCATCCTTCACATATTTAAATGCCAGGGTAGTGTCCCATCCTTCACATATTTAAATGCCAGGGTAGTGCCCCATCCTTCACATATTTAAATGCCAGGGTAGTGCCCCATCCTTCACATATGTAAATGCCAGGGTAGTGCCCATCCTTCACATATGTAAATGCCAGGGTAGTGCCCCATCCTTCACATATGTAAATGCCAGGGTAGTGTCCCATCCTTCACATATTTAAATGCCAGGGTAGTGTCCCATCCTTCACATATGTAAATGCCAGGGTAGTGCCCCATCCTTCACATATGTAAATGCCAGGGTAGTGTGCCATCCTTCACATATTTAAATGCCAGGGTAGTGTCCCATCCTTCACATATGTAAATGCCAGGGTAGTGCCCCATCCTTCACATATTTAAATGCCAGGGTAGTGCCCCATCCTTCACATATTTAAATGCCAGGGTAGTGCCCCATCCTTCACATATGTAAATGCCAGGGTAGTGCCCCATCCTTCACATATTTAAATGCCAGGGTAGTGTCCCATCCTTCACATATGTAAATGCCAGGGTAGTGTGCCATCCTTCACATATGTAAATGCCAGGGTAGTGCCCCATCCTTCACATATGTAAATGCCAGGGTAGTGCCCCATCCTTCACATATGTAAATGCCAGGGTAGTGTCCCATCCTTCACATATTTAAATGCCAGGGTAGTGCCCCATCCTTCACATATGTAAATGCCAGGGTAGTGCCCCATCCTTCACATATTTAAATGCCAGGGTAGTGCCCCATCCTTCACATATTTAAATGCCAGGGTAGTGCCCCATCCTTCACATATGTAAATGCCAGGGTAGTGCCCATCCTTCACATATTTAAATGCCAGGGTAGTGCCCCATCCTTCACATATGTAAATGCCAGGGTAGTGCCCCATCCTTCACATATTTAAATGCCAGGGTAGTGCCCCATCCTTCACATATTTAAATGCCAGGGTAGTGCCCCATCCTTCACATATTTAAATGCCAGGGTAGTGTCCCATCCTTCACATATGTAAATGCCAGGGTAGTGCCCCATCCTTCACATATTTAAATGCCAGGGTAGTGCCCCATCCTTCACATATGTAAATGCCAGGGTAGTGCCCCATCCTTCACATATGTAAATGCCAGGGTAGTGCCCCATCCTTCACATATGTAAATGCCAGGGTAGTGCCCCATCCTTCACATATGTAAATGCCAGGGTAGTGCCCCATCCTTCACATATTTAAATGCCAGGGTAGTGTCCCATCCTTCACATATGTAAATGCCAGGGTAGTGCCCCATCCTTCACATATGTAAATGCCAGGGTAGTGCCCCATCCTTCACATATGTAAATGCCAGGGTAGTGTCCCATCCTTCACATATTTAAATGCCAGGGTAGTGCCCCATCCTTCACATATTTAAATGCCAGGGTAGTGTCCCATCCTTCACATATGTAAATGCCAGGGTAGTGCCCCATCCTTCACATATGTAAATGCCAGGGTAGTGCCCATCCTTCACATATTTAAATGCCAGGGTAGTGTCCCATCCTTCACATATTTAAATGCCAGGGTAGTGCCCCATCCTTCACATATTTAAATGCCAGGGTAGTGTCCCATCCTTCACATATGTAAATGCCAGGGTAGTGCCCCATCCTTCACATATGTAAATGCCAGGGTAGTGCCCCATCCTTCACATATTTAAATGCCAGGGTAGTGCCCCATCCTTCACATATTTAAATGCCAGGGTAGTGTGCCATCCTTCACATATTTAAATGCCAGGGTAGTGTGCCATCCTTCACATATGTAAATGCCAGGGTAGTGTCCCATCCTTCACATATTTAAATGCCAGGGTAGTGCCCCATCCTTCACATATTTAAATGCCAGGGTAGTGCCCCATCCTTCACATATTTAAATGCCAGGGTAGTGCCCCATCCTTCACATATTTAAATGCCAGGGTAGTGCCCCATCCTTCACATATGTAAATGCCAGGGTAGTGTCCCATCCTTCACATATTTAAATGCCAGGGTAGTGTCCCATCCTTCACATATTTAAATGCCAGGGTAGTGCCCCATCCTTCACATATGTAAATGCCAGGGTAGTGTCCCATCCTTCACATATTTAAATGCCAGGGTAGTGCCCCATCCTTCACATATTTAAATGCCAGGGTAGTGCCCCATCCTTCACATATGTAAATGCCAGGGTAGTGCCCCATCCTTCACATATTTAAATGCCAGGGTAGTGCCCCATCCTTCACATATTTAAATGCCAGGGTAGTGACCCATCCTTCACATATTTAAATGCCAGGGTAGTGCCCCATCCTTCACATATTTAAATGCCAGGGTAGTGTCCCATCCTTCACATATTTAAATGCCAGGGTAGTGCCCCATCCTTCACATATTTAAATGCCAGGGTAGTGCCCCATCCTTCACATATGTAAATGCCAGGGTAGTGTCCCATCCTTCACATATGTAAATGCCAGGGTAGTGCCCCATCCTTCACATATTTAAATGCCAGGGTAGTGCCCCATCCTTCACATATGTAAATGCCAGGGTAGTGCCCCATCCTTCACATATGTAAATGCCAGGGTAGTGCCCCATCCTTCACATATTTAAATGCCAGGGTAGTGCCCCATCCTTCACATATGTAAATGCCAGGGTAGTGCCCCATCCTTCACATATGTAAATGCCAGGGTAGTGCCCATCCTTCACATATGTAAATGCCAGGGTAGTGCCCCATCCTTCACATATTTAAATGCCAGGGTAGTGCCCCATCCTTCACATATGTAAATGCCAGGGTAGTGCCCCATCCTTCACATATGTAAATGCCAGGGTAGTGCCCCATCCTTCACATATTTAAATGCCAGGGTAGTGCCCCATCCTTCACATATGTAAATGCCAGGGTAGTGCCCCATCCTTCACATATGTAAATGCCAGGGTAGTGCCCATCCTTCACATATGTAAATGCCAGGGTAGTGCCCCATCCTTCACATATGTAAATGCCAGGGTAGTGCCCCATCCTTCACATATGTAAATGCCAGGGTAGTGCCCCATCCTTCACATATTTAAATGCCAGGGTAGTGTCCCATCCTTCACATATTTAAATGCCAGGGTAGTGCCCCATCCTTCACATATTTAAATGCCAGGGTAGTGACCAACCTTCACAAAATTAAATTCCAGGGTAGTGTCCCATCCTTCACATATGTAAATGCCAGGGTAGTGCCCCATCCTTCACATATTTAAATGCCAGGGTAGTGCCCCATCCTTCACATATTTAAATGCCAGGGTAGTGTCCCATCCTTCACATATGTAAATGCCAGGGTAGTGTCCCATCCTTCACATATTTAAATGCCAGGGTAGTGCCCCATCCTTCACATATGTAAATGCCAGGGTAGTGCCCCATCCTTCACATATTTAAATGCCAGGGTAGTGTCCCATCCTTCACATATGTAAATGCCAGGGTAGTGACCCATCCTTCACATATTTAAATGCCAGGGTAGTGTCCCATCCTTCACATATGTAAATGCCAGGGTAGTGCCCCATCCTTCACATATTTAAATGCCAGGGTAGTGCCCCATCCTTCACATATGTAAATGCCAGGGTAGTGTCCCATCCTTCACATATGTAAATGCCAGGGTAGTGCCCCATCCTTCACATATGTAAATGCCAGGGTAGTGCCCCATCCTTCACATATGTAAATGCCAGGGTAGTGTCCCATCCTTCACATATTTAAATGCCAGGGTAGTGCCCATCCTTCACATATTTAAATGCCAGGGTAGTGCCCCATCCTTCACATATTTAAATGCCAGGGTAGTGTCCCATCCTTCACATATGTAAATGCCAGGGTAGTGCCCCATCCTTCACATATTTAAATGCCAGGGTAGTGTCCCATCCTTCACATATTTAAATGCCAGGGTAGTGCCCCATCCTTCACATATGTAAATGCCAGGGTAGTGCCCCATCCTTCACATATTTAAATGCCAGGGTAGTGTCCCATCCTTCACATATGTAAATGCCAGGGTAGTGTCCCATCCTTCACATATGTAAATGCCAGGGTAGTGCCCATCCTTCACATATTTAAATGCCAGGGTAGTGCCCCATCCTTCACATATTTAAATGCCAGGGTAGTGTCCCATCCTTCACATATGTAAATGCCAGGGTAGTGCCCCATCCTTCACATATTTAAATGCCAGGGTAGTGCCCCATCCTTCACATATGTAAATGCCAGGGTAGTGCCCCATCCTTCACATATGTAAATGCCAGGGTAGTGCCCCATCCTTCACATATGTAAATGCCAGGGTAGTGTCCCATCCTTCACATATTTAAATGCCAGGGTAGTGTCCCATCCTTCACATATTTAAATGCCAGGGTAGTGCCCCATCCTTCACATATGTAAATGCCAGGGTAGTGCCCCATCCTTCACATATGTAAATGCCAGGGTAGTGTCCCATCCTTCACATATTTAAATGCCAGGGTAGTGCCCCATCCTTCACATATTTAAATGCCAGGGTAGTGCCCCATCCTTCACATATGTAAATGCCAGGGTAGTGCCCCATCCTTCACATATGTAAATGCCAGGGTAGTGCCCCATCCTTCACATATTTAAATGCCAGGGTAGTGTCCCATCCTTCACATATGTAAATGCCAGGGTAGTGCCCCATCCTTCACATATTTAAATGCCAGGGTAGTGCCCCATCCTTCACATATGTAAATGCCAGGGTAGTGCCCCATCCTTCACATATGTAAATGCCAGGGTAGTGTCCCATCCTTCACATATGTAAATGCCAGGGTAGTGTCCCATCCTTCACATATTTAAATGCCAGGGTAGTGTCCCATCCTTCACATATGTAAATGCCAGGGTAGTGCCCCATCCTTCACATATGTAAATGCCAGGGTAGTGCCCCATCCTTCACATATTTAAATGCCAGGGTAGTGCCCCATCCTTCACATATGTAAATGCCAGGGTAGTGCCCCATCCTTCACATATGTAAATGCCAGGGTAGTGTCCCATCCTTCACATATGTAAATGCCAGGGTAGTGCCCCATCCTTCACATATGTAAATGCCAGGGTAGTGCCCCATCCTTCACATATGTAAATGCCAGGGTAGTGCCCCATCCTTCACATATTTAAATGCCAGGGTAGTGTCCCATCCTTCACATATTTAAATGCCAGGGTAGTGCCCCATCCTTCACATATTTAAATGCCAGGGTAGTGCCCCATCCTTCACATATGTAAATGCCAGGGTAGTGTCCCATCCTTCACATATTTAAATGCCAGGGTAGTGTGCCATCCTTCACATATTTAAATGCCAGGGTAGTGCCCCATCCTTCACATATGTAAATGCCAGGGTAGTGCCCCATCCTTCACATATGTAAATGCCAGGGTAGTGTCCCATCCTTCACATATGTAAATGCCAGGGTAGTGTCCCATCCTTCACATATGTAAATGCCAGGGTAGTGCCCCATCCTTCACATATTTAAATGCCAGGGTAGTGTCCCATCCTTCACATATGTAAATGCCAGGGTAGTGTCCCATCCTTCACATATTTAAATGCCAGGGTAGTGTCCCATCCTTCACATATTTAAATGCCAGGGTAGTGCCCCATCCTTCACATATTTAAATGCCAGGGTAGTGTCCCATCCTTCACATATGTAAATGCCAGGGTAGTGCCCCATCCTTCACATATTTAAATGCCAGGGTAGTGTCCCATCCTTCACATATGTAAATGCCAGGGTAGTGTCCCATCCTTCACATATTTAAATGCCAGGGTAGTGCCCCATCCTTCACATATTTAAATGCCAGGGTAGTGCCCATCCTTCACATATTTAAATGCCAGGGTAGTGTCCCATCCTTCACATATTTAAATGCCAGGGTAGTGTCCCATCCTTCACATATGTAAATGCCAGGGTAGTGCCCCATCCTTCACATATTTAAATGCCAGGGTAGTGTCCCATCCTTCACATATGTAAATGCCAGGGTAGTGCCCCATCCTTCACATATGTAAATGCCAGGGTAGTGCCCCATCTTCGTTACTGCATTACAAGCTGGTCTCAGGCCTGTAAAACATCTCTAAAGCCAATTGAAACATTATATAAAAGGGCACTAAAAATACAGGACAAAAAATCTCGTCTGTACCACCACTGCCCAATTTTGGCGAAATACAAATTGCTAAATTTTCAAAACTTGTCTAAATTTAATGAAATTATAACATTGTTCAAAATCATTCATGGCGCTGCTGCTCCCCCTCTGAAAAAGTTTGTGGTGCTCACGTCAGAGAGGAGCTCCACACGCTCCACAGCCCGAGGACAGTGCACTGTTCTGAAGTTTAGACCCTCGTTTGGTCGGTCCTCTTTTTCGTACAAAGCCATAAGCCTCTGGAACACGCTGCCGTCTGAAATAGTCTCATGCACAAGTTATGGACTGTTTGCACGTCTGACCAAACGATGGCTTTTATCCACTCAAACATGCACACACTAATGAACTGTGTGAATACAGAAATATGAAATGTACACTCAACAAAAATATAAACGCAACACTTTTGTTTTTGCTCCCATTTGTCATGAGATGGACTCAAAGATCTAAAATTCATTCCAGATACACAATATTACCATTTCTCTCAAACATTGTTCACAAATCTGTCTAAATGTGTGATAGTGGCACTTTTGCTTTGCTGAGATAATCCATCCCACCTCACAGGTGCCACATCAAGATGCTCATCAGACACCATGATTAGTGCACAGGTGAACCTTAGACTGCCCACAATAAAAGGCCATGAGAATATAAAACAGGGGGAGGGATCCCATCGTTGGCGACCCCCTCGTCGCCAATTTTTCTGTGGTGTATTTCACTAAATAACTCACAGAAGACAGTCAGCACTCTTGCTAAATGAACACTCTTTACTTTGCTCAAACGGAACTGAATACAGATATCCCAGCATTCCCTAACTAGGCTGAGATGTTTGGTCTACGGCACAACCAAGTTACCAAAATACTTAAACTCAAAAGTTTAATACATCACATCACCCCCCTTTTTAAATGAAGGTTCTCTTCTGCTGCCTAATATTTTAACCACATAAATCAGTGCCTTATTACTTAAACCAGAAGGTGTAACAGATATCATTATCTAACTTTTTTTTTTTTTTTTTTTTTTTTTTACGTTGCTAGAACAGTGTTAATTCAAAACAGTCCATTTGACCCTTAGTCCAACGATGAACCAAATTTTCAAAAATAACTAATCTGCATGTTAAGGGTCATAGTGCTCAGGAGGCTTCTTTTCTCGGGCTGAGCGACGTAAGCTTTGAGATGCGGTTGGCACTTCATCACTGTCCCCGTGCACAGGATCAGCATCTGCTGACGTGTCCTGGATCACACTGGGCTGGGCTGATGTGTGAGTGTTTGCACAGTCAGTATTCAGATCCAGTCCATCGGCTGTGACACGAGATCTCAACTGATCACCATGTCTCCTGTATGTGATATCTGTGTCTGTCCCTTGGACTCTGTAGGACACTGGTCCTGTTTGCTCCACGATCACTCCAGGAATCCATTTCTCTCTTCCCCCCGCTGTATTTTGCAAATACACAGGGTCATCCTGGCAAAACGATCTGTCCACTGCTCGCTGGTCATGGTAGAACTTCTGCATGTACTGTTTCTTGCGAACGGTGACTGTCGTGTCAGGATGGATCAGGTCCAGGCGAGTGCGCATATGTCTGTTTAGAAACAAGTCTGCGGGTGACTGGCCTGTAGTGCAATTTGGAGTACAGCGGTACTGCATCAGGAACATAGAGATCTTGTCCTCTATATCCATTGTGGTGCGTCCAAGCTTTCTCATTCCATTTTTAAATGTCTGCACGTACCTTTCGGCGAGGCCATTACTGGCAGGGTGACCAGGGGCGCTGGTTGAGTGCACAATTCCATTCTGCCGCATGAAGGTCTTAAACTCATCACACGTGAATTGCGTTCCGTTGTCCGTGACAATGTGCTCAGGAAGACCGTATGCTGCAAACAGTCTCCGAAGTCTTGAGATGGTGGCTTGTGAGGTGATGTTGGGCATTCGGAACACCTCCAGCCACTTGGAGTACGCATCCACCACGATCATGAAAGAGTGACCTAGGAATGGACCGGCAAAGTCTATGTGTAGCCTTTTCCAGCTCTGGCCCGGAAACTCCCATGGGTGTAATGGCACCTGTCGAGGCATCCGCTGTTCCATCTGGCAAGACTCACAAGCTCTGCAGACTTGTTCTAGATCTCCATCAATCTTAGGCCACCACACATACTTGCGTGCGAGGGCTTTCATCTTTACAACACCCTGGTGACCAGAATGCAACTCCTCTAACACAATTTACCTTTGTTTCTCAGGTATCACTACCCGGGTGCCCCAAAGGACACATCCGCGCTCAACAGACAGTTCACATCTGCGCGTGTGGAAGGCTTTCAGGCTTGTCTCCACATCATTTGGCCAACCATTCATGATGAACTTCAGAACCTTGGACAGTGTGTTGTCTGTTCGTGTAGCACGTGCTACAGAGTCAGCATTCAACAGCGACTGCGCTAGATGTTCCGTTAGCAGTGCGTGAATGCATTCGGATATGGCCGCTGTCCCTGCATCACTTGTTTCCGGCAAGGGAACTCTCGAAAGTCCGTCCGCATTGCTGTGTTTTTCCGATGCACAGTACTCAATGGTATAGTCATAAGCAGACAATATAATTGCCCATCTTTGAATTCAAGCTGCAGCCATAGTGGGTAGACATTTGTGCTCTCCAAAAAGAGTCAGCAGGGGCTTATGATCAGTCACTAGCTTAAATTTCCTTCCCCATAAATACTGGTGGAACTTTTTAACACCAAATATCAATGACAGTCCCTCTTTTTCAATTTGAGAATAGTTTTTCTCAGCAGGGGCCAGCGTCCGTGACGCATATGCAATGGGCCTCTTTTCTCCTGATGGCATTTCATGTTGAATGACAGCCCCTATGCCATAGGCTGATGAATTACAAGCCAGTGTAAGAGGTAGGTCTGGATCGTAGTGTACCAGAACCTTGTCACTTGTTAACAACTCCTTACACTGTTCAAAAGCCTTTTGCTCAGGTCCCTTCCACTCCCACTCTACCTGATCTTTTAACAGTCTATAGAGAGGAGCTAGCACCGTGCTTTGGTTTGGCATGAATCGTCCATAGTAATTCACTAGCCCCAAAAACGCTCTCAGCTCCTTCACAGATGAGGGCGCTGGTGCATCCTTGATTGCCTTTACCTTATCTGGAGATGGATGAATGCCTTGGCTGTTCAACACATGTCCCAGATATTCAATCTGCTTTTTCCCAAACTCACATTTGGATTTCTTCACCCTCAAGCCACATTCTTGGAGTCTCTGTAACACCTTTTGTAGCTTTTGCACATGGTCAAGTTCAGTTTTTCCAGTTATCAACAGATCATCCAAATAAACAACTACATCCAGATCTTTCATGAGGTTCTCCATAATGCGTTGGAAAATGGAGGGGGCTGAGCTAACCCCAAAAGCTAGCCTATTGTACATGAATAGACCTCGATGTGTGTTGATGGTCAGTAGCTTCTTTGACTCATCCTCCAAAAGGACTTGCTGATATGCTGAGGCAAGGTCAATCTTTGAGAATATTTTCCCTCCACTTAGCGTGGCCATCAGCTCCTCAATTCGAGGCAGAGGGTAGGTCTCGGTAGTGGCAGCTTGATTGACAGTTAATTTGTAATCTCCACACAAGCGAATTGTATTGTCTCGTTTCACTACAGGTACCACCGGTGCAGCCCACTCACTGTGTTTAACCGGTGTGACTATGCCTGCCTTCTCCAATCGGTCTAGTTCAGCATCCACTCTGGCCTTCATTGCAAAAGGCAGTGGGCGGCTCTTGCAAAACCTTGGGTTGACTTCTGGGTTTACGAGAATTCTGGCTTTGATGCCACGTAGAGTGCCTAGTTCGTCCTTAAACACCTCTGTGTGTAACTTCAGCACTTCCTCTATTGATTTCGGTTCATGCATCTCACATACATGTTTTATTTCTTTCCAGTCCAAATTTAACTTTTGCAGCCAGTTCCTGCCGCACAGTGCGGGGCCAGCACCTTTCACTACAATTAAAGGTAGCTGTTCTCTTTGCTGTTTGTAGCTAACTGTGGCTTCAAACTGCCCTAACACAGGCATGGTTTCTCCCGTGTAAGTCTTTAGCTTGACACTAGCAACATCTAGTGGCTGTTCTGGGAACATCGCCTGGAACACTTGTTCAGAAACTATACTGACAGCAGCCCCAGTGTCAATTTCCATTTCAATATCTTTTCCATCCACTAGAAAGTTCGTTTTGAAGGATTGTTTACACTCTTCACTTGCTAGAGTAAACATTGGCAATTCATCTTCCTCTTCTACCCCCACATATTTTGTGTTTCTTTCAGATTGTTCATTACGTCTTTTATTTGCTTTATTAGCAGCTACTTTTCCTTTACAAGCTTTCTTAATATGTCCCGTTTTTCCACAATTGTGGCATTTTATCTCTTTGAAGTGGCAAACCTCTGGAGTGTGGTTTCTACCGTTGCATCGGTAGCACTTCCTCCCCGTTGAGTTGGAGGAACGTGCCTCAACTTTGTGTACTGCCTCCGCGCGCGAATCCTGTCCACGGAGTTGCTGCGAGTCCCTCTCAGCCGTCTCCATGTTCAACGCGATCTCGAAGGCTCGAGCAAAAGTCAAGTTCGCTTCCGACAGCAATCGTCGCTGGCATGCCTCATTCCGTATTCCACTCACAAAACGATCCCGTAGAGCCTCGTCCAACGTTGCTCCGAACTGACAGTGAACTGCACACTGCTTTAGCTCAGCTACGTAGGTGGTCACACTTTCATCAGGCTTTTGGTTGCAGTGGTTAAAACGGAATCTTTCCGCTATTAGTAACGGCTTCGGCTCGAAATGAGCAGTCAATGCGTCCACAATGTCTTTGAAGGACTTATCCTTCGGCTTATTTGGTTGAACTAAATTTCTTAATAGTCCATAAGTTGTTGCTCCCATTACGCTTAGCAATGTAGCTACTTGGTGATCCTCATCAATGTCGTTAGCCAGAAAGAACTGTTCCAATCGTTCCACATAAGCCGACCACGACTCTAGCTTCGGGACAAATTCCCCTATTGACCCTATTAAAGACATATTGTCTAACTTTTATCCTCGTCACCAATTTTTCTGTGGTGTATTTCACTAAATAACTTACAGAAGACAGTCAGCACTCTTGCTAAATGAACACTCTTTACTCAAACGTCTGACCAAACAATGGCTTTTATCCACTCAAACCTGCACACACTAATGAACTGTGTGAATACAGAAATATGAAATGTATATAGTGCGTGTGGTTGTGATGTATGAATGTGACTGATCTTATCTCTAGGACTGAGTTACCATTTTGTAAGTTGTTTTTCATGTTATTTTATTGGCGTATCTGCCATTTTATATCAACCTGTCCAGGGACTGCAGGTGGAAATTAGCATATTTGCTATAACCTGGCACAAACATATTACCTCTTCTGTCTAGGTCAATGTTTTTATGTGCATTGTCCCTGTCAAATAAACTAATAAACTAAACTAAACTAAAGTGAGTGTTCATCGCATTTGGTGACTGAAATGAATTTTGGAGGCTTTTGGTAGTTATGTTTCATGTCAATGCAAAGACAGGGAAATGGTCTGATATGGCGCTGGTAATAATGCCACTAAGGTTTTTATGTTTTTGTTTAAATTTACATATATATGGTCAAGGAGTGTGCAATTTTTCTGAGAGAATCGGGTTGGGAGGGTAATTTGTGGAAATAGACCAGCACAGCACATCGAACTTAACCAATCTTTGTATGAATCTTTCTCATGAATTTTTAGTAAGTCAATATTAAAATCTCCAGCTAAAATTATCTGCGCATTGCTTTTTTCTAAAAACTGGGTAACCATGCTGAATTCATCTATAAACATATTTGTGTTTTCATCACTATTATCGTCTCTTGGAGGTTTATAAATATTACCAAGTATGACCTTCTTCTTTAGGTTGTCTCCTTTGATCTCCACAAAAAGTCCTTCCCATATGGCCGATGATCTCTGTGGCGTTAGGATTTTGTGTTGATAAGAGTCTTTGAGGTAGATGAGAAGGCCTCCATGTTTGCTGATCGTCGAACTTTGCTTGATCATCTGATATCCGGGAAGTGCAAGGTGGGAGTCATCCATTTTGTCCGGGAGCCAAGTTTCCTGGATGCAGATGACATCGAAAGTAATGCTTTTTTGGCGCAGTTCGTGGATTATCGGTTTTATTTTGACAATTTTGGCGGAGATAGACTGGCTAGTTAAGCTAAGCACTTTGAAAGACGAATCATTATTCAGACTATCAGCAACAGAGGAAAAGTCGTAGTAGCTTGAATGATTTGTGGTAGGAATTTCATCTTCTGGATGTTGGGTATCATTGAGAATGTCTAATAAGCTGTTTGCACTGAATCCACCGAAATTTGAAAGGATGTTATCATTTAGTGAGGACATTATTCGGATGTTTGGCTAGAGCCAGAGGCATATTCCCCAGCTTGTTCCATGTAGCTCGCCTGTAGCTCTGTATCCTCTTTAATTTCCAGTTTTTTTCCAGCATTGTTTAGGATATAGATCCTCTGATTAAATGTCCAGGTGTTCTTGATTTTTTTTTCTCCTTTTTGGCCATTCTGCACATGTAGAACAGCTTAGACTGTTCTTTTGTCAGTATTTCAGAAAGGAAGATTCCTCTTCCAATTTTGGTTCTCTTAGTGTAGATCGAGCGCTTCGTCCACACATTATTGAATGTGACAACCACGTCTTGACGAGAACGCTGCTGTTCCTCCCTTCTACTGAACGCACCCTGACCTCTGACCTCACCCGCGTCACGTGATCTATCGCCTGTGACGTCACCTGATTCAGCCATTTTTGTTTTTAATATTTTCACATCCAAGTCCATCTGATGAAGATTAACTGAGCAATTTTCCTTCACGAGAGTGACAAACTCCTGTTTAAGTTCGTCAGAAGTGTTCCCCTTGAGACCTACCACCTTTAGTTTGAGCGTGTGTGACCTGTCAACTTGCGAGGATGTATTTTCAAGCTTCGACAACCTCTTCTCTTGCTCCGCGAGTTGCGAGCGTTGCCGCCGGATCTCCGCATCTTGCTTATGGATTATGTCTGTTAGCTCATCAGCCTCCGCTTGTAACTTGAGCACGAGGGGCTCCACTACACGTTCCAATGTCTTTTGGAATTTTGGATTCTCGAGGAGCTTCAGAAAGGAGTTGGCAGTAAGAGGTGAGTCCCCGTTTTCTTCGTTCTGTGCAGACGCTCCCTTAGGCCGCCCCATTGTTTTGGTTAGCAACGATAGTTGCCACTTCACTGGAGAAAAGTCTGTTTTTCGGTTGATTCCTTCGATTTCATTGCCTAATGTCGACTTCTATGGTGTCTCCTTTTGTACACAACTCAAAATGGTTAGGAAGTCGCCTGTTGTCACGCCTCCGAACATATGAAACTTTGAGAAATTTTGAGAGCTGAACCATGCGACTGTCCGCACAGTTCAGCCCCCCTGCTGATCAGTGACAAAGACATTTCCTTGTGCTTATTTTGTAGTGTTGGGGATGACAGTAAGTTGACCTGGCCCACTTAATACAAAACTATTACATTATGAATGGTCAGATTATGCTGTCTAATTTAGTGAGACACACGCACCTCGAGCATAACACCACTGATTCCACCAAGCGCCCTCAGACATTCTTATAAAATACACTCTCCATCTCATATGTACTCACACATTCACTCATTCATCTAGAAAGAACCATACATTTTTCATGTCATGGTTATGACCATGTCATATCAGTCTTAACTGTTGCCTCATGTGTTTTTCTCTTTCTGTTTTCAGAGCCTTTTGTGGCATTCACTCCCAGACCAGCAGCAAAGCATAGAAGAAACCAGGGCTGAACGCACAGTATGTGCACTACTAAGAACAATGTTGGACTTTGAATTGGTGGGTCGCCCGTAGACCCTCTTGGCAGACTGGTCAGTGCATGTGCCGGGAGTGGACTGAGTGAACGGGTGTGAGGGCAGAGAGATGGAACTGGAACACATCAGCCAATGGGAAACAGAGATGCTACCAGATGATACTACTGGAGATGCTACTGAAGCCACTACTGCACATACCTGATGTAGCCCCCACCACACAACACAAACAGGTCTTTACACACACACACACTTTATATATCCACCTCACAGCACACACAGGATCAGCACTGCAGATTTTTTTAATCCGTAGTAACCCTCTCCAGTCCATAGACTGGTCAGCTGATGCTTAATTATTTGTTTTAATTCAGTTGTTAAACCTATAATAATAATTGTTAAACCTGTAGACTGGTCGGCTGATGTTTTTATTTTTTAGTGAAATTGTTAAACCTATAATAGCAGCCACAATGCTGAATTTTAAATAAAAATAAAAGTGTGAACAACAAATATGCTGCTTGTTTTGTTTTTCTTTGTAGAAGTCTGAAATAATTTATCAAAGTTACAGCATGTAATTGTAATATTTACAACTTGCTGTCCTGTGAAATTACAATAAATCCCTAAAAATACAGGAAATTCCTGGCTACTGGGTTGCTGTAAATGTAACATTTTACTGTAATATTTACAGTATCATCCTGTAAAATTACAGGATGATACTGTAATTACAGAACCTTGTTGTAATAAATTTACAGTAACATTTACAGTAACAGTCCTGTATACCATTTACAGTAAATTTACAGCAACTATTAGCAGGAAGTTCCTGTAAAATGTACAGTAAATTTCTGTGTAGCGTACTGAGCAACAGAACTGGTGCCTTGGTTGAGAGTGAGTAATCTCTTTGAGCCTCTTTGCCTTTAAGTGGGTGATCAAAAATTCTTTTCAGTTCAGTAGTGAAAGCCGTGTAGGAGCGAAACATTTCAGAACTGGCCTCATATTCTGCAGTTGCCCACTGCGAGGCTTTACCGGAGAGCAAGCCAAGAACAAAAGAAATACGGGACTTATCTGAGGCGTAGGTGGAGGGCTGCTGGTCCAACACAATGGCACACTGAAGGAGGAATCTGCCACAGGAACCCAAGTCGCCGGAGTAACGTTCGGGAGTAGGGATGTGGGGCTCTGGAGGCGCCCAGGATGGAGGACCTGGTGGCGGTGATGGAGGGGCCTTGGGTTGCACAGAGGGAGGAGGATGAACAGTAGAGGCTGAGAGGTGTTGAGTTGACAGAAATCCTTACTGAGCTGAGATACACTGGAGGCCAATCCCACAAGCTGGTCACTAACTTGTTTCAAAAGAGTTTCATGTCGCCCAACTAAAATGCCCTGAGAGGCTGGGGCTTCACTCAAACTGTCTCGGTCTGTTGGGTCCATGTGGCCAGATTGTTCTGTTGTGGCTCAACAACAGGGACCCAAAAAACAGACCAGAGACTGTGGACAAAGTTCGGAGTTTTATTAGAACAGGTTTCCAAGGGTGAGTATCAGGAGCTGGGAAACAGGCAAGGAGCGGAGTCTTGGGACAAAAACACTGGAAAACAGGAGACGGAGGTAAGTAGGAGCAAAAAGGAAAGTTTCTAGAAAAACAGGTCTGGTAGCCGACGGAAATCACCATCTAGTGTGACGGAACAATCTGGCAGCTGCTGTCTCCAGATCACAGGATAAATGGCACCATGTTGATTGAAGACAGGCTACAGGTGAGCAGCTGCCGATAGGACTCCGCCCACACACACCCACACACCCACACTCAGGGAGAGGGAGGAGGGAGCACAGGAGAGGCACAGCCAGGGCATGACAATATCTGAATAACACATCACACTGATCAAATACAACTGTGCTTTATGAATATTTATTGAGCAAGTTAAACAGCATTTAAATACAAAATATGCAAATGAGTGCGGGTTCTCCTAGACTGGGATCTAAGATCAGAGACTGAGCACAACCCAGGAGTGATCTAAAGTCATGTGTGGAGTTAGATCGATAAGCGAGCCTTTCTGTGACAATTTGTGCTCAATACGACCAGAGAGAAGAGCGTGGAGTCCGGCCATGAGGTCCTTCATGTGGTCTCCTCAGGGATGGTCTGAAATCTTCTTCCACTCGGCTGTCATCAGGCTGAAGGATGCCGTACCGTCTGTTTAAAAGAGGAACACGGGGCCTTTCTAGGGTCCATGAGGTCGATCAGCACTGGTCCAGATTCAGGCCAAAAATCCACCAAAGGTGTGAATATTTGAATTTGGAAAAGTATACGAAAGCTTCACGTTTGCTCGGATTCGACACAGAAATTTGGATAAAAATGAGGAAAGAGACGGGCAAAACTTTAGGGAGAAGCATTTGCTGGTTTCTCTGTCTTTGTCTCCTCCGAGTCGTCCTGGAGGAAGTGCTCGGTGTGAGGACAGTATCACGACACGTTTTCTGTTCAGTGATGTAAAAATATGTGAAAAACATTTGTACTGTTTTACACTGAGGAGAGTGAATCTGTGGAGCTCACAGAGACACTGAGGAGAGTGAGTCTGTGGAGCTCACAGAGACACTGAGGAGAGTGAATCTGTGGAGCTCACAGAGACACTGAGGAGAGTGAGTCTGTGGAGCTCACAGAGACACTGAGGAGAGTGAATCTGTGGAGCTCACAGAGACACTGAGGAGAGTGAGTCTGTGGAGCTCACAGAGACACTGAGGAGAGTGAGTCTGTGGAGCTCACAGAGACACTGAGGAGAGTGAGTCTGTGGAGCTCACAGAGACACTGAGGAGAGTGAGTCTGTGGAGCTCACAGAGACACTGAGGAGAGTGAGTCTGTCCGAGTGCACAGAGACACTGAGGAGCCATAATCCCAGAGCCTAAACCCAGGGATCAGAGTGTGAGTGGATGTGGTGCTGAAGGTGTGGAGGTGGGTCAGTTGGTCAGAGGAGACTGTGTAGAAGGACACAGAGTGAGCAGGACAGTCCACAAACACTGCCACTGTCCCAGAAGAGGAGGACCTGGGCTGAGGGAGGGGGGTTAGTTCGTTATTATGAAGAACATAGAAACCAGCTTCAGAACAGTACAGACTCCAGGACTGATCATTGCCTCCAAACACACTGTCATCACCTCCTTTCCTTCTGATTCTTCTGTCACACACTGATATATAAACCACTCCTCTCCACTGGACCTCCCAGTAACAGAGACCAGTCAGACCAGTGGAACACAGGATCTGAGCCCAGTGCTCAAATCTGTCCTGATGATCTGGATACGGCTGCTCCTGTCTCACATATGTCACCGTCTTGTTGTTGTCGGACAGTTGGAGTTTTCTGTAAGCTGTGTTTGGATCCAGAGTGAGATCACAGAAATCTGATGGAGAGAAGACACAACACAGCAGCAGTTAGTCCCCTGTCCACTGTCAACATGAGACACACGTTTAATTCTGCACCACACGGCTCCATTTGTTCAGGACCCATGGATTTAAAGACTTTCACTCGTTCAGGATTCAGCTCTTTTCTGTCTTTGTTCTTTTATTTCTTCATCCTTCACTTTTGTGTTTGGCTCAGATTTACTGGAGGAAAAACATTTCCTTTCACAGCCCCACACCTGTTTAGTCCTGGTTTAGTCCTGGCTTAGTCCTGGTTCAGTCCTGGTTTAGTTTTGGTTCAGTCCTGGTTCAGTCCTGGTTTAGTCCTGGTTCAGTCCTGGTTTAGTCCTGGTTCAGTCCTGGTTTAGTCCTGGTTTAGTCCTGGTTCAGTCCTGGTTTAGTCCTGGTTTAGTCCTGGTTTAGTCCTGGTTTAGTCCTGGTTCAGTCCTGGTTCAGTCCTGGTTTAGTCCTGGTTTAGTCCTGGTTTAGTCCTGGTTCTGTTCATCACTACAGGTTTTTCTTCTGCTCTTTTAAGGTTCATTTCCTGATTATTTGTGTTGTGACTTTTTCTCTTGTGCTGATTGTGATTTAATGTGTTTCTTCTTCTGTGAAGCTCTTTGAATGACTCTGTCTGAACTGAGCTCTACAAATAAACTTGTGTTCGACTGTAAAAAGTGTTGGTGCTTCTCCTGAGCTCCAGCAGCAGGAGTTCTGATGGGGTTGGTGCTCCTCCTGAGCTCCAGCAGCAGGAGTTCTGATGGGGTTGGTGCTCCTCCTGAGCTCCAGCAGCAGGAGTTCTGATGGGGTTGGTGCTCCTCCTGAGCTCCAGCAGCAGGAGTTCTGATGGGGTTGGTGCTCCTCCTGAGCTCCAGCAGCAGGAGTTCTGATGGGGTTGGTGCTTCTCCTGAGCTCCAGCAGCAGGAGTTCTGATGGGGTCGGTGCTCCTCCTGAGCTCCAGCAGCAGGAGTTCTGATGGTTGGTGCTCCTCCTGAGCTCCAGCAGCAGGAGTTCTGATGGGGTTGGTGCTCCTCCTGAGCTCCAGCAGCAGGAGTTCTGATGGGGTTGGTGCTCCTCCTGAGCTCCAGCAGCAGGAGTTCTGATGGGGTTGGTGCTCCTCCTGAGCTCCAGCAGCAGGAGTTCTGATGGGGTTGGTGCTCCTCCTGAGCTCCAGCAGCAGGAGTTCTGATGGGGTTGGTGCTCCTGGTGCTGACACATGTGTCTCTGTGTTCAGGAGCTTGTTGTTTTGCAGTGTTTGTGTGAGATCTGTTGTTGTTCTCGTGATGAGGAGGACTGACAGCAGAGGCACAGCTCAGAGCAGAACAGGGGACTGGTTTAAATCCACTGTCTCCAGAAGAAGAATGAAGATCACTGTTGGACATGTTTGACACTGGACTGTTCAGGATCTGCTTTAACAACAGCTCTGGGTTTAGTCCTGATGTAGAGTTGGAGGATTAGTGATAATAAAACTCTAAAACTGGACACTAAACTCTTCATGTGTTCTTAATGTATTAAATGCTGAGTAAAATGCAGAACTGTATCTGCATTGATTTGATACTCACTCTTCCAGGGGCAAACTGTCAACCAGTGAACACCTGCAGGCTCCAGTCTGAAGGAGAACACAGATGTTTCATTACTGTGGCTCATTAAGGCTGAACGTTGAATCTGTTCAAATGGGCTGATTCTTTATGATACTAGTGTGGACGGTACAGTTACGGCTTCACAGGAGCCACAGTGTGAGCGGGGCCCATACCTGAGAGTGTCCAGTGTGCAGTGGGGCTCCTCCTGTAGAGCACACAGGAGCTTTACTCCTGTGTCTCCTGGATGGTTGTAGCTGAGGTCCAGTTCTATCAGATGGGAGGGGTTGGACCTCAGAGCTGAGGCCAGAGAAGCACAGCCTTCCTCTGAGAGCAGACACCCTGACAGTCTGAGGACACAGATTATTGGAATCAGGAACATTCATGAGGAACATTCAACCCAAATGAGACAAACAACAAGTCCCAGATCTTTATGGGACTTTATCAAATGTTCTTTTCCAATGCAAATACCAACAGCTTCTGTAATAATAGTGAAGAATATGAACCCCTCTGACCTGAGCTGTTCCAGTTTACACTGAGGACTCTTCAGTCCAACACACAACATCTTCAGCCCTGAGTCCTTCAGGTGGTTGTGACTGAGGTCCAGGACTGTCAGACTAGAGGACTGGGAGCTGAGGACTGAGGACAGAGCTTCACAGCTTCTCTCTGACAGGTCACAGCCGCTCAGTCTGGAGACAGAAAACATAGTTTATGCAGAAGTTGAATCAAACCGTCCTCTGTTAAACAAAGGTTACTCACAGAGCTTTGTTGGAGGCCTTGACCACTGGCAGCAGCCTCAGGAGAACCTCCTCTGAAGCACAGTACTTCTTCAGCTCAAACTGCTCCAGATCTTCTTCTGATGACAGTAAGATGAAGGCCAGAGCTGACCACTCAGCAGGAGACAGTCCACCTCCAGACAGACGTCCTGAACTCAGGACCTGTTGGACCTGCTCCACCAGAGAACGATCATTCAGTTCATTCAGACAGTGGAGCAGGTTGATGCTCCTCTCTGCAGACACATCCTCACTCAGCTTCTTCTTGATGTACTCAGCTGTTTTCTGATTGGTCTGGGAACTACTTCCTGTCTGTGTCAGCAGACCTTGTAGAAGGCTCTGATTGGTCGACAGTGAAAGACCCAGGAGGAAGCGGAGGAGCAGGTCCAGGTGTCCGTTTGGACTCTGTAAGGCCTGGTCCACAGCCGTCTGGTAAAACTGCACTGATTTGCTGCTAAAAACCTTTGTCCATGATGATGTTTGTTTCTCTGAGAGCAGGTTGACCCCAGAGCTGATGAAGGTCTGATAGACGTGAAGAGCAGCCAGAAACTCCTGCACACTCAGATGGATGAAGCAGTAGACCTTGTCCTGGTACAGGCCTGGCTCCTCTCTGAAGACCTGTGTGAACACTCCGGAGTAAACTGAGGCCGCTGCAGCGTCCAGCCCACACTCGCTCAGGTCACTCTCGTAGAAGATCAGGTTTCCTTTCTGCAGCTGCTCAAAGGCCAGTTTTCCCAGAGACTCCACCATCTTCCTGGTCTCTGGACTCCAGTGTGGGTCTGTCTCAGATCCTTCTTCATACTTGATGTTCTGGACTTTGGCCTGAACCACCAGGAAGTGGATGTACATCTGAGTCAGGGTCTTGGGCAGCTCTCCTCTCGCTCTGCTTCTCAACATGTGCTCCAGGACTGCAGCAGCGATCCAGCAGAAGATCGGCAGGTGGCACATGATGTGGAGGCTTCTGGACGTCTTGATGTGGGAGATGATTGTGTCGGCCTGGTCTCTGAACCTCTTCCTGAAGTACTGCTCCTTCTGCGGGTCGGTGAACCCTCTGACCTCTGTCACCATGGAGACGCACTCAGCAGGGATCTGATTGGCCGCGGCGGGTCGTGTGGTTATCCAGAGGCGAGCGGAGGGAAGCAGCCTCCCCCTGATGAGGTTCACCAGCAGCACGTGCACTGAGGCCGACTCTGTGGGGTCGCTCAGGACCTCGGTTTTGGTGAAGTCCAGAGGAGGTCTGCACTCGTCCAGACCGTCAAAGATGAAGAGCACCTGGAGGTCTTCAAAGCTGCAGAGATTTGCTGGTGTTTGACTAAAGAAGTGACGAACAAGTGTCACCAAGCTGAAGCTTGTGTCCTTCAGCACATTGAGCGCTCTGAAAGTGAACGGGAACAGCAGCTGTATGTCCTGGTTGGCTTCACCTTTAGCCCAGTCCAGACTGAACTTCTGAGTGAGCACTGTTTTCCCGATGCCAGCCACTCCCTTTGTCAGCACTGTTCTGATGGCTCCATGTGTGTGAGCTGGGCCTTTAAACATGTCTTCACATGTGATGGCCGTCTCTGCTGGGCCTGGAGTCCTGGAGGCTGTTTCCATGTGTCTGACCTCATGTTCCTGGTTGACCTCTGAAGACCCTCCCTCTGTGATGTAGAGCTCTGTGTAGATCTCATTCAGAAGGATGGAGTTTCCTGCTTTAGCGATGCCCTCAAACACACACTCAAACTTCTGCTGCAGGTCAGACTTCAGGTTACGCTGACAAACTCCAGAAGAACTCCCTGAATGAAGACACAGACACAGACCTGAGTCTCAGAGAAGATAAAATGACTGTGAGCACCTTGTTAAATGTGTTAAATGGTCCTACTGCTCCACAGACGCTCAGCCAGCTCCTTCTGCTTCATCCTCCTCAGGAAGTTCAGTGTGATCCTCAGAACAGCCTCACTGCAGCTCCTCTGCTCTTCATCCTCATCCTCCACAGGATCTAAGCCTTCTGGGTCATCTGTACTCAGAACCTTGTGGAGCTTCTTCAGCTCCTTCTGGACCAAAGTGAAGATGTGCTCCTCCAGAAGCTGAACAGACACATTATAAACAGCACAAATGCTCTCAGTGTCAGATCTGTGTGGAACAAGCTCTCGTTCATCTGAACATTTCCAAACTTTAGTGAATGACAGACCTTAAATATGGAGTCCAGCTGTGTCTGATGGTGCTGACCACTGGAGACCTGTGGACCCGGCTGCTCCCCTCTGTGACAGAGACACATTAAACATGCAGAATTATTTATTTATTATTTATATGTTGGTCTTATGACCGATGCTTTGAAAACTCACGGCTCTGTGGCAAAATTGTGTGGTTCTACCATAGACCAGTCACTCCTGAAGTTCATTGGTTCAGCCTTAGACATGTGACTCCTGAGGGACTCACAGCTGGGACCAGGTTCAGACGGAGGACGTTTCTGGTGGATCCTGAGACACAGAAGAAAACACACTTCAGTCACAGTAAAACACGTGGGACTGTTCTGACTCAGATACTTCAGGAGGTTCTACAAAGTGTTCATGAGGCCTTCACCCCAGACGCTTCAGTGCGGCAGATTCAGCACCAAACATCCAGTTTATATCGTTTTAAAGTTTCATTCTGGAACAAAGAACAGACTTGTGTGTGTCATTGTGATTTTAATGTGATTCTCTGTGAACTGTGGACCCTCCTGGACGTGTTTTTAGCTTCATTCAAACCACGTCACCCACATTAGATCAGATGTTTGTGAACATAAAGTCCTGACGTTATGAGGAGGTGTGAGTGGGACTTACTGTGGACCATCTTCTCTTCTTTTAAACTTAATCCCTCGTTCCATAGAGTCGTCACTCTTGAGTGACTCGGCGCTGGTCCCAGGAGCAGGTCTGTGGACACAGGTGGAGCAGTGGCTTTAGTCTGAGCTCTGACATGGAGAACAGTGGTGGAGTTAGAGATGGTGTGGTACCTCTGAGCTTTGGGGGGGTGAGTGGTTTTAGAGGGAGGGGCTCCGTCCTCTCTGTGCTCTCTCTGATCCATGCTCTGTTCATTTGCTTCAAAAGGAAAAACACACAAAACATGTATTTATTTATTTATTTGATAGGGACAATGCACATTAATGAACATATGTTATAAACAAATGTAAATATGCCGGATTATAGCTACAAAGCTAATTTACATCCGCAGTCCCTGGGCAGGTCACAAATACAGCACACAATAGAACATTAGTAACACAAGAAAAAGGTTAAGAAAAATAAAAGAACATTTTGACTAATGATCACATGACTGGTTTGATTTTTGCCACAGTTTGAGTTGAGTTTTGAAAGTGAGCGATGTGGGGCGCTCCCTTATTCCTAGAGGAAGACTGTTCCAGATCTTAGTGGCCTCACAGAGAGAGAATTTAGCCCAAAAGATGTTTTTCTGTCGGGCACCTCACAGTCTCCTCTGGACAAGGCCCTGGTCCTGATACTGGTGGGAGTTTTTGTTTTGAAAAAGACTGACAGGAGGCGGGGCTAATCCATGTAGCACTTTATACACAAAGCATATTTAAAATGTTTACATTTTCAAAGCTTAAAATATTGTACTTTTTTAAAATATTGCAAACATGGTTTGCTATCAAAGACCTTTAGTGATTTTTTACAGAGTGATTCAGTTATTTTGAGTGTGCTCACATTACCTAAAGACCAACTTGTGATACAGTGTTCAATGTGAGAGAAAAGCACTGAGTGGAGAAAAACTCTCGCAGCATCAAATGTTATAAATGGCCTGATTTGCCTAAAGTTTTGAAGATTAAATTTGACAGTTTTAACAATTCTTTTAACATGATTCTTAAAGCACAGTGTAGAATCAAGAGTAACACTGAGGTACTTGAATTCAGTCACAATTTGTAACTCTTCTTCCCTCAGAAACACTCCTGAATGTTTTATATCTTGTGGCTGCTTTGTAAACATCATACAAACTGTTTTTTTAGTATTTAGCAACAGGCACGATTTAAACAACCACTCATTTACCGACTCCATTGCTGTGGTTAGAATGGAGGACGCCTCTTTTATGCTCCTTGCATGTGTGTAAATCACAGCGTCATCGGCACACATTTGAAAATCAACATTTACACAAGCTGTAGGCAGACTATTTATATACAATGAGAATAAAAGTGGCCCAAGTATTGACCCTTGAGGCACACCAACTGGAACATCTACAAGGGATGATGAGACACTTTCTACACATACACATTGTTTCCTAGAGTGAACATATGATTTAATCCATTCAATTGCATCTACAGAGAAATGATAGTCTGTTAGTTTTGTCACTAGTAGTTTGTGATTGACAGTGTCAAATGCCTTTCTGAGACCAAGAAACACTGCACCAGCACATGTGCATGTGGTTATCAAGTTTACGTTTGACATTTTCAATGAAGAAACTGTTTGCAGATTCAGTAGAATGATTTATGCAGAACCCAAACTGCACAGGATGTAAGGCAGAATGACTTTTATTTAAATGTTCATTTATCATCTTTGCTCCCCACCTCTCAGCAACCTTAAGATTAGTGGAAGGATACTGATTGGTCGCTAGTTGAGTATATTTAATTTATCACCGGATTTGTAAATTGGCGTGACCGTAGCCACTTTCCAGGAAGATGGAACAACTTTTTGTTTAAATGATAAATTAACCATATATGTTATTGGTGCAACAAGAGACTCTTTACATAACTTTAAAAATGTGTATCCAGCCCATAGATATCTTTGGTTTTTGAATGTTTAAATGAACCAATTATGTTAATGACTTCCTGTCCTGTTATTTCCTGTAGAGTGAACACAGGAAGTGCAGGATCAATGGGTCTAGTGCTGAGATCAGGCGATGGAAACAGCTCTGTTATCTCTCTAACAGAATTAATAAAGAAATTATTAAATTCGGTCGGTAAGAGATTTGGATTGAACACTATAAGGTTGTTTATTTTAAGCTTAATTTCTCTTTTTGTTCCCTTCTTTTCTTTTCCAAGTAATTTATTTACATTTTGCCAGACCTTTTTGCCATTTCCCTTTGCTTCAGAAATAATGTCCATGAAGAATTTTGCTTTTGCCTTACGCAAACATTGCGTCACTTCATTTCTCCAGGAGGTGAATTTTTGTCTATCTATAATAAGGCGAGATTTAAGATATTTTTTAAGTTGTACATCCCGGTCTCTCATACATTTCCTGCATTCATCATTTACCCAAGGTACTGACTTTTTCTTTCTTTTGTATTGCGCCCTCTTTTGGTAAAGCTTAATATTATGTCATTCATTTTAGCGAGAAATAAACGACTACTATTTTCTATGTTCTCACTTTGTATTATTTCATTCCAGTTGCAGAGTTGCCACAAGATTAGATTGTTGATTTTTTGGGATATGACTTCTATTATTTATTGATTCTTCTGTAGGCCGATATGAATCAATGAAACGTTTTTTTGTAAGTTTTCTAGAGAAAAAAATCGCATTGTGGTCAGACAATCCAGTTGTGTAATTAAAAGTTTTAATAATTCTTTCGGGCCGGTTTACAAAAAGTAAATCAATTACTGTTCTTGAGTGTGAAGTTATTGGAGTGGGCTGTTCAATTAGCCGACTCAAATTAAAATGGTCAGTCACCTGTTTCAGGTGCTTTCTGGCCTTCTTATCAATCCAGTTTATGTTAAAATCACCAATTAAGATGATTTCTTTATTTAAATCGCAATAATTAAGCAGACATTTTAGTTTGTCAAAGAAATCCAACTTGGCAGATGGCTCACGATACAAGCAAATTATGGTGAAAGACCTTCCAGTTGACAATGAGACGTCTACACCTCCACACTCAAGTTGGACTTCTTCTGGCCATTCGATCTGTTTACATTTTAAAGAGCTTTTCACATAGAGAAGAACTCCGCCCCTCCCATTTGCTCTATCATTTCTGTACACATTATACTCAGGCATAGTTACCACAGAATCTGGAGAATTGTGTGTCAACCATGTTTCAGAAAGACCCAGAAAGTCAATGTTGGAGTTGCAGAGCAAATATTCTAGCTCTTCTCTTTTAGGTGCTATACTCCTTATATTCAAATGTCCACCTAAGAAGCCTTTGGGTTTGGCTTGCGGATTCCAGATTGTTTTTGCTTGATTCAGGGTGTGGAAGATTTCAACAACAGCGACGTTTAAACACGTCACAAATGTTCCTCTGCTAAACACAGTCACATTATTATGTTTGGAAACGGACTCGTTTGGTCCAGATCACAGTTTCTCGTCTTTATTCACACCTGAAATAAAGTCCGGACTTTTAGGGGAATCGAACTCTCGTTAACTCTAGTTAATAGTGCAACTTTAACACTGAAGAGTTCAACTCTGTGGTTTACAAGAACGACGTGTAAAATATGGTTTACAAAGAACAACGTGTAAAAGTATTTGCTGAATGAACTGAATCCACATTTCTCTTCTCCTTTGGGTTCGTCCTTGCTGCGTCCTTATTGTGAGTGGGCTTGCCTCTCCACAAACCTGACTCTCATTTGTCCTGAAGGAGGCGCTCCTCCTCCTCCTCCTCCTCCTCCTCCTCCTCCTCCTCCTGCCTCCTCCACAAATGCACAGTGACTCTAATGATGATGGGTGGCAGCTGGGTGACAGACTCCATTCAGCATAAAAGTTGTTTGATATCACGTTTTTAGTGAGAAACATGATCAAGTACAGCATAGAAAGAAGAACGGAAGACATTTAAGGAGTGGAGTGATCCTCTGATTTGAGATTTGGAGTGGATTCAGTTTAAGGCCTCTCAGCTGCAGCAGCAGGGCCTACTCTGGTGCAAGCCTCAAGGGAGGACTCCACATTTGTCCAGAAGCCAGTCCTCCAAACCAGGAGAAAGACAACCTGCATTATATCACTTATGACCAGGTTTGTGAATTAATGGAGAAACAGAAAGTGGTTTATAAAGAAATGCTCCAGCAGAAAGAGAGCACTTTCCAGGCTTGTTTAAAAACACTGGTGGACAGTTCTAATTCCAGAGTGGATGCTATCTTAAAGGATCTACAGGAGTTAAAATCCAGCCTACAGTTTACACAAAATGACGTAGATGACCTAAAAGTACAGACTTGTCTAAAGGCAAATCAGCACAAGATGATATACACATCTCTGATCATTATGGATGGCAAGACTGATGCTTTGGATGCTCAGGCCAGACGTCCAAATGTGGTTATTGATGCCATTCCAGAGGAGGAAAATGAGAAATGGCCTGACTCAGAAAGAAAAGTTCTGAATTTTCTCAAAGAGAAGTTGGAGTTGGATCCGAAAAACATGAACATTGAAAGAGTGCAGCGACTTGGAAAACTGGAGAAAAAGGCAGACGCAAGACCACAGCCGTGACCTCTGATGGTCAAATTTCTTAGACTAAAGGATAGAGATACTGTGCTACAGAACTCAAAAACTGAGGGGGTCAAGTTATTTCATAAACGAAGATGATCCTGA
This sequence comes from Odontamblyopus rebecca, assembly GCA_030686955.1. NCBI lineage: Eukaryota > Metazoa > Chordata > Actinopteri > Gobiiformes > Gobiidae > Odontamblyopus > Odontamblyopus rebecca. The sequence continues at coordinate 2,168,543 of CM060663.1, read as the reverse complement.
ATCAGTCAGAGAAGAAAAGAACTTCTACCTGAGATGAAAGCAGCAAGAGCAACAGGACATATCGCCTTTTTGAGGTGTGACAGGCTGATTGTGCACAAAAAACAGTAAACAGAAGAAATGGACTCTGCTTGTATGATCATCTTTGCTCTTAAAAATGCCTGGGAGAGCCCAGCTTCCAAACAAAAGTTTGAAAGTTGCTCACTTAAATATTAATAGTGTTAGAAATAAAATCTATGAAGTAGAACAGTTGTTGTGTAGCTCATGTGCTGATGAATTAAAAATCTCAGGTTACAATTTGTACAGAAATGAGAGAAACCAATATGGTGGGGGCGTGGCTTTCTACATTCAAAATAATATTCCTGTTAAATTAAGGGAAGATATTATGTGCAAGGAATTAGAGGTGGATTCAGGTTTGTATTCCTCATATTAAGCCAGTTCTTGTAGGATGCTGTTATAGACCTCCTTCAGCTAACCTTTGTTATTTAAAAAGTATAGATGAAGTGTTGGATAAGGTGTGTAGTTTAAATATGGAAGTGTTGTTCACAGGAGATCTAAACATCAACTGGCTGGATGATAAATGTCCTCTTAACAAATATGTTGTCACCATAACTAATGCCTGTTGTCTGAAGCAGATGGTGACACATCCTACACAGCAGAGGTGTATTTTATTGAGAAAATCACACACATACTGCATTAATTACTTAAATACAGAAAAAACTTTGATGCTAGTAGCTTTTATTAAAAGAAATGAGTGGGTCTCGATCACAAAACTTTCTGCACTGTAGACAAACGCCCTGGACATTTGCCACAGTAGACACTAGTTTACCTATTGATGTAACGTTACCAGATCTGATGGTCATATGTGACGCATTATATTTGATTCAGATTGTGATTTTCTCAATCAAATAGGCTTTATTTTTTTGGTTTATGACACTGTATCACTTCACGTTTTATTTTTCATGAGCACAAGATGGAGCAGTGAAGCAAATGAAATGTTTGTGAGGCATCGACTCGTGTATCAGTATAATTGACTGAAAGCCTGGAGTAGTTCATGAGGCTTCGTTTGGCCTCATCACTTATCTGAGGGCTCTCGTCCCGCCATGTTTGACCTGGGAAAGGCTCAAATAAAAACAACACTGCCCCCTAGTGTTTACCATTGGAAACGTGCAGTCGTGTCATTATCCTGCCCCTAGTGGTCACTACAGGAACAGTGCTGTGCCGTGAATGAATCTTGTGAAACACTGGCTGCAGAATGTTTGTGTCAAAATGATCCTCGGCGAGATCAAAGTGCAAGTGGTCAGCGATTCACAAACGCAGATACAAACTCCCACATGGAAAACTACAGATTTAAAAACTAAACGTGAAAGACCATTGCAGGCAAAACTAACTTTCTGAACAAATCTGTGGTTTGGGAGGATTCAAAATTGTACATAGATTTTTTTAAAGGAATGTGTAAAGTTTGTCTCAAAAATATCCACATTCACAGAGAATTCACCATTTAGGTCATCCATAAATTCACATTCAAATTTTCACATGCAAAAGCACAGATTCACAAATCCAAAACATGTTTTATTCACAAATATATATGTGAATAAATCTAAAAACGCAAATTAGACATTGTGAATAAATGTGGAATTTTGAATTAAAACAATATGACACAATCTAAGGCGGCACGGTGGCTGAGTGGCAACACTCTGGCCTCACAGCAAGAAGGTTGCAGGTTCGATCCCGGGTCGCCCAGGCCTTTCTGTGTGGAGTTTGCATGTTCATCCCCGTGTCTGGATGGGTTTCCTCCGGGTGCTCCGGTTTCACCCATCAACCTAAAACATGCAGCACCTGAACTAACATCAAGGACCATGTTGTCCACCCTCCTGTGGGCTCCACCTGCAGAGGGGTTCATAGGGGGGGTCAGGTGCTTTGAGGATTGGGCAGCAAACTGCCCCGCGACCCAGCCGGATTAAGCTGGAGAAGATGGATGGATGGACACAATCTAATTTTGGATTAAACAATATGACACAATCTAATTTTGGATTAAAAGAATATGACACAATCTAATTTTGGATTAAAAGAATATGACACAATCTAATTTTGAATTAAACAATATGACACAATCTAATTTTGGATTAAACAATATGACACAATCTAATTTTGGATTAAACAATATGACACAATCTAATTTTGGATTAAACAATATGACACAATCTAATTTTGGATTAAACAATATGACACAATCTAATTTTGGATTAAAACAATATGACACAGTCTAATTTTGGATTAAACAATATGACACAAATCTAACCCCATAGATCTTTAGCCACAGTAAGAAGATGCTGCCAATATCTGACGCCTGAGCAAACTGAGCTGGTGGTGAAAACTCTGATCATTTCTCAGTTGGACGATTGTCAGAGCATTTGGGCAACAGCTAAAAAGAAAGATCTAGACAAGCTCCAGCTGATCCAGAACAAAGCTGCTCGTGTAGCACTAAAATGTTCTTTTAGAACCAGCATTAACACAATGGTTCTAATCTAGACCGGCTCAAAGTTCAGGTTTTAGCTTCTTTACTCTTTTCTACATGGAAAATATTACAACAAAAACACCACAGTTTTTATACAGTCAATTTAAAAACTATTCAGCATGGATATGTCACTAGCCAAGGTGCTGAGGGGCTTCATAATCCCCACAGCAAACACTCACTTTCTTTTACACAGCTATGAAGGAGTGAATGTGTTACCTCTTTCTTTGATAACAACTGAACTGAAAGGCAGTTTTGAAAATTAAAGTAAAACATTTTTTAGGAATAAATTCTCTAAAATGATCTCCACAGTTTGAGGCCTTGTCCACACGTATCCGGGTATCTGATAAACCGAAGATGTTTTGCTGCGTTTTGACCTCATCCACATGAACACGCATCAAAAACGAGTATTCAGGGAAAACTCCGGCCAAAGTGAAGATTTTTGAAAACTCCGTTTATGCGTGTTTGTGTGGACAGAGATAACTGGGGTTTTGTGTTTTAAAACGTCACTGTCTGCGCCAAAAAATATGAATCTGCCCTGACGTCAAACGTGTGACATTTGTTTAGGCGACTGCAATAGCCAAAGCCAGAGCCAAAGCAGACTGTGGATCGGAGTCGTTTCTTGAGAGCTGTGTGGGTGTTTAGAGCAGAATTGCTCCTAAACTGTGTTTAGGAGCAATTCTGACTCCGAGTCTGTCCAGACAAAGCATCTCGGCGACATGTTTTCTGTTGTTTAAGTTTAGGCGGAAGTGACGGCGAAGTGATGGAAATAACGCCATCTACAGGTTTGGAATGTGTATGAATGTGGTTGAAAACGCAGATGTTCGGTTATGTGTGGAAGGTGTTTTTTTCGAAGACGAGGTGGTGTGGATAAAACAATTTTTATAAACGGAGGGGGGGAAATGTTCGGTTTTAAAAATACCCGGCTACGTGTGTACATGGCCTAAAGAAATAAGACACAGGAATAACAGCCACACCTTTGGACTGGAGCAGCACATCACCAGACCAACGCCTCACACTGCACACCAGAAAAAATCATTTGAGACGTTTCAGCAGCTCCTGTGTTTATCTCCATTTAAACGTCTTTAATCCAAACGCACAGATTTGATTCATTTAGACAAAAGTGCAGAAAAGTCTCCCCAAAGTCACGAGGAACTAGTCATGATTAACTCCAGAGTTTTTCAGAGGAACTTCCCCAACACGACTCACAACGTCACAGTGAAGAGTTCACCTCCTGAAACAAACACGACCATGTTTGAACGACTAAAAGCAGCTCTTGGTTTCTTCATTAAGGCTCAGACAGAAACTGGAGCAAAGCTGAAGGAAAATCCTGCTTTTCTAACTCAACAGAAACAGTCCAAACACAGTGTAGAAAGAATAAAGTCGTACCGTGTGTGAAACAGCAGAACGAGCGCAGAGGAAACGCGTCTGGACACGAGCAAATGTCGAGCTTTTCAATCTTCTGTTTTTCTCTTCTACAGATACTGAGTTTGTACTTTGGAACTAATAAGAGTCTAATAAAGTATAGTGTGTGTGTGTGTGTGTGTGTGTGTGTGTGTGTGTGTGTGTGTGTGTATAGTGTGTGTATAGTGTGTGTGTGTGTATATGTGTGTGTATAGTGTGTGTGTGTATAGTGTGTGTGTGTATAGTGTGTCCGTTTGCACCTATCCCCATGGAGACCAGCAGGGGGCGCCACCATAGCAACTTACAGTCAAGGTCTCCGGAGAGGAGCTCCTGCTCACAATAGGAATGAATGCTCTTCATTTCTTACAGGATTTTTGGGCATAAGGATCAATAAGCTTCATATGTTACTGTGATACTTTGTGGTTCTGTTTTCACCTTTAAGGAAGCCATATCGTGCTTGTTTCTGCTGTACAGTCATAGTCTACGACACCTGTGGATCTTTATGTTAGAATCTGCACATTTTAAATCACAATATTCACCTCAAACCACAACTAAAAAAGGAACAAGTCCGATAGCGATGAAAACGAGGGCTGATCTGCAAACGGCATCTTGAAATAAGTGATGAAAGAGCTCTGAAACACACAAAAATCACTCTAAATACAACTTTGTGTGAGTAAATGGTGACAGGAAGCAACTATAACGGGATTAAAACAGTGTATATTTCCCTTTTTAAGAGCACTCAAATGAAAATGAAGACCAACATCGGCCCCGTTATGCAGGAGAAAAAGCCCAGATCCCATTCTGCTGACGACCATTACTCACTGCTTTAAAGAACAACAAATACTTTTATTATCAGATCTCATTCAGACTCATTTATAGTCGTGTGTGTTGGTGTCAAACGGCCAAAAATCATTTAGAACATTCTAGACAAACTAAGCTTTCCCATTGTCTTAGGCTCATGAAATTTAAGACCTTTCTGAAAAAAACTACAGAATTTAAGACTTTTTAAGGCCTTAATTTAGGAACGTGAAATTTCAGACCTTTTTAAGACTTTTAAGAGGCCCTGACGACCCTGGAAAAGCTCTGAAAAGTGGATTTTGCAGAACAGGTCGGCTTCAATAACACAACTATTTGACTTTATTGACTAGAGCAGGAAAAAATCTAGACAAAAACATCAATAAAAAACACTGGTCATGACTTTTCATTCAGTTTTATTTGGTCTTATAAAATAAAAACAACAATAATAATACAAATTAAAAAATAAATCAAATAAATAATAATACAAATAATAAATACACAAAGGCTTGGCTTAGTCCGGTTTGGCCCTGGTGTAGTCCTGGTTTAGACCTGGTTTAGTTTTGGTTTAGTCCTGTTTAGACCTAGTGTGGTACTAGTTTAGTCTTGGCATAGTCCTGGTTTAGTCCTGGTTCTGGTTTAGACCTGGTTTAGTTTTGGTTTAGTCCTGTTTTTAAAAATAAGAATAATAAAAATAAAATAATAATAAAAATAAATAATATAAATAAAAATAATAAATAAAACACAAATAAATTATATAATAATAATGCGAATAAATACATTAATTATATCAATAATTATAAATACATAAAAATAAATACAAAAATAAAAATAAAAACAACTTTCAATCACTCATAATAATGTCTTGAACTAAAAATAAAATGAAATAAAAAATATTAATACAAAAAATGCATAAAAATTAAATAAAATATATAATAATAATACAAATAACTACATTAATTAAATCAATAATAATAAATAAATACATAAAAAAAATACAAAAATAAAAATAAAAACAACTTTCTCCATCAGTAATAATGTCTTGAACTAAAAATAAATTTAAATAAAAAATAATACAAATAAATACAAAAAAATAAATGCATAAAAATAAAATAAAATATACAATAATAATACAAATAAATGAATTAAATGAATAATAATAAATAAATCCATAAAAATAAAATAAAATAAAAAGAACTTTCAATCATTCCATCAGTAATAATGCCTTAAACTTGTAATGCGTTTTACAGGCTCCACAAAGCCTCGTAAAGCTGCAACATGCGATTTTCCACAGAAATCGTCTGAATCCTTTTCCCAAAGTCGTCCGACTGTTCCAAACCACATGTTTTACTGAACTCGCCATTAAAAAGAGCCGACTGGTGACTCAATTACAATCCTGCTATTTGTACGACCATTTCATTCCCAATGTGGATTTGATTTCATTTCCCTTCAAACGCTTCACATTTATCAAACTCTTTCTCCTGAGAACTTTACGCCCTCAGCTCCAAACGCCTCTTTTCCCCTGGACAGAATTCCCGGTCCGGAAGTCGTCGTTCCCGTTTGTTGACATAATGTGTGTGATTGAATGTGTTCTGTTCATACTAGTTCCACTCCATACGGGTATATTACTGTGACACAAGGGGGCGTTATTGATTTTCTGTGAGTAAATCTGATTGGTGACATCACACCACATGTATAAGGAGATGTTCCCCACCCTTTCCCTCTCTCTTGACTCTCTCACAGCGTGTTATGTTGGCCTGAATAAATATGCCCAATAAGCTCAAGAAAATATGGTGTCGTCCACCTTTTCTATGTTCAGATTCTTCTTTTGTTGCGTATAAGTGTAAACCTGCGAACAGCGTTGGTCACGTTTGGAGGACGTGAGTCTGGTGACGCTGCAGGATTCAGATGGAAAAACCGCTCTGATGACTGGAACACGTCTGAGTTTATGTCCACGCAGACCGGACGGAGAGATGAAGGGATTTTGTGGTTTGGGGGGGGGGAACCTGGTTTAGTCCTGGTTTAGTCCTGGTTTAGACCTGGTTTAGTCCTGGTTTAGACCTGGTTTAGTCCTGGTTTAGTCCTGGTTTAGACCTGGTTTAGACCTGGTTTAGTCCTGGTTTAGTCCTGGTTTAGACCTGGTTTAGTCCTGGTTTAGACCTGGTTTAGTCCTGGTTTAGTCCTGGTTTAGACCTGGTTTACTCCTGGTTTAGACCTGGTTTAGTCCTTGTTTAGACCTGGTTTAGTCCTGGTTTAGTCCTGGTTTAGTCCTGGTTTAGACCTGGTTTAGTCCTGGTTTAGTCCTGGTTTAGTCCTGGTTTAGTCCTGGTTTAGACCTGGTTTATTCCTGGTTTAGTCCTGGTTTAGACCTGGTTTAGTCCTGGTTTAGACCTGGTTTAGTCCTGGTTTAGTCCTGGTTTAGACCTGGTTTAGTCCTGGTTTAGACCTGGTTTAGTCCTTGTTTAGACCTGGTTTAGTCCTGGTTTAGTCCTGGTTTAGACCTGGTTTAGTCCTGGTTTAGTCCTGGTTTAGACCTGGTTTAGTCCTGGTTTAGTCCTGGTTTAGACCTGGTTTAGTCCTGGTTTAGACCTGGTTCAGTCCTGGTTTAGACCTGGTTTAGTCCTGGTTTAGTCCTGGTTTAGACCTGGTTTAGTCCTGGTTTAGTCCTGGTTTAGTCCTGGTTTAGACTTGGTTTAGTCCTGGTTTAGTCCTGGTTTAGTCCTGGTTTAGACCTGGTTTAGTCCTGGTTTAGTCCTGGTTTAGACCTGGTTTAGTCCTGGTTTAGACCTGGTTTAGTCCTGGTTTAGACCTGGTTTAGTCCTGGTTTAGTCCTGGTTTAGACCTGGTTTAGTCCTGGTTTAGACCTGGTTCAGTCCTGGTTTAGACCTGGTTTAGTCCTGGTTTAGTCCTGGTTTAGACCTGGTTTAGTCCTGGTTTTGTCCTGGTTTAGTCCTGGTTTAGACCTGGTTTAGACCTGGTTTAGTCCTGGTTTAGTCCTGGTTTAGACCTGGTTTAGTCCTGGTTTAGTCCTGGTTTAGACCTGGTTTAGTCCTGGTTTAGACCTGGTTTAGTCCTGGTTTAGTCCTGGTTTAGACCTGGTTTAGTCCTGGTTTAGACCTGGTTCAGTCCTGGTTTAGTCCTGGTTTAGTCCTGGTTTAGTCCTGGTTTAGTCCTGGTTTAGACCTGGTTCAGTCCTTGTTTAGACCTGGTTTAGTCCTGGTTTAGTCCTGGTTTAGACCTGGTTTAGACCTGGTTTAGTCCTGGTTTAGTCCTGGTTTAGACCTGGTTTAGTCCTGGTTTAGACCTGGTTTAGTCCTGGTTTAGTCCTGGTTTAGACCTGGTTTACTCTTGGTTTAGACCTGGTTCAGTCCTGGTTCAGACCTGGTTTAGTCCTGGTTTAGTCCTGGTTTAGTCCTGGTTTAGACCTGGTTTAGTCCTGGTTTAGTCCTGGTTTAGTCCTGGTTTAGTCCTGGTTTAGACCTGGTTTATTCCTGGTTTAGTCCTGGTTTAGACCTGGTTTAGTCCTGGTTTAGACCTGGTTTAGTCCTGGTTTAGTCCTGGTTTAGACCTGGTTTAGTCCTGGTTTAGACCTGGTTCAGTCCTGGTTTAGACCTGGTTTAGTCCTGGTTTAGTCCTGGTTTAGACCTGGTTTAGTCCTGGTTTAGTCCTGGTTTAGACCTGGTTTAGTCCTGGTTTAGTCCTGGTTTAGACCTGGTTTAGTCCTGGTTTAGACCTGGTTCAGTACTGGTTCAGTCCTGGTTTAGTCCTGGTTTAGTCCTGGTTTAGACCTGGTTTAGTCCTGGTTTAGTCCTGGTTTAGTCCTGGTTTAGACTTGGTTTAGTCCTGGTTTAGTCCTGGTTTAGTCCTGGTTTAGACCTGGTTTAGTCCTGGTTTAGTCCTGGTTTAGACCTGGTTTAGTCCTGGTTTAGACCTGGTTTAGTCCTGGTTTAGACCTGGTTTAGTCCTGGTTTAGTCCTGGTTTAGACCTGGTTTAGTCCTGGTTTAGACCTGGTTCAGTCCTGGTTTAGACCTGGTTTAGTCCTGGTTTAGTCCTGGTTTAGACCTGGTTTAGTCCTGGTTTTGTCCTGGTTTAGTCCTGGTTTAGACCTGGTTTAGACCTGGTTTAGTCCTGGTTTAGTCCTGGTTTAGACCTGGTTTAGTCCTGGTTTAGTCCTGGTTTAGACCTGGTTTAGTCCTGGTTTAGACCTGGTTTAGTCCTGGTTTAGTCCTGGTTTAGACCTGGTTTAGTCCTGGTTTAGACCTGGTTCAGTCCTTGTTTAGACCTGGTTTAGTCCTGGTTTAGACCTGGTTTAGTCCTGGTTTAGACCTGGTTTAGTCCTTGTTTAGACCTGGTTTAGTCCTGGTTTAGTCCTGGTTTAGACCTGGTTTAGTCCTGGTTTAGTCCTGGTTTAGTCCTGGTTTAGTCCTGGTTTAGACCTGGTTTAGTCCTGGTTTAGTCCTGGTTTAGACCTGGTTTAGTCCTGGTTTAGACCTGGTTTAGTCCTGGTTTAGTCCTGGTTTAGACCTGGTTTAGTCCTGGTTTAGTCCTGGTTTAGACCTGGTTTAGTCCTGGTTTAGACCTGGTTTAGTCCTGGTTTAGTCCTGGTTTAGACCTGGTTTAGTTCTGGTTTAGACCTGGTTCAGTCCTTGTTTAGACCTGGTTTAGTTCTGGTTTAGACCTGGTTTAGTCCTGAATTAGACCTGCTTTAGTCCTGGTTTAGACCTGGTTTAGTCCTGGTTTAGTCCTGGTTTAGACCTGGTTTAGTCCTGGTTTAGACCTGGTTTAGTCCTGGTTTAGACCTGGTTTAGTCCTGGTTTAGACCTGGTTTAGTCCTGGTTTAGACCTGGTTCAGTCCTGGTTTAGACCTGGTTTAGTCCTGGTTTAGTCCTGGTTTAGACCTGGTTTAGTCCTGGTTTAGTCCTGGTTTAGTCCTGGTTTAGTCCTGGTTTAGACCTGGTTTAGTCCTGGTTTAGTCCTGGTTTAGACCTGGTTTAGTCCTGGTTTAGACCTGGTTTAGTCCTGGTTTAGTCCTGGTTTAGACCTGGTTTAGTCCTGGTTTAGTCCTGGTTTAGACCTGGTTTAGTCCTGGTTTAGACCTGGTTTAGTCCTGGTTTAGTTTAGGCCTGGTTTAGACCTGGTTTAGACCTGATTTAGGCCTGGTTTAGACCTGGATTAGACCTGGTTGAGGCCTGGTTTAGACCTAGTTAAGACCTGGTTGAGGCCTTGTTTAGACCTGGTTTAGACCTGGTTGAGGCCTGGTTTAGACCTGGTTGAGGCCTGGTTTAGGCCTGGTTGAGGCCTTGTTTAGACCTGGTTTAGTCCTGGTTTAGACCTGGTTTAGTCCTGGTTTAGACCTGGTTTAGTCCTGGTTTAGACCTGGTTTAGTCCTGGTTTAGACCTGGTTTAGTCCTGGTTTAGACCTGGTTCAGTCCTGGTTTAGACCTGGTTTAGTCCTGGTTTAGACCTGGTTTAGTCCTGGTTTAGACCTGGTTCAGTCCTGGTTTAGACTTGGTTTCGATCTGGTTTAGACCTGGTTTAAGATAGGAGAAGATAAGATAAGTCAGGACTTTATTGATCTCACAGTGGAGAAATTCAACAGTCACAGTAGCTCCAGGACAGTTTAGTGCAAAAAAGGCGGAAAAGTGTGATGCAATCAAGATAAACAATAATAAAAATAGAAATAAAAATAATAATATAAAGTGAATAAGTATATGTAGATGTAACCCTTTTACCAACGGCTCGATATAGAAAGGACTGAACTATTCAGTTCAAATCTATTTTAAACTCCAATTAGTACAACAGTAAAAGAGACATTCCAACGTATAAAACTTTTTGTCAAGGGTTAACATGATTCTCACTCCTCACCAATTTAACTGAGATGTCCCAGAAATAATATTAACAAATTATATTCAAATAATGTAAATTTACCTTGATCTTAGTTTTATAGTGTTGTGATTTTACACTGTACAAATAAGAGCACAGTAGATACGGTTTAGCTTTTTTGTATTGAAAATATAAAAGGTTCAACAAAATTAAATATACAAATGCTTTCTTCGATTCCCCCACAAATAAAGGTCAAATAAGTCCAGTGAGTACAAGAGTCAACCGAGTCAAGGAGTTAAGAGGAGTTAAGAGTTGTTAAGAGTTGTTAAGAGTTGTTCAGAGTTGTTAAGAGTGCACTCTAGTGTTTTATAAGAAACGTTGGAGCTCATATGTTCAGGGGAAAAACCTTTGGACAAATCCTACCAACTTCCTGGATAAACCTCGACGCAGGTGAATGGACCTCCGGAACCACACCTTCTCTCCCCCGTCTGGGTCTGAGCTAAGTAGGACAGACACGGCGATAGCAACTTTAGCTTAGCTTCTTCAGTCAGCGGCCTTGGAAAAACCAAGAAACTCACCCCCTCGACCGTCCACGAGATCTCCGCAATCCTCTGGAACAAGGGGAAGAAATCCGGGAGTGCTGAAATGCGGCTTCAAGCCTTACTTTTTATTTTTACTGAACAAATGTCCTTTTTCAGCGCAACGCCATGCGGTTCATGTTCTCGTGCTCCTCGGGCGCGTTCCGTTTTTTTTCCTCTGACGTTACGTCATCACCTTTCAAAGGCCAGTTAAGTCGCCCGGAATGGCGTCACTGGGGCTCTACCCTGGAGCCAGGCCTGGGGTGAGTGCACGTTGGCGAGCGCCTGGTGGCCGGGCTTTTCCCCATGGGGCCCGGCTGGGCCCAGCCCGTAGGAGCGACGTGGGGCCGCCCTCTGGTGGACCCACCACCCATGAGAGGTGGGTCGGGTGAGGAGAGATCTGGGTGGCGGTCGAAGGCAGGGGCCTCAGCGACCGGATCTCTGGACATGGAGAGTAGCTCTGGGGACATGGAATGTCACCTCGCTGGGGGTGAAGGAGCCTGAGCTTGTGCGGGAGGTTGAGCGTTACTGACTAGATATAGTCGGCCTCACCTCCACGCACAGCTTGGGCTCTGGAACCCAACTCCTTCAGAGGGTTGGACTCTCCATTTCTCTGGCATTGGCCGTGGAGAGCAGGTGTGGGCCTGCTCATCGCCCCACAGCTCAGCCGCTGTGTGTTGGAGTTCACCCCGGTGAACGAGAGGGTCACGTCCCTGCGCCTTCGGGTCGGGGACAGGTCTCTCACTGTGGTGTCGGCCTATGGGCCGAACAGCAGTGCAGAGTACCCGGCCTTCTTGGAGTCTCTGGGAGGGGTACTGGATAGTGCACCGACCGGGGACTCCGTTGTTCTACTGGGGGACTTCAACGCCCATGTGGGCAACGACAGTGACACTTGGAGAGGGGTGATTGGGAGGAACGGCCTCCCTGATCTGAACCCGAGCAGTGTTCTGTTATTGGACTTCTGTGCTAGTCACAGTTTGTCCATAACGAACACCATGTTCGAGCACAAGGGGGTCCATCAGTGCACGTGGCACCAGGACTCCCTAGGCCGGAGGTCGATGATCGACTTTGTTGTCGTGTCATCTGACCTCCGGCCGTGTGTCTTGGACACTCGGGTGAAGAGAGGGGCAGAGCTGTAGAGCACCACCTGGTGGTGAGTTGGGTCCGCTGGCGGAGGAGGAAGCCGGAAAGACCTGGCAGGCCCAAGCGTATCGTGAGGGTCTGTTGGGAACGTCTGGCAGAACCCTCTGTCAGTGTGGCCTTCAACTCACACCTCCGGGAGAGCTTCTCCCAGATCCCGGGGGAGGCTGGGGACATGGAGCCCGAGTGGGCTTCGTTCTCGGCCTCTATTGTTGATGCGGCTGCTCGTAGCTGTGGCTGTAAGGTCTGCGGTGTCTGTCGCGGCGGCAATCCCCGAACCCGGTGGTGGACACCGGAAGTAAGGGATGCCGTCAAGCTGAAGGAGTCCTACCAGGGCTTGCTGGCTTGGGGAACTCCTGAGGCAGCTGACGGGTACCGTCGGGACAAGCGTGCTGCAGCCCGGGCGGTGGCAGAGGCAAAAACTCGGGTCTGGGAGGAGTTCGGGGAGGCCATGGAGGAGGACTATCGGACGGCCCCAAGGAAATTCTGGCAAACCGTCCGGCGCCTCAGGAGGGGGAAGCAGTTCTTCACCAACACTGTTTACAGTGCGGGGGGAGAGCTGCTGACCACGACTGAGGATGTTGTCGGGCGGTGGAAGGAATACTTTGGGGATCTCCTCAATCCCACCGTCACGTCCTCCGAAGAGGAGGCCGAGGCTGGGGACCCAGAGGCGGACTCACCCATCACCCTGGCCGAAGTCACTGAGGTGGTCGGAAAGCTCCTCGGTGGCAAGGCTCCGGGGGTGGATGAGATCCGTCCTGAGTACCTTAAGTCTCTGGGTGTTGTGGGGCTGTCTTGGCTGACACGTCTCTACAACATCGCGTGGCGGTCGGGAACAGTACCTCTGGACTGGCAGACCGGGGTGGTGGTCCCTCTGTATAAAAAGGGGGACCGGAGGGTGTGTTCCAACTACAGGGGACTCACACTCCTCAGCCTCCCGGTAAAGTCTATGCCAGGGGACTGGAGAAGAGAGCCAATAGTCGAACCTCGGATTCAAGAGGAGCAGTGTGGTTTTCGGCCTGGTCGTGGAACACTGGACCAGCTCTACACCCTCCATCGGGTGCTCGAGGGTTCATGGGAGTTTGCCCAACCAGTCCACATGTGCTTTGTGGACTTGGAGAAGGCATTCGACCGTGTCCCTCGTGGTGCCCTGTGGGGGGTGCTCCGGGAGTATGGGGTCCGGGGCCCTTTGCTAAGGGCTGTCAGGTTCCTGTATGACCAGAGCAGGAGCTGTGTTCGCATTGCCGGCAGTAAGTCAGACCTGTTCCCGGTGCATGTTGGACTCCGCCAGGGCTGCCCTTTGTCACCGGTTCTGTTCATTGTATTTATGGACAGAATTTCTAGGCGCAGCCAGGGGCCGGAGGGGGTCCAGTTCGGGGACCACAGGATCTCATCTCTGCTTTTCGCGGATGATGTTGTCCTGTTGGCTCCATCGAGCCAGGACCTGCAGCACTGGGGCGGTTTGCAGCCGAGTGTGAAGCGGCCGGGATGAGAATCAGCTGTTCCAAATCCGAGGCCATGGTTCTCGACCGGAAAAAGGTGGATTGCCCTCTCCGGGTGGGTGGGGAGTCTCTGCCTCAAGTGGAGGAGTTCAAGTATCTCAGGGTCTTGTTCACAGTGAGGGGAGGATGGAGCGTGAGATTGACAGGCGGATCGGTGCGGCGTCGGCAGTGATGCAGTCGCTGTATCGGACCGTTGTGGTGAAGAGGGAGCTGAGCCGAAAGGCGAAGCTCTCGATTTACCGGTCAATCTACGTTCCTCCCCTCACCTATGGTCATGAGCTCTGGGTAATGACCGAAAGGACAAGATCGCGGATACAAGCGGCCGAAATGAGTTTCCTTCACAGAGTGGCCGGGCACTCCCTTAGAGATAGGGTGAGGAGCTCGGTCACACGGGAGGAGCTCGGAGTAGAGCTGCTGCTCCTCCACGTCGAGAGGAGCCAGTTGAGGTGGCTCGGGCATCTGGTCCGGATGCCTCCTGGACGCCTCCCTCAGGAGGTGTTCCGGGCATGTCCCACCGGTAGGAGGCCCCGGGGAAGACCCAGGACACGCTGGAGGGACTATGTCTCTCGGCTGGCCTCGGAGCACCTCGGGGTCCGTCCGGAGGAGCTGGAGGAAGTGGCTGGGGAGAAGGAAGCTTGGGAGCCCCTGCTTAGACTGCTGCCCCGCGACCCGGCCCCGGATAAGCGGAAGAAGATGGATGGATGGATGATTACGTCATCACGTGACTGACATTTCAAAAGGGATTTTTCTTAAACTAATATCAACAATGAATTTATTTATAAACAGTTTTTATATTCTTGTCTGAAATGTATTTAAACCTTTTTAACAAATTATTAATTTTACGAACCATATAAAATTATGAACACTAGAATGCATCGTTATGACGAAACGAAATACATTCCTAGGAATATAATATAAACAAAAATATACTGATATCGTAAATTATCAGGTTATTACATACAAATTTACAAAGAGAATTGAAATATAAATACTATATATATATATAATAAAGAAAGCACAAAAACAGTGCAAGTTGTCACAGTCCAGTAGTGGCACAGACATGGTTATTGCACAGAGGAGTTGTACAGTCTGACCGCGGTGGGGATGAATGATCTGCGGTAGCTCCTTCCTGCACTGAGGGAGTCTCAGACGGCCGCTGAAGGAGCTGCTCAGCTCCTCCACAGTCTGGTGCAGGGGGTGAGAGGTGTTGTCCATGATGGATGTAAGTTTGGACAACACTCTCCTCTCAGCCACCTCCTCGACAGAGTCCAGGGGACAGCCCAGGACAGAGCCAGTCCTCCTGACCAGCTTGTTCAGTCTTTTCCTGTCCCGTTCAGTGCTGCCTGGGGCCCAACAGACCACCGCGTAGAGGAGAGCAGAGGCTACCACAGAATCATAGAAAGTCCTGAGCAGGGGCCTGTACACACCAAAGGACCTCAGTCTCCTCAGAAGGTGGAGGCGACTCTGGCCTTTCTTGTACAGGGCATTGGAATTATGGGACCAGTCCAGTTTATTGTTGAGGTGAACACCCAGGTACTTGAAGCTGTCCACAGTCTCAATGTCCTGCCCCTGTATGTTCACTGGTGCATGGGGGGGTGTCCTTCTCCTGAAGTCGATCACCATCTCTTTGGTCTTGCTGGTGTTAAGGCACAGGTGGTTGCGCCCCCACCAGTCCACAAAGTCTCTGATGACCGAGTGTTACTCCAGCTCTTTCCCCTCAGACACACAGCCAACAATGGCTGAGTCATCCGAGAACTTCTGGAGATGACAGGTGTCTGTGTTGTAGGTGAAGTCCGAGGTGTATATGGTCCGAGGCCCCCGTGCTGCAGACCACCACCTTAGACTCACAGCCACGCAGCCGCACATACTGCGGTCGGTCAGTCAGGTAGTCCATGGTCCAGGCAGCCAGGTGTTCGTCTACTCCGGTGTCCTCCAGCTTCCCCCTCAGCAGCGCTGGCCTGATGGTGTTGAAGGCACTGGAGAAGTCAAAGAACATGACTCTCACAGCACTCCCGGCGGTCTCCAGGTGGGTGAGCGCCCGCTGCAGCAGGTAGATGACGGCGTCCTCTACCCCGATGTTGGGCCGATAGGCAAACTGCAGCAGGTCCAGGGTGGGGCTCACCACGGAGCGGAGGTGGCTGAGGATCAGTTTCTCCAGGGTCTTCATCAGGTGGGAGGTCAAGGCGACTGGTCTGTAGTGGGCTGGTTCCCTGGCGTGTGGTGTCTTTGGAACTGGAACCGCACAGGAGGTCTTCCACAGGACAGGAACCTTCTCCAGGCTGAGGCTCAGGTTGAAGATGTGGCAGAGGACCTCACAGAGCTGGTCTGCACAGATCCTCAGCAGCCCGGGGCAGATTCCATCTGGTCCAGCAGATTTCCTCTGTTTCAGTCGGGGGGGGGGGGTGAATCTGGCACTCTGTCCAAGTCCGGAGATGGTCTTCAGTCCTCTCCACACATCCCTCACGTTGTTCTGGGCCAGTTTCTCCTCCATCTTCTTCCCATGGTCCTTCTTGGCCTGCCGTATTCTCCTCTGGAGCTCCCGCTGGACCCTTCTCTGCTCCTCTCTATCTCCGGAGTTGAAAGCCCTCTTCTTCTGGTTCAGGAGGGCTTTAAGCTCAGGAGTGACTGTTAGAATAAAATGCTTATAATGATGAAGTTATTAAAAATGTACATGTGGTTAAAAGAGGTCTCAGTTTGCAGAGGGTCTTTGTTAGGAGAAAGGTATGCACTGCTCTAAGAAACCAGATGCATGACCTCTTATGACCTTTTCCTTCTTGCGGGGCTGTTCCCAGATCGTAAATTTGTACTTATCTGATCAAATGTAAACCAAAGCCATGATATACTTCACTATGTTGTAAACTATGTATTCTCTGACTATGCTTTGTACTGACATGATGAATTTGTTTAGAGGAAATAAAAACCCGTGCTAGAGGGGAGGAGCCAGGAGGCTCTGGTGTGAATGGCTTTAGCAGCAGACACCTAGGCATCCCCGTGCGCACGTAAAAGAAATGAAAGGCTGACTCAGGTGATTCAATCTCAATAGGAAGAGACTGGTTTAATGTAAAACTGTAAGATATTTCACTGGTTTGTGATCTTAATCTCTTGACAGTTAATGGTCCTTCGAGCCGGATCGGTGTGCTTCTGCCTGGAGGATGAACGACAAAGGTTGGAGAGTGCGCGCACCCAGCTTGAGCTGAGAAATCCGTCTTTTCTCGACGGCAACCCCTGTTGGGCATCCTCTTCGTGGAAGGACCCGGTCAACCAGAGCCAGTTATATCACCTGAGGTCAGAAATTTAACTTCTAAAGAGTGAAGTTATACAGAACTACATAGAGATGAATCTAGTGTAGAGTATGAATGAACTGTTGAATGAACTGTTGAATGAACTGTTGAATGGGGATTCAAATTGAACACTGTTAAGGTGTATCAAGGTTGAATCTCATTAAGGACATAGGTTGATGGTGTGCTGAAAATTGATCCAGTGTCCTTCTCGGTGTGTGAATTAACACCAAGTTTATGACCGCCCATCGTGGTAGAAGCTTGTCATAAAACACAGAGAAGGTTCCCGTAGATCAACAGTAAGCAGACCTAGACACATAGTACAACATGGCAGAAAAAACAGTAAAAATAGAAACAGATTCGGAGTATATGAAGCGAATTTATCCAGAGAGTTGCAAATTCCTAAAAAAATGGAAAGTAAAATATAATTTTGATGGAACTCTTGATGAAATTAAATCAGTTAATGCTGAACTTATCAATTCATGATCAATTTAAAGGAAAGACAAAATATTCACCTGGTAAACAGGTAACTACAGCTAGACTATGGATAGCAGAAAGTAAAAACATAAAAATGTTAACACTAAAAAGACAACTGCATTGGCTGTGTCTCGTCCGGAGGACGATGATGGCACAGTGGTGCAAAGGCACCCTCTACAGGCAGAGCAGGCAGAGGGTGGTGAGGAACAAGGCGAAAATGAGGAATTGGGTGAAAAAGAAAAGAAGGAGGAGTTTAGGACCTTGGGGCTTTATCCAAAACTTCCAGAAATAGAAGTATGAAAAACAAGCCAGCCAAAACCCATTTTGGGCTCCTCCCACTGCCCCAGAGGCCCAGCAGAGCCCTCCACCCGCATATGATACAAAAGCTCCACCCCCCTGGCCATTTCCGTCTCCTATATCACACCGTACCAGAAGTAAGACAGAGATGACAGGTCAAGGTAAATATGCCACAGACCAAACATGGATTCAAATAGATTGTCCCACGAAAGAAGAAGAAATAGCTGAAGGGTATCCTTTAATTTCGCTTCCAGACCCGCACACACAGGGGGCAACGATACAGGTATACAGACCATGGGCTGTAGCAGATATAAAAAAGGCACTGGAAGGCGTTACTAGAGCTGAAGCTGACATAGAGACATGCATTTCAGACTTAAAAGATCTAATAAATTCATATGGCCTTGACGCAATGGAATGTCAACGAGTTCTAATGTTGCATTTAGGACATAAATGGGCTTTAGTTAGAGGAGATTTTGACCCAACTCAACCTCACGGAAACGGGAGACGTATAATTCCCGCAGCCGAAATTGGACCTGTTCTAGACCATCCAAATGGAGTGTTCGCTAGGATGCGTACACAGTTTCAGCATAGAGCAGATTATAATAAAATCCAAAACACCAAACAGAAAGATGGGGAAACGGTGCAGGAATTTCAGGTCCGAATGACGGAAGTATTTAAAGCAAACAGTGGCATCACAGAGAATGCAGATGTTAACGGGCCTTATCAACAACAACTAAAAATGGCTATATTAGGAGGACTTAAAGAACCAATTAAAAATTGGCTCCAAAAGACGTACGTAGGCTTTCCTACGGCAACAATGACAGATTTTATGACATACGCAATACACGCTGAGGGTGTAGTGCAGAAAAAGAAAATGCAGCAAGCAAACAAAGTGCTTATCTCTGAATCTGGAGTAGAGACATATGTCCTAGAAAAAAGAAGAAAAAAACGATATCAAAACGCCGAACAAAGATACAAAGGAAATGATAAACAGGAAAGAGATAAGCAGGAGGGCAGATGTTATATATGCCACAAGAGGGGACATTTTGCTAAAAACTGTAGGCTGAGAGGGGGAGATAGTGACAGTGAAGAAGGAGAGGAAGAGGACGAAAGACAGAAGCCCAGTAAAACCTGACTAGATAAGAAATACAAGGATAAATGTCAGGAAGAAAGAAAAGGGAAAGTAACAAAACAAAAAGAAATACATGTGGCTGAAAAACCTATGCCTACAGAAATACAGATTCAAAATAACACAGGAGAGGAAGAGGATCCCCAAAGTGCAGAAATGTATCTGTCATTTAATGAGATAGATTACAGGACAAAACCAGAAATGACGATTTATGTGAATGGGCAACCTATGTTGTTCTTGGTAGACACAGGTGCAGAAAGGACTGTTATGAGAGACACAAAGCCATTTACGCCCTCAGATAAAACCATAAGAATTATTTCAGCAAATGGCAATATACAATCCCAAAAAATAAGCACCCCAATAGGGTTTAGTTTGACAGCCGCAGAGCCGAGACTACAGTTAGAAGTAGTATTATCACCAAGATGTCCGCATAACCTCCTAGGCAGAGATCTAATATTAATGTTAGGTTTAGCATTGCTTCCTACGCCAGAGGGACGTCTAATGATAATCAAAGCAGATGCCCTGAATTACACAGGGGTTTACCCCGTTGAGAGCACAGGGGCCCTCCACTATTGGTGGAGTTTAGATCTCCCAGAGAAGGATCTACAACAAACTGCTAAATCACTTATAGAGATAGCAGAAGGGATGATACAGGGGAGTATGACAGAAAAGAAAGAGACGAATTACATTGTACACTTAGGTACAAACGCACCCCAGGACCAGACCAACCCTATAATGACGAAGTGCACAAATTAGGTCCCCAAAGCGTGACCGTACCTTACATTTATGCCAAAGATGGGTGTTCCTTCTGTGACATAAATGTAACTGAAACTGTGACTAGACTAATGCAGTCCCCATACACAAGACACGTGTCACTGACAAAAGGGAAAAATGACGAATGGAGAGACAATGCAATAAATATGAGACATGTACGTTCAATTACAGACTGGACTGAAACTGAAGATCCTAGTGTAGAAAAAAGCCTGAGTACTAGATGGAAAAGGAAAAAACTACATTATAGAGTGACAACAAAACCACAGACACATTTGACAGAGGGAGGAATAGACTGTGAAATGTGACATGTAGATGCAGAAACATTCGTGCTAACTCCAGAAGAGAATGAAGCTTTAGAACAGATCTCACAAAAAGTGTGGAGCAAAGGCCCAGCAGATGTAGGTCTAATGCATGGTGCCCAACCTGTAAAAATCACAGGCAAAACTGAGTTTAGGCCAAGAATTAAACAATATCCCCTAAAGCCAGATGCAGAAAAAGGGATAGAACCAGTAATAGAAGACTTAAAAAAGGCAGGTGTAATAATTCCATGCCCAGAGGCTAAATGCAATACACCAATTTTTCCAATAAAAAGCTCCACCCTCACTTCGTGGAGAATGATTCAAGATCTACGTGCAGTAAATGATGCAATGCAACAGACTACACCAAATGTGCCTAATCCGCACACTTTATTAAATTCTATTAACCCAGAAAGCAAATTCTTCTCAGTTATAGACTTAGCAAACGCCTTTTTCAGCATTCCAGTTGCAAAAGAGAGTCAAGATTGGTTTGGATTCACTTATAAAGGCCAGAAATATACCTTTACTCGACTCCCACAAGGACTGGCTATTTCTCCCACAGTGTTTTCTCAAAACATTGCAAATTGCCTAAGTGGTTTTAACCCAAAAAATGACAGCCAAATTATTGTCTATGTAGATGACATCTTAGTGACGAATGCAGATCAGGAAAAATGCAAACAAGATACATTAGCCTTACTCGAGTACCTAGGCCAAACAGGCAATAAAGTGAGCCGTGATAAATTACAACTATGGAGAAAAGAAGTGAAATATTTAGGCCACAATCTCACTTCAGAGGGCAGAACCATCTGTGAATCCAGAAAAGCAACCATTTTGGCTGCCCCAAAACCACTCACAAAAAAACAGATGATGTCGTTTTTAGGCCTCTGTAATTATTGCAGAGCATGGGTTGTAGATTACGCAGAAATGGTCCGACCCTTACAAAATCTAATTTATGAGACTCCAATGACAATGACAGATCATATACATTGGACAGCAGAGGCAGAAACAGCCTTCTGTAAATTGAAACAGGCATTGGCAACTACCACTGTACTGGCACTTCCTGATTACACAAAACCTTTCATTCAAACATGTGATACCCGAAATGGGTTTATGACTTCAGTGTTAATGCAAAAATATGGCTCAAGACTAAGACCAGTAGCCTATTACTCAAAACAATTAGATCCTGTAGCCAGAGCCACACCACCTTGTGTACAGGCAGTGATAGCTGCTGCAATGGCCATACAGGAGTCAGCAGAAGTGGTTCTGTTTCACCCGCTGACCCTCAAGGTTTCACATACCGTATCAGCGCTTTTAATGCAAACCAATATGGCATTTTTGTCACCTGCACGACATTTAATGTGCATGACAGTGCTATTATCACAACCACACTTAACCATAGAGAGGTGCAGTGCACTAAACCCAGCCACACTCCTCCCCCTGCCGGAGGATGGGCAGAAACACGATTGCATAAAAGAAACTGAAATAATACACAAACCCCGACCTGACTTACAAGATACTCCACTGAATGCAGGTGCAATAGTATTTGTAGATGGCTCAGCAAGCAAGAACAAGACAGGCCAAAATCAAGTAGGATATGCCATTACTACTATGAATAAAATTTTAAAACAAATAAAACTACCTTCAAACTTATCAGCACAGGCTGCAGAATTAATAGCAGTTACGGAAGCATGTAAATTATTCAAAGATGAAGAGTTGACCATATGGACAGATAGTCAATATACTTATGGATCAACACATCACTTCTGTACACAATGGGCCAGAAGAGGTTTTAAAACATCCAGCGGCAAAACAGTGGCACATAAAGTCCTACTAGAAAATCTTTTAGAAGCCATAAAATTACCTAAAAGGCTAGCCATCTGCAAATGTGAAGCACACAAATCAAACACAGATCCTATCTCGGTAGGCAACAGATTAGCAGATACCGCAGCTAAAGCTGTGGCACAAAGCACACAGATGTTACATTCAGAAGAAATAACGAATCAAGACGAAAATTTGTTGTTAAATTATCAACAAAATGCTCCCAAATCTGAGAGAGATGCCTGGATAGGGAAAGGAGCTACAATAAAAAATAACCTATATGTAGGCCCTGCTGATAAACCATGGCTACCAAAATCATTATTTAATTGGGCTGCTAGATTGACACATGGTCTATGTCACGTGTCAACAGGGGGAATGATTGATATGGTGGAAAAGCATTATAATACAATAGGCTTTAATACATATTCAAAAAATTTTTGTAAACAATGCCTAATCTGTATTAAAAATAATGCACAGGGACAGCTGAGACCTAAAAGAGGAGCTTTCCCTAATCCAGAACATCCTTTTCATACACTACACATGGATTTCATTCAATTAACGAAATCTAAAGGTGTAGAGTATTGTCTAGTGATTATAGACGCATTCTCCAAATGGGTGGAAATATTCCCAACAGCTAAACCGGATGCACTAACGGTGGCGAAAGCAATATGCAAGAGCATAATTCCCACATTTGGCATTCCAAAAGTTATAAGATCAGATAACGGAACCCATTTTGTTAATGAAGTCATCACAAAGATAGGGGAGAGATTTAACATAGATCTGAAAAGACACTGTGTATATCACCCACAGTCAGCAGGCCTAGTGGAGAGGACGAACGGGACAATAAAAAACAAGTTGGTCAAAACAATGAAGGAAACCAACAGACCATGGCCTGATTGCATTGAACTAGTTAAACTAAACATGCATATTTTGCCAGCAGAAGGGCATACGTTGAGCCCATTTGAAATACTATATGGAAGGCCGTATACTATTCCGGATTTGCAATTAAAGACAATAGATCAACCAGACTCTGATCAAGATCTTATTGACTATATGAGAAAAACCCTGTTAACAAGAGATGTTGTAAACAGCAATAAACTGCCAGAAGGAACTATTTCTCTACAGGGCAACACGGCAAAACCAGGAGACCACGTGTTCATAAAGACTCTAAAGAGGAAGAACTGGACCAGTCCAAGGTGGGAGGGACCGTACCGAGTCATCTTAGCTACACCCACTGCAGTAAAGGTCGAGGGCAAAGCCACCTGGATTCATCAATCACACTGTAAGTTAAGGAACCAGTTGGACCTGACAGACCCAGCCTCCGAGACCTCCCAGACGCAGGACGTCTAGACCTCCAAGGCCTCCTAGACTCAGGACATCTCTGACTCAGGCCTTCAGAGACCTCCTAGACCTCCTAGATTACTCCTAGACCAGGACTTCAAGTCAACCTACAAGAGTGAGCAGTAGGTAAACTACGTTCACTCCAACGGTGTTCTTACGAGGAAGTTTACCCTCGGGCACTGAAAAAGATGACAGCTCCATTCATCCCAAGGGAGAAGCAACTGTCTGAGAAAAGAGAAGTAAAACAACCACAAGACACCCAGTTAAAATGGTTAAATATGGTGTTATTTGTCATAATTTTTTTCTTGGTTTACATACAAATATTGTTTTTGATATATAAAAAACATACACACACTTACTTGGTTGTGAGTACACTGGACACAAAAAACAAATACAACGACTCCACTGTCTCTGAGACTGTGACACATCCTACGACTGAAATGACAAAAAAAGACAAGACAGAATTGACCCAAGTATTGATGCATAAACGATACATACTTTATTTATTTATTGATTTATTTATTTATTTATTTATTTCGCACATATTTAAAATTAACATTAGAAGAAATATGTAAAAACATATGCAATTACAATATGAAAAAAAAAATAAATAAAAATATAGACAAGACACAATACAATTATTATGAACAACAGATGTGCAGGGAGTGGTAGAAGCCGAAAAGGCTTTTGAAGACACCACTCCCTCAAAAATATTAAACAAAATTACGGTCATAGAATCTATTTAACTTAATACTTGTTTTTATGTTTATATATTACACTTTTATGTGTTTACACACAACTCAAAAAACAAAGGTGCACTTGAAGCATTGGGTTTGGAATTTGTTGCAATTCTAATCATTTTTTCTGAAGAATGAAACTTTTGTGAAGGTAAGAACTGAAGGTACGACCCCCAAGCAATATTACAATATGTTACACAGGGATAAATCAAACTGTAATATAATGTTAAGAGACACTTCTGATGCACCATCTGCCTGATCTGACTTATTATTCCAATACATTTTGTAATCTTTTTACAGACATGTTCAATATGTTCTTTCCAACCCAATTTATCATCAATCCAAACCCCTAAAAAGCACGTTTTTGAGACTCTTGATATTGATTCATGATTTATATACATTTTCACAAAATGATAAAACTTTTTTACATTTAGTAACAATTTCTTTGCTTTGAACCATTCTGAGTAGTTATGAAGGTCGTAATTTAACTTGTCAATTAGAATGGTAATATCTTTATTTGAACTAAAGAGGCTTCGTCAGCAAACAGCAGTGGAAAAGTAGCTGTAGAGACAGAAGGAAAATCATTTATATAAATAAGGAATAACAGTGGTCCCAAGACTGACCCTTGAGGAACCCCATATTTTATAAAGTTCATTTTTGAATCAATATTGTGAATTGAAACATATTGTTTACGATTAGTTAGAAAACCAAATATCC
Organism: Odontamblyopus rebecca; assembly: GCA_030686955.1. Lineage (NCBI taxonomy): Eukaryota > Metazoa > Chordata > Actinopteri > Gobiiformes > Gobiidae > Odontamblyopus > Odontamblyopus rebecca. Next base: position 2,143,924 of record CM060663.1, on the reverse strand, counting down.
ACATTATCTGTGAGTCCATATTTATGTAGTTTTGAAAGAAGAATCCTGTGGTGAACCATATCAAATGCTTTAGACAGGTCTAAACACGCCAACTGCAAATTCCTTATTGTCTAAAGCTAAATGAATTCTATCCATAAGTTCAATTATTGCCGTATATGAAGAATGATTTTTGCGAAATCCAGACTGATAATTATATAAGATACTATTTGTAATCAGGTGTTGATGAAGTCTTTTGTATACAAGTTTTTCTAAAATGTTTGAAAAACATGGCAGGACTGATATAGGACGATCATTTGAGATGATGATCACCATTTTTATACAGCGGAATAACTTTCGCAGTCTTTAAGTCACATGGTATAACGCCAGTTTTTAAGGACAAAGAACAAATAAAAGTAAGCGGACCATTGACTGCAGGTTCAACACCTCTGACAGTATTGGCACATATTCCATCAGGACCAGGAGCAGATGTGTTTAAACCTGCTGTGATTTCCTCCACTTCAGTAGAATGAGGTGGTTCAAAATGACTGAATGATGAGAATGAACCTTTTATGTAATCTAATGGATTGTTAATTGTTGAATCAATTTTCTTTGCCAGACAGGTGCCAATATTTGAAAAAAAATCATTAAACCTACAAACAATATCAAAAGGATCACAAAAAATATTGGTTCCATCGGAAAATGTGGTGGGATATTTTACAGGACCTCTTCTCTTTTGAAGAAGTTGATTTATTGTTTTCCAAGTCCCTTTGATGTCACTGATGGATTTAGTAAAACGATCACGAAAATATTTTTTCTTTGCCGCCCTGAGGAGATAAATGTATTTATTTCTATGTGATTTGTATATTGCTAAATTTAAGGGTGAAGGTGAAGCTAAATACTTCCTACACAATCTGTTTTTGACCACAGAAGATCTTCTTAGGCCACTAGAATAACATGGTTTAAGTTTTCTTGACTCTTTCTTATAACATTAACTATTGGAAAAGACTCCTCCAAAGCTGCTGAAACAGTAGCATAAACACCTGGTGAGATGAATGAGCATCTTTTTCAGTAAAAACCTTTTCAAAAGACACAGTCTCCAGTAAATGTTTAAATTTGATTCTTTGTATTAAAACTTTGAAAAGTTAAATTGGGTTTTATATTGGACTTATAATTTTTACTAAGCTGAACCATGTGAAATATTGGAAAATGATCAGAAATATCAGTATAACACTCCAGATTTAGTTTCATAATTTAAGTAATTTAATAAAATGTTATCTGTCAATGAGTTTTTTGTGATTCTTGTAGGTTTGGTAATTGTAGGAAAAAAATAATTTTCATGTAAACAATTAAGAAATGCATTAGTTGCCTGGTGTGTATCATTATTAAATAAATTTATATTGAAGTCACCAAGAATATGACATATTTTGTTTTCCTTATTTGTTAAATCCAAGGCACTTGACAGACACTGATTAAAACATGCAATATCACTGTTTGGGGGTCTATAAATATTACCAATGATAATATTTTTTGTCTTATTATTAGCTAGTATTTCTATAAAGACTGATTCAATTTCTGTTTCACTAAATGGCACAACAAGATCATGTCTAATGGTGAATTCTAAATTCCTATGGATAAAAATTGAAACTCCTCCTCCAGGCCTTGACTGCCTCGTAGAGAAGTGATAAATCCACATCAAGTACATCACATACTAAATACTAAATGGTTTAACCTCAGGAACATAACAGCACAACACCTTAACATCACAAAGGACTATTATATCTGTTCCCTTATCCCTCACCATGCCAATGAGGTACCGGTGTTTACACCTGTCCCTCTTTCAGCTAAAGACATGTTTTGTGCACTGGCAGGGTACTGGTCGATGCAGAGAGTGTTAAACTGCCTCTATGTGATGGTTAATTGACAAATGCCTCAGACTGGACGGATCCAGCTAAGTGGACTGACAACACTAACCAGACCATATGGAAAGGTGTCCAGGTTAGAAAGGGACCTGAGTTCCCCGGACTGACAGTGACCAGAGAATGTGACAGGGGTTTCCAGTGGGTGGGGAGCACTCAAGGTCGTAAAGAGCTCCCAGTCCCCGGATGGAAAACCACAGCCTATAAGTGGGGGCCATGGTATGCACTGCCTCTTTCCAGCCAACAGTTTTCCAATTAGTCTCAACTGACCAAAACCCACACTACAATAAGGTAAAAAGGGCATACACACCACCAAAACAATCTAACACCCATACCCCACTGATAAGTGGCACAAGGGGTTTTTTTATGACTCTCTTTCCAAACTATGGTGCAGCCTATTTAGGACATAGAATGAATGATGTATGGTGGGCGTTAGAAAACATAACTGGTATACTAGATGATATTACTACTCAACTCCATGATGACCCAGAGCGCAAAGCCATGAGAGAAATGCTGATGTTACACCAGCTCTCTCTAGATTTCCTATTTGCATCAGATGGAGGAATCTGTACTAAATTTGGCTCTGAACACTGTTGTACCTTTATTCCAGACTCTGCTGGAAACTGGTCTGAAATACATGACAGAGTTTCCACCCTCAAAGAGGAATTAGCTCAAGCTAAAGATCAGGGAGGAAATTTTGATTCATGGTACAGTTGGTTTGATATATTCGGCCGATACAGGAAATTGGCAGCAACTATATTAACCTCCTTAATAATGTGTGCACTTTTGCTTCTAGTGTGTGGATGTTGTTGTATTCCAATCTTCAAAGCACTAATGCAAAAGTCTATTCAGAGCACAATGACCTTAAACAATGAGGAGTTTCAACTTCTCTTAACAGATACCTTAACTTTTGACTCTGACAAGGACAGCCCAGACCTGGACTTTGAACACAAATAGATAAACTGAAACACAGGTAAAATGACTAAGAGCCAACATTATCCTCGAGTGTACGATTTTACACATTTTTATGATGACATGTGCTAAAGTTATTGATATAAACGGCTCATGTTCTGATCTTATATGATGTAATTTTTTATAAACAGGGGGAAAAATGTTAGAATAAAATGCTTATAATGACAAAGTTATTAAAAATGTACATGTGGTTAAAAGAGGTCTCAGTTTGCAGAGGGTCTTTGTTAGGAGAAAGGTATGCACTATCTGCTAAGAAACCAGATGCGTGACCTCTTATGACCTTTTCCTTCTTGCGGGACTGTTCCCAGATCGTAAATTTGTACTTATCTGATCAAATGTAAAACAAAGCCATGATATACTTCACTATGTTGTAAACTATGTATTCTCTGACCATGCTTTGTACTGACATGATGAATTTGTTGGAAGGAAATAAAAACCCGTGCTACAGGGGGAGGAGCCAGGAGGGTCTGGTGTGAATGGCTTTAGCAGCAGACACCTAGGCATCCCCGTGCGCACGTAAAAGAAATGAAAGGCTGACTCAGGTGATTCAATCTCAATAGGAAGAGACTGGTTTAATGTAAAACTGTAAGATATTTCACTGGTTTGTGATCTCAATCTCTTGACAGTGACCCAGGGGTGGTTATTGGAGAAGCACCGTACCCTCCGTGTTGGCACAGTGCTCTCCACGCAGAAGTTGATATAGTCTGTGATGCAGTGGGTCAGGCCATGGATGTCCTCTCCATAAGAGCTGCTGAACATGTTCCAGTCTGTGGTCTGGAAACAGTCCCTCAGACTCTCACTGGCCTCTTCAGTCCACTGTTTCACTAACACCTTTTGCGCGGGTCCTCTTCGCACCTTTGGTGTGTATTGGGGGAGCAGATAGACGATGTTATGGTCCGATCGTCCGAGCGGGCGGAGGGGACAGAGGTGTATGCGTCCTTTGTATTTGCATACAGCAGGTCAAGAGTCCTATTGTCCCGTGTGGGACACGGAACGTACTGCGTCACTACACTAGTTCAGAACTTGCCCCCATCACTACACTAGTTCAGAACTTGCCCCCATCACTACACTAGTTCAGAACTTGCCCCCATCACTACACTAGTTCAGAACTTGCCCCCATCACTACACTAGTTTGTTGCCTTGACAGACTCTCTGTCACAGTCAGATCTCCACTGAGGAAACACTGATCTGTGCCGTTTTTTGGCTCCTGACAGAATTCCACCTCCTCTAGAAATGGACTTTAGCTTCAAATGTGCCGGAGTTGAACTTTAATTAAGAGTTTTGCCACTCAACTAATGCTGAGAAATATTATTAATACAATATCATCAGTTACCGATGTTAATTAATTAATCAGTCAGTAATGTTTGTAAAGTTCTTTTCCATATCACCGACTTATATCTGAATAACACATCACACTGCTCAAATAAAACTGGTTTATGAATATTTATTGAGCAAGTTAAACAGCATTTAAATACAAAATATGCAAATGAGTGCGGGTTCTCCTAGACTGGGATCTAAGATCAGAGACTGAGCACAACCCAGGAGTGATCTAAAGTCATGTGTGGAGTTAGATCGATAAGCGAGCCTTTCTGTGACAATTTGTGCTCAATACGACCAGAGAGAAGAGCGTGGAGTCCGGCCATGAGGTCCTTCATGTGGTCTCCTCAGGGATGGTCTGAAATCTTCTTCCACTCGGCTGTCATCAGGCTGAAGGATGCCGTACCGTCTGTTTAAAAGAGGAACACGGGGCCTTTCTAGGGTCCATGAGGTCGATCAGCACTGGTCCAGATTCAGGCCAAAAATCCATCAAAGGTGTGAATATTTGAATTTGGAAAAGTATACGAAAGCTTCACGTTTGCTCGGAATCAACACCGAAATTTGGATAAAAATGCGGAAAGAGACGGGCCAAACTTTAGGGAGAAGCATTTGCTGGTTTCTCTGTCTTTGTCTCCTCCGAGTCGTCCTGGAGGAAGTGCTCGGTGTGAGGACAGTATCACGACACGTTTTCTGTTCAGTGATGTAAAAATATGTGAAAAACGTTTGGACTGTTTTACACTGAGGAGAGTGAGTCTGTGGAGCTCACAGAGACACTGAGGAGAGTGAGTCTGTGGAGCTCACAGAGACACTGAGGAGAGTGAGTCTGTGGAGCTCACAGAGACACTGAGGAGAGTGAGTCTGTGGAGCTCACAGAGACACTGAGGAGAGTGAGTCTGTGGAGCTCACAGAGACACTGAGGAGAGTGAATCTGTGGAGCTCACAGAGACACTGAGGAGAGTGAGTCTGTGGAGCTCACAGAGACACTGAGGAGAGTGAGTCTGTGGAGCTCACAGAGACACTGAGGAGAGTGAGTCTGTGGAGCTCACAGAGACACTGAGGAGAGTGAGTCTGTGGAGCTCACAGAGACACTGAGGAGAGTGAGTCTGTGGAGCTCACAGAGACACTGAGGAGAGTGAGTCTGTGGAGCTCAGAGACACTGAGGAGAGTGAGTCTGTGGAGCTCAGAGACACTGAGGAGAGTGAATCTGTCCGAGTGCACAGAGACACTGAGGAGAGTGAGTCTGTCCGAGTGCACAGAGACACTGAGGAGCCATAAAAGAGCCTAAACCCAGGGATCAGAGTGTGAGTGGATGTGGTGCTGAAGGTGTGGAGGTGGGTCAGTTGGTCAGAGGAGACTGTGTAGAAGGACACAGAGTGAGCAGGACAGTCCACAAACACTGCCACTGTCCCAGAAGAGGAGGACCAGGGCTGAGGGAGGAGGGTTTGTTTGTCATTATGAAGAACAGAGAAACCACCTTCAGAACACTCCAGACTCCAGGACTGATCATTGCCTCCAAACAAACTGTCAACACCGCATCCTTTCCTTCTGATTCTTCTGTCACACACTGATATATAAACCACTCCACTCCACTGGACCTCCCAGTAACAGAGACCAGTCAGACCAGAGGAACACAGAATCTGAGGCCACTGATCAAATCTGTCCTGATGATCTGGATACGGCTGCTCCTCTTCCACACATGTCACCTTCTTGTTGTTGTCGGACAGTTGGAGTTCTCTGTGAGCTGTGTTTGGATCCAGAGTGAGATCACAGAAATCTGATGGAGAGAAGACACAACACAGCAGCAGTTAGTCCCCTGTCCACTGTCAACATGAGACACACGTTTAATTCTGCACCACACGGCTCCATTTGTTCAGGAACCATGGATTTAAAGACTTTCACTCGTTCAGGATTCAGCTCTTTTCTGTCTTTGTTCTTTTATTTCTTCATCCTTCACTTTTGTGTTTGGCTCAGATTTACTGGAGGAAAAACATTTCCTTTCACAGCCCCACACCTGTTTAGTCCTGGTTTAGTCCTGGTTTAGTCCTGGTTTAGTCCTGGTTTAGTCCTGGTTTAGTCCTGGTTCAGTCCTGGTTTAGTCCTGGTTTAGTCCTGGTTTAGTCCTGGTTCAGTCCTGGTTTAGTCCTGGTTTAGTCCTGGTTTAGTCCTGGTTTAGTCCTGGTTCAGTCCTGGTTTAGTCCTGGTTTAGTCCTGGTTTAGTCCTGGTTCTGTTCATCACTACAGGTTTTTCTTCTGCTCTTTTAAGGTTCATTTCCTGATTATTTCTGTTGTGATTTTTTCTCTTGTGCTGATTGTGATTTAATGTGTTTCTTCTTCTGTGAAGCTCTTTGAATGACTCTGTCTGAACTGAGCTCTACAAATAAACTTGTGTTCGACTGTAAAAAGTGTTGGTGCTTCTCCTGAGCTCCAGCAGCAGGAGTTCTGATGGGGTTGGTGCTCCTCCTGAGCTCCAGCAGCAGGAGTTCTGATGGGGTTGGTGCTCCTCCTGAGCTCCAGCAGCAGGAGTTCTGATGGGGTTGGTGCTCCTCCTGAGCTCCAGCTGCAGGAGTTCTGATGGGGTTGGTGCTCCTCCTGAGCTCCAGCAGCAGGAGTTCTGATGGGGTTGGTGCTCCTCCTGAGCTCCAGCAGCAGGAGTTCTGATGGGGTAGGTCCTCCTCCTGAGCTCCAGCAGCAGGAGTTCTGATGGGGTTGGTGCTCCTCCTGAGCTCCAGCAGCAGGAGTTCTGATGGGGTTGGTGCTCCTCCTGAGCTCCAGCAGCAGGAGTTCTGATGGGGTTGGTGCTTCTCCTGAGCTCCAGCAGCAGGAGTTCTGATGGGGTTGGTGCTTCTCCTGAGCTCCAGCAGCAGGAGTTCTGATGGGGTTGGTGCTTCTCCTGAGCTCCAGCAGCAGGAGTTCTGATGGGGTTGGTGCTCCTCCTGAGCTCCAGCAGCAGGAGTTCTGATGGGGTTGGTGCTCCTCCTGAGCTCCAGCAGCAGGAGTTCTGATGGGGTTGGTGCTCCTCCTGAGCTCCAGCAGCAGGAGTTCTGATGGGGTTGGTGCTCCTCCTGAGCTCCAGCAGCAGGAGTTCTGATGGGGTTGGTGCTCCTCCTGAGCTCCAGCAGCAGGAGTTCTGATGGGGTTGGTGCTCCTCCTGAGCTCCAGCAGCAGGAGTTCTGATGGGATCGGTGCTTCTCCTGAGCTCCAGCAGCAGGAGTTCTGATGGGGTTGGTGCTACTCCTGAGCTCCAGCAGCGGGAGTTCTGTTGGGGTTGGTCCTCCTCCTGAGCTCCAGCAGCAGGAGTTCTGATGGGGTTGGTGCTCCTCCTGAGCTCCAGCAGCAGGAGTTCTGATGGGGTTGGTGCTTCTCCTGAGCTCCAGCAGCAGGAGTTCTGATGGGGTTGGTGCTTCTCCTGAGCTCCAGCAGCAGGAGTTCTGATGGGGTTGGTGCTTCTCCTGAGCTCCAGCAGCAGGAGTTCTGATGGGGTTGGTGCTCCTCCTGAGCTCCAGCAGCAGGAGTTCTGATGGGGTTGGTGCTCCTCCTGAGCTCCAGCAGCAGGAGTTCTGATGGGGTTGGTGCTTCTCCTGAGCTCCAGCAGCAGGAGTTCTGATGGGGTTGGTGCTTCTCCTGAGCTCCAGCAGCAGGAGTTCTGATGGGGTTGGTGCTCCTCCTGAGCTCCAGCAGCAGGAGTTCTGATGGGGTTGGTGCTCCTCCTGAGCTCCAGCAGCAGGAGTTCTGATGGGGTTGGTGCTCCTCCTGAGCTCCAGCAGCAGGAGTTCTGATGGGGTTGGTGCTTCTCCTGAGCTCCAGCAGCAGGAGTTCTGATGGGGTTGGTGCTCCTCCTGAGCTCCAGCAGCAGGAGTTCTGATGGGGTTGGTGCTCCTGGTGCTGACACATGTGTCTCTGTGTTCAGGAGCTTGTTGTTTTGCAGTGTTTGTGTGAGATCTGTTGTTGTTCTCGTGATGAGGAGGACTGACAGCAGAGGCACAGCTCAGAGCAGAACAGGGGACTGGTTTAAATCCACTGTCTCCAGAAGAAGAATGAAGATCACTGTTGGACATGTTTGACACTGGACTGTTCAGGATCTGCTTTAACAACAGCTCTGGGTTTAGTCCTGATGTAGAGTTGGAGGATTAGTGATAATAAAACTCTAAAACTGGACACTAAACTCTTCATGTGTTCTTAATGTATTAAATGCTGAGTAAAATGCAGAACTGTATCTGCATTGATTTGATACTCACTCTTCCAGGGGCAAACTGTCAACCAGTGAACACCTGCAGGCTCCAGTCTGAAGGAGAACATAGATGTTTCATTACTGTGGCTCATTAAGGCTGAACGTTGAATCTGTTCAAATGGGCTGATTCTTTATGATACTAGTGTGGACGGTACAGTTACGGCTTCACAGGAGCCACAGTGTGAGCGGGGCCCATACCTGAGAGTGTCCAGTGTGCAGTGGGGCTCCTCCTGTAGAGCACACAGGAGCTTTACTCCTGTGTCTCCTGGATGGTTGTAGCTGAGGTCCAGTTCTATCAGATGGGAGGGGTTGGACCTCAGAGCTGAGGCCAGAGAAGCACAGCCTTCCTCTGAGAGCAGACACCCTGACAGTCTGAGGACACAGATTATTGGAATCAGGAACATTCATGAGGAACATTCAACCCAAATGAGACAAACAACAAGTCCCAGATCTTTATGGGACTTTATCAAATGTTCTTTTCCAATGCAAATACCAACAGCTTCTGTAATAATAGTGAAGAATATGAACCCCTCTGACCTGAGCTGTTCCAGTTTACACTGAGGACTCTTCAGTCCAACACACAACATCTTCAGCCCTGAGTCCTTCAGGTCGTTGTGACTGAGGTCCAGGACTGTCAGACTAGAGGACTGGGAGCTGAGGACTGAGGACAGAGCTTCACAGCTTCTCTCTGACAGGTCACAGCCGCTCAGTCTGGAGGAGGAGACAGGAGCTCATGAGAGAAGAACTCAGAAGTTCAGATACATCCTTTCACTGCCAATTCAACCATCAGGCTTTAAACAACAAATCTATTTGTGTTCCTGAAAACAGCAGCAGGATTATTTCTCCTGTAGGATGGGGCTGTATTTCTGTCTTTAAGTCTGGACAGTCACTTTTTCATTTCATCAAAACTACTTCCCGACTCCAGATTCAGGACAGTTTGTTTGTCATGTGCAGGTTCAGCACAAAGTCGACAGTTCAGTGAAACGCTCAGGATGAGAAGAAGCGTTTGACTCGACTCAGATTCAAGAAGCACAAACAGCTGCAAGAAACAGAACTGTTCAAAAGGTTTGGAAATACACAGGAAATAAGTGAACAATGAGTAAAAATATAATAAATATAATAACTACAGATAGAAGAAAACTGTAAGAAATATAATAAAATACAGATAGAATAAATCTAATAAAATACAGATATAATAAATCTAATAAAATACAGATATAATAAATATAATAAAATACAGATATAATAAATATAATAAAATACAGATATAATAAATATAATAAAATACAGATATAATAAAATATAATAAAATACAGATATAATAAATATAATAAAATACAGATATAATAAATATAATAAAATACAGATATAATAAATATAATAAAATACAGATATAATAAATATAATAAAATACAGATATAATAAATATAATAAAATACAGATATAATAAATATAATAAAATACAGATATAATAAATATAATAAAATACAGATATAATAAATATAATGAAATACAGCTATAATAAATATAATAAAATACAGATATAATAAATATAATAAAATAAAAAGGTGCAGGTGGTTAAATAAGGTGCAGAGTGTTTCACAGGTGAGTTCAGTATTGCACATGATGGTTTTGCACATGTGGAGCAGGTTATTGCACAGAAACAGTGACAGTGGATAGTGTTCAGCAGTCTGACAGCCTGGGGATAGTATTCAACAGTCTGACAGCCTGGGGATAGTGTTCAGCAGTCTGACAGTGTGGGGATAGTGTTCAGCAGTCTGACAGTGTGGGGATAGTGTTCAGCAGTCTGACAGTGTGGGGATAGTGGTCAGCAGTCTGACAGGCTGGGGATAGTGTTCAGCAGTCTGACAGTGTGGGGATAGTGTTCAGCAGTCTGACAGTGTGGGGATAGTGTTCAGCAGTCTGACAGTGTGGGGATAGTGTTCAGCAGTCTGACAGTGTGGGGATAGTGTTCAGCAGTCTGACAGCCTGGAGATAGTGTTCAGCAGTCTGACAGCCTGGGGATAGTGTTCAGCAGTCTGAAAGCCTGGGGATAGTGTTCAGCAGTCTGACAGCCTGGGGATAGTGTTCAGCAGTCTGAAAGCATGTGTTAGCCCTCTCCAGATGTGTTAGCCCTCTCCATATGTGTTAGCCCTCTCCATATGTGTTAGGCCTCTCTAGATGTGTTAGCCCTCTGCATATGTGTTAGCCCTCTGCTTATGTGTTAGTCCTCTCCATATGTGTTTGCCCTCTCCATATGTGTTAGCCCTCTCCATATTTGTTAGCCCTCTCCAGATGTGTTAGCCCTCTCCAGATGTGTTAGCCCTCTCTAGATGTGTTAGCCCTCTCCATATGTGTTAGCCCTCTGCATAAGTGTTAGACCTCTCCAGATGTGTTAGCCCTCTCCATATGTGTTAGCCCTCTCCATATGTGTTAGCACTCTGCATATGTGTTGACCCTCTCCATATGCGTTAGCCCTCTGCATATGCGTTAGCCCACTGCATATGCGTTAGCCCTCTCCATATGTGTTAGCCCTCTGCATATGTGTTAGCACTCTCTATATGCATTAGCCCTGTCCAGATGTGTTAGCTGTCTCCAGATGGTGAGAGAGGTGTGAACTGCTAGAGCAATGGCGTCGTCTGTAGACTCTTTGCTCTGTGCAAACTGCAGCGGGTCCAGGGTGACAGGGAGGGAGCCACAGATGTGTTTTAATGATTCACTCAAAGCACTTCATGATGACAGAAGTGAGTGCTATGTGCCGATAGTCATTAGGGCAGGATGCTGAGGAGGTTTTTGGGATGGGAACAACAGTGGAGGTCTTGAAGATGGTGGCCACGATAGACTGGCTCAGAGACATGTTGAAGATGTTGGTGAACACCCTGGTGAGTTGGTCAGCACAAGCTCTCAGCACCTCACTGGTGATGCCGTCGGGCCCTGGTGCTTTGTGGGGGTTTACTTTTTGAGTGCGGCTTTCTCACTGTCCACATGTGGTCTGGTGACAGGCCTGGTGTTGTCTGCATCAAACTGGGCACAGAAGGTGTTGAGCTCATCTGGAAATGATGCGCTGGACAGTTCCAGCGGCCTGTTCCTCCTCTTGTAGTCAGTGACGCAGCGTAGTCCGTGCCCTGTAGTCCCTCTGAGAAATCCTGACGGTCTTTCTGTCGTACTTGGCTGCTGTGGAGGCTTCAGGGTCTACTGAGTTGAAAGCAGCAGTGCGAGCTTTGAGTTTCACACGCACCTCTGGTCCAGCCCAGGGTTTCTGATTAGGGTAAGTGCAGATGGAGACTTTAGGCACCGTGTCATCGATGCACTTCTCTATGTAGCCTACGACAGAGTCTGTATATGCATGAATGTCTCCATCTGCTGCGTCTGCAAACATCTGCCAGTCCGTTGTTCCAAAGCAGTTCCTGTAGGATCTCATCAGCCGTCGTACTCCACTTGTAGATTTCCCTGGGAACCGGTTGTTCCAGTTTGAGCCTTTGTTTGTAAGCAGGCAGCAGCAAGATGGCACAATGGTCGGATTTATTGAAGACTGGGCGGACGAGGGGTTTGTAACTGTCTTTAAATGAGGTATAGCGGTGATCCAGTCGGCTTACACAATACATCAAAAATCAATGAGTCAGAATAATACAAAATACACTTTTTTGTGTAACAGTAAGATACAAAAAAGAAGATAAAAGTAAAAGAAAGAATTCACTTTAAACCAGTAAATGTCTGTATATTTCTGACCTGAGCTGTTCCAGTTTACACTGAGGACTCTTCAGTCCAACACACAACATCTTCAGCCCTGAGTCCTTCAGGTGGTTGTGACTGAGATCCAGGACTGTCAGACTAGAGGACTGGGAGCTGAGGACTGAGGACAGAGCTTCACAGCTTCTCTCTGACAGGTCACAGCCGCTCAGTCTGGAGGAGGAGACAGGAGCTCATGAGAGAAGAACTCAGAACACAACTGACAAGTTCAGATACGTCCTTTCACTGCCAATCTCCACAACTGATCTGAAAAGAAACAAATCTGCAGTATTTATGAAATCAAAAACATGATTTGTTTCCTGGCTGTTGTACTGACACTTTTTAATGATGCACAGTTAGTTCTTCATTTCACGTTTTATACAAATGATCAACAAAGAGCCGGAATATTAGGGAATAAACTTTTTTTTACTGTGACATAAACCTGGGTTCGTCTGGACTGTCTTCAAACAGTAATAAAACAAAATATTAGGGTAAAAAATATCTGTATATTTCTGACCTGAGCTGTTCCAGTTTACACTGAGGACTCTTCAGTCCAACACACAACATCTTCAGCCCTGAGTCCTTCAGGTGGTTGTGACTGAGGTCCAGGACTGTCAGACTAGAGGACTGGGAGCTGAGGACTGAGGACAGAGCTTCACAGCTTCTCTCTGACAGGTCACAGCCGCTCAGTCTGGAGACAGAAAACATAGTTTATGCAGAAGTTGAATCAAACCGTCCTCTGTTAAACAAAGGTTACTCACAGAGCTTTGTTGGAGGCCTTGACCACTGGCAGCAGCCTCAGGAGAGCCTCCTCTGAAGCACAGTACTTCTTCAGCTCAAACTGCTCCAGATCTTCTTCTGATGACAGTAAGATGAAGGCCAGAGCTGACCACTGAGCAGGAGACAGTCCACCTCCAGACAGACGTCCTGAACTCAGGACCTGTTGGACCTGCTCCACCAGAGAATGATCATTCAGTTCATTCAGACAGTGGAGCAGGTTGATGCTCCTCTCTGCAGACACATCCTCACTCAGCTTCTTCTTGATGTACTCAGCTGTTTCCTGATTGGTCTGGGAGCTACTTCCTGTCTGTGTCAGCAGACCTTGTAGAAGGCTCTGATTGGTCGACAGTGAAAGACCCAGGAGGAAGCGGAGGAGCAGGTCCAGGTGTCCGTTTGGACTCTGTAAGGCCTGGTCCACAGCCGTCTGGTAAAACTGCACTGATTTGCTGCTAAAAACCTTTGTCCATGATGATGTTTGTTTCTCTGAGAGCAGGTTGACCCCAGAGCTGAAGAAGGTCTGATGGACGTGAAGAGCAGCCAGAAACTCCTGCACACTCAGATGGATGAAGCAGTAGACCTTGTCCTGGTACAGGCCTGGCTCCTCTCTAAAGACATGTGTGAACACTCCGGAGTAAACTGACGCTGCTGCAGCGTCCAGCCCACACTCGCTCAGGTCACTCTCGTAGAAGATCAGGTTTCCTTTCTGCAGCTGCTCAAAGGCCAGTTTTCCCAGAGACTCCACCATCTTCCTGGTCTCTGGACTCCAGTGTGGGTCTGTCTCAGATCCTTCTTCATACTTGATGTTCTGGACTTTGGCCTGAACCACCAGGAAGTGGATGTACATCTGAGTCAGGGTCTTGGGCAGCTCTCCTCTCGCTCTGCTTCTCAACATGTGCTCCAGGACTGCAGCAGCGATCCAGCAGAAGATCGGCAGGTGGCACATGATGTGGAGGCTTCTGGACGTCTTGATGTGGGAGATGATTGTGTCGGCCTGGTCTCTGAACCTCTTCCTGAAGTACTGCTCCTTCTGCGGGTCGGTGAACCCTCTGACCTCTGTCACCATGGAGACGCACTCAGCAGGGATCTGATTGGCCGCGGCGGGTCGTGTGGTTATCCAGAGGCGAGCGGAGGGAAGCAGCCTCCCCCTGATGAGGTTCACCAGCAGCACGTGCACTGAGGCCGACTCTGTGGGGTCGCTCAGGACCTCGGTTTTGGTGAAGTCCAGAGGAGGTCTGCACTCGTCCAGACCGTCAAAGATGAAGAGCACCTGGAGGTCTTCAAAGCTGCAGAGTTCTGCTCGTGTTTGACTAAAGAAGTGACGAACAAGTGTCACCAAGCTGAAGCTTGTGTCCTTCAGCACATTGAGCGCTCTGAAAGTGAACGGGAACAGCAGCTGTATGTCCTGGTTGGCTTCACCTTTAGCCCAGTCCAGACTGAACTTCTGAGTGAGCACTGTTTTCCCGATGCCAGCCACTCCCTTTGTCAGCACTGTTCTGATGGCTCCATGTGTGTGAGCTGGGCCTTTAAACATGTCTTCACATGTGATGGCCGTCTCTGCTGGGCCTGGAGTCCTGGAGGCTGTTTCCATGTGTCTGACCTCATGTTCCTGGTTGACCTCTGAAGACCCTCCCTCTGTGATGTAGAGCTCTGTGTAGATCTCATTCAGAAGGGTGGAGTTTCCTGCTTTAGCGATGCCCTCAAACACACACTCAAACTTCTGCTGCAGGTCAGACTTCAGGTTACGCCGATATAACTCCCTGAATGAAGACACAGACACAGACCTGAGTCTCAGAGAAGATAAAATGACTGTGAGCACCTTGTTAAATGTGTTAAATGGTCCTACTGCTCCACAGACGCTCAGCCAGCTCCTTCTGCTTCATCCTCCTCAGGAAGTTCAGTGTGATCCTCAGAACAGCCTCACTGCAGCTCCTCTGCTCTTCATCCTCATCCTCCACAGGATCTAAGCCTTCTGGGTCATCTGTACTCAGAACCTTGTGGAGCTTCTTCAGCTCCTTCTGGACCAAAGTGAAGATGTCCTCCTCCAGAAGCTGAACAGACACATTATAAACAGCACAAATGCACTCAGTGTCAGATCTGTGTGGAACAAGCTCTCGTTCATCTGAACATTTCCAAACTTTAGTGAATGACAGACCTTAAATATGGAGTCCAGCTGTGTCTGATGGTGCTGACCACTGGAGACCTGTGGACCCGGCTGCTCCCCTCTGTGACAGAGACACATTAAACATGCAAAATTATTTATTTATTATTTATATGTTGGTCTTATGATCGATGCGTTTGAAAACTCACGGCTCTGTGGCAAAATTACGTGGTTCTCCCATAGACCGGTCACTCCTGAAGTCCATTGGTTCTTCCTTAGACATGTGACTCCTGAGGGACTCACAGCTGGGACCAGGTTCAGACGGAGGACGTTTCTGGTGGATCCTGAGACACAGAAGAAAACACACTTCAGTCACAGTAAAACACGTGGGACTGTTCTGACTCAGATACTTCAGGAGGTTCTACAAAGTGTTCATGAGGCCTTCACCCCAGACGCTTCAGTGCGGCAGATTCAGCACCAAACATCCAGTTTATATCGTTTTAAAGTTTCATTCTGGAACAAAGAACAGACTTGTGTGTGTCATTGTGATTTTAATGTGATTCTCTGTGAACTGTGGACCCTCCTGGACGTGTTTTTAGCTTCATTCAAACCACGTCACCCACATTAGATCAGATGTTTGTGAACATAAAGTCCTGACGTGATGAGGAGGTGTGAGTGGGACTTACTGTGGACCATCTTCTCTTCTTTTAAACTTAATCCCTCGTTCCATAGAGTCGTCACTCTTGAGTGACTCGGCGCTGGTCCCAGGAGCAGGTCTGTGGACACAGGTGGAGCAGTGGCTTTAGTCTGAGCTCTGACATGGAGAACAGTGGTGGAGTTAGAGATGGTGTCGTACCTCTGAGCTTTGGGGGGGTGAGTGGTTTTAGAGGGAGGGGCTCCGTCCTCTCTGTGCTCTCTCTGATCCATGCTCTGTTCATTTGCTTCAAAAGGAAAAACACACAAAACATTTATTTATTTATTTATTTGATAGAGACAATGCACATTAATGAACATATGTTATAAACAAATGTAAATATGCCAGATTATAGCTACAAAGCTAATTTACATCTGCAGTCCCTGGGCAGGTCACAAATACAGTACACAATAGAACATTAGCAACACAAGAAAAAGGTTAAGAAAAATAAAAGAACATTTTGACTAATGATCACATGACTGGTTTGATTTTTGCCACAGTTTGAGTTGAGTTTTGAAAGTGAGCGATGTGGGGCGCTCCCTTATTCCTAGAGGAAGACTGTTCCAGATCTTAGTGGCCTCACAGAGAGAGAATTTTGCCCAAAAGATGTTTTTCTGTCGGGCACCTCACAGTCTCCTCTGGACAAGGCCCTGGTCCTGATACTGGTGGGAGTTTTTGTTTTGAAAAAGACTGACGGGAGGCGGGGCTAATCCATGTAGCACTTCATACACAAAGCATATTTAAAATGTTTAAAATTTCAAATCTTAAAATATTGTACTTTTTTAAAATATTGCAAACATGGTTTGCTATCGAAGACCTTTAGCGATTTTTTACAGAGTGATTCAGTTATTTTGAGTGTGCTCACATTACCTAAAGACCAACTTGTGATACAGTGTTCAATGTGAGAGAAAAGCACTGAGTGGAGAAAAACTCTCGCAGCATCAAATGTTATAAATGGCCTGATTTGCCTAAAGTTTTGAAGATTAAATTTGACAGTTTTAACAATTCTTTTAACATGATTCTTAAAGCACAGTGTAGAATCAAGAGTAACACTGAGGTACTTGAATTCAGTCACAATTTGTCACTCTTCTTCCCTCAGAAACACTCCTGAATGTTTTATATCTTGTGGCTGCTTTGTAAACATCATACAAACTGTTTTTTAGTATTTAGCAACAGGCACGATTTAAACAACCACTCATTTACCGACTCCATTGCTGTGGTTAGAATGGAGGACGCCTCTTTTATGCTCCTTGCATGTGTGTAAATCACAGCGTCATCGGCACACATTTGAAAATCAACATTTACACAAGCTGTAGGCAGACTATTTATATACAATGAGAATAAAAGTGGCCCAAGTATTGACCCTTGAGGCACACCAACTGGAACATCTACAAGGGATGATGAGACACTTTCTACACATACACATTGTTTCCTAGAGTGAACATATGATTTAATCCATTCAATTGCATCTACAGAGAAATGATAGTCTGTTAGTTTTGTCACTAGTAGTTGGTGATTGACAGTGTCAAATGCCTTTCTGAGACCAAGAAACACTGCACCAACACATGTGCATGTGGTTATCAAGTTTACGTTTGACATTTTCAATGAAGAAACTGTTTGCAGATTCAGTAGAATGATTTATGCAGAACCCAAACTGCACAGGATGTAAGGCAGAATGACTTTTATTTAAATGTTCATTTATCATCTTTGCTCCCCACCTCTCAGCAACCCTGGAGATTAGTGGAAGGATACTGATTGGTCGCTAGTTGAGTATATTTAATTTATCACCGGATTTGTAAATTGGTGTGACCGTAGCCACTTTCCAGGAAGATGGAACAACTTTTTGTTTAAATGATAAATTAACCATATATGTTATTGGTGCAACAAGAGACTCTTTACATAACTTTAAAAATGTGTATCCAGTCCATAGATATCTTTGGTTTTTGAATGTTTAAATGAACCAATTATGTTAATGACTTCCTGTCCTGTTATTTCCTGTAGAGTGAACACAGGAAGTGCAGGATCAATGGGTCTAGTGCTGAGATCAGGCGATGGAAACAGCTCTGTTATCTCTCTAACAGAATTAATAAAGAAATTATTAAATTCGGTCGCTAACAGATTTGGATTGAACACTATAAGGTTGTTTATTTTAAGCTTAATTTCTCTTTTTGTTCCCTTCTTTTCTTTTCCAAGTAATTTATTTACATTTTGCCAGACCTTTTTGCCATTTCCCTTTGCTTCAGAAATAATGTCCATGAAGAATTTTGCTTTTGCCTTACGCAAACATTAATTTTTCTTTCTTTTGTATTGGCGCCCTCTTTTGGTAAAGCTTAATATTATGTCATTCATTTTAGCGAGAAATAAACGACTACTATTTTCTATGTTCTCACTTTGTATTATTTCATTCCAGTTGCAGAGTTGCCACAAGATTAGATTGTTGATTTTTTGGGATATGACTTCTATTATTTATTGATTCTTCTGTAGGCCCATATGAATCAATGAAACGTTTTTTTGTAAGTTTTCGAGAGAAAAAAATGGCATTGTGGTCAGACAATCCAGTTGTGTAATTAAAAGTTTTAATAAGTCTTTCGGTTTACAAAAAGTAAATCAATTACTGTTCTTGAGTGTGAAGTTATTGGAGTGGGCTGTTCAATTAGCCGACTCAAATTAAAATGGTCAGTCACCTGTTTCAGGTGCTTTCTGGCCTTCTTATCAATCCAGTTTATGTTAAAATCACCAATTAAGATGATTTCTTTATTTAAATCGCAATAATTAAGCAGACATTTTAGTTTGTCAAAGAAATCCAACTTGGCAGATGGCTCACGATACAAGCAAATTATGGTGAAAGACCTTCCAGTTGACAATGAGACGTCTACACCTCCACACTCAAGTTGGACTTCTTCTGGCCATTCGATCTGTTTACATTTTAAAGAGCTTTTCACATAGAGAAGAACTCCTCCGCCCCTCCCATTTGCTCTATCATTTCTGTACACATTATACTCAGGCATAGTTACCACAGAATCTGGAGAATTGTGTGTCAACCATGTTTCAGAAAGACCCAGAAAGTCAATGTTGGAGTTGCAGAGCAAATATTCTAGCTCTTCTCTTTTAGGTGCCATACTCCTTATATTCAAATGTCCACCTATTAAGCCTTTGGGTTTGGCTTGCAGATTCCAGATTGTTTTTGCTTGATTCAGGGTGTGGAAGATTTCAACAACAGCGACGTTTAAACACGTCACAAATGTTCCTCTGCTAAACACAGTCACATTATTATGTTTGGAAACGGACTCGTTTGGTCCAGATCACAGTTTCTCGTCTTTATTCACACCTGAAATAAAGTCCGGACTTTCAGGGGAATCGAACTCTCGTTAACTCTAGTTAATAGTGCAACTTTAACACTGAAGAGTTCAACTCTGTGGTTTACAAGAACGACGTGTAAAATATGGTTTACAAAGAACAACGTGTAAAAGTATTTGCTGAATGAACTGAATCCACATTTCTCTTCTCCTTTGGGTTCGTCCTTGCTGCGTCCTTATTGTGAGTGGGCTTGCCTCTCCACAAACCTGACTCTCATTTGTCCTGAAGGAGGCGCTCCTCCTCCTCCTCCTCCTCCTCCTCCTCCACAAATGCAGTGACTCTAATGATGCATCTGAAGGGGAAATGCTGCAGAACAAAAGCTGCTGCGACACGTCCCACATGTGCACAGAAGCTGCTTATGTTTGAATGTGTTTTTCTCCACAGTTTGAGGAAATAAGACACAGGAATAACAGCCACACCTTTGGACTGGAGCAGCACATCACCAGACCAACGCCTCACACTGCACACCAGAAAAAATCATTTGAGACGTTTCAGCAGCTCCTGTGTTTATCTCCATTTAAACGTCTTTAATCCAAACGCACAGATTTGATTCATTTAGACAAAAGTGCAGAAAAAGTCTCCCCAAAGCCACGAGGAACTAGTCATGATTAACTCCAGAGTTTTTCAGAGGAACTTCCCCAACACGACTCACAACGTCACAGTGAAGAGTTCACCTCCTGAAACAAACACGACCATGTTTGAACGACTAAAAGCAGCTCTTGGTTTCTTCATTAAGGCTCAGACAGAAACTGGAGCAAAGCTGAAGGAAAATCCTGCTTTTCTAACTCAACAGAAACAGTCCAAACACAGTGTAGAAAGAATAAAGTCGTACCGTGTGTGAAACAGCAGAACGAGCGCAGAGGAAACGCGTCTGGACACGAGCAAATGTCGAGCTTTTCAATCTTCTGTTTTTCTCTTCTATTTCCTGGAGTTTCAGAGGCGACAGAATCCAGTCTGACGGGTTCTGTGTGTGTGTGTGTGTGTGTGTGTGTGTGTGTGTGTGTGTGTGTGTGTGTGTGTGTGTGTGTGTGTGTGTGTGTGTGTGTTTTGTGTGTGTGTGTGTGTGTGTGTGTGTGTGTGTGTGTGCGTGTGTGTGTGTGTGTGTGTGTGTGTGTGTGTGTGTGTGTGTGTGTGTGTGTATAGTGTGTGTGTGTTTGTGTGCGTGTGTGTTTGTGTGTGTGTGCCTGTGTGTGTTTGTGTGTGTGTGTTTGTGTGTGTGTGTTTGTGTGCGTGTGTGTATAGTGTGTGTGTGTGTGTGTGTGTGCGTGTGTGTATAGTGTGTGTGTGTGTAGTGTGTGTGTGTATAGTGTGTGTGTGTGTGTAGTGTGTGTGTATAGTGTGTGTGTGTGTATAATGTGTGTGTGTGGGTGTGTATAGTGTGTGTGTGTGTATAGTGTGTGTGTGTTTGTATAGTGTGTGTCTGTGTGTGTGCGTATAGTGTGTGTGTGTGTATAGTGTGTATGTGTATAGTGTGTGTGTGTGTGTAAGGTGTGTGTGTGTATAGTGTGTGTGTGTATAGTGTGTGTGTGTGTGTAGTGTGTGTGTGCGTGAGTGTGTGTGTGTAGTGTGTGTTTGTGTGTGTGTGTATAGTGTGTGTATAGTGTGTGTATAGTGTGTGTGTGTAGTGTGTGTGTGTAGTGTTTGTGTGTGTGTGTTTGTGTGTGTTTGTGTGTGTTTGTGTGTGTGTGTGTTTGTGTGCGTGTGTGTGCGTGTGTGTATAGTGTGTGTGTGTATAATGTGTGTGTGTGTGTATAGTGTGTGTGTGTGTGTATAGTGTGTGTGTGTGCATATAGTGTGTGTGTGTATAGTGTGTGTGTATAGTGTGTGTGTGTGTATAATGTGTGTGTGTGTGTGTATAGTGTGTGTGTGTATAGTGTGTGTGTGTTTGTATAGTGTGTGTCTGTGTGTGTGCGTATAGTGTGTGTGTGTGTGTATAGTGTGTGTCTGTGTGTGTATAGTGTGTATGTGTATAGTGTGTGTGTGTATAGTGTGTGTGTAGTGTGTGTGTGCGTGAGTGTGTGTGTGTAGTGTGTGTGTGTATAGTGTGTGTATAGTGTGTGTATAGTGTGTGTGTATATAGTGTGTGTATAGTGTGTGTGTGTGTGCGTATAGTGTGTGTATAGTGTGTGTGTATAGTGTGTGTGTGTATAGTGTGTGTGTGTGTATAGTGTGTGTGTGTGCGTATAGTGTGTGTATAGTGTGTGTGTATAGTGTGTGTGTGTATAGTGTGTGTGTGTGTGTATAGTGTGTGTATAGTGTGTGTGTATAGTGTGTGTGTGTGTGTATAGTGTGTGTGTATAGTGTGTGTGTGTGTGTATAGTGTGTGTGTGTGTATAGTGTGTGTGTGTGTGTGTGCATATAGTGTGTGTGTGTATAGTGTGTGTGTATAGTGTGTGTGTGTGTATAGTGTGTGTGTGTGTGTGTGTATAGTGTGTGCGTGTGTATAATGTGTGTGTGTGTGTGTGTGTGTATAGTGTGTGTGTGTGTGTATAGTGTGTGTGTGTATAGTGTGTGTGTGTTTGTATAGTGTGTGTCTGTGTGTGTGCGTATAGTGTGTGTGTGTGTGTGTATAGTGTGTGTCTGTGTGTGTATAGTGTGTATGTGTATAGTGTGTGTGTGTGTGTAAGGTGTGTGTGTGTGTATAGTGTGTGTGTGTATAGTGTGTGTGTGTGTGTGTAGTGTGTGTGTGTTTGTATAGTGTGTGTCTGTGTGTGTGCGTATAGTGTGTGTGTGTGTGTGTATAGTGTGTGTCTGTGTGTGTATAGTGTGTATGTGTATAGTGTGTGTGTGTGTGTAAGGTGTGTGTGTGTGTATAGTGTGTGTGTGTATAGTGTGTGTGTGTGTATAGTGTGTGTGTGTGTATAGTGAGTGTGTGTATAGTGTGTGTGTGTAGTGTGTGTATGGTGTGTGTGTGTATAGTGTGTGTATAGAGTGTGTGTATATAGTGTGTGTATAGTGTGTGTGTGTGTGCGTATAGTGTGTGTATAGTGTGTGTGTGTGTGTATAGTGTGTGTGTGTATAGTGTGTGTGTGTGTATAGTGTGTGTATAGTGTGTGTGTATAGTGTGTGTGTGTGTGTATAGTGTGTGTATAGTGTGTGTGTATAGTGTGTGTGTGTGTGTGTATAGTGTGTGTGTATAGTGTGTGTATATAGTGAGTGTGTGTGTATAGTGTGTGTGTATAGTGAGTATGTGTATAGTGTGTGTATAGTGTGTGTGTATAGTGTGTGTATAGTGTGTGTGTATAGTGTGTGTGTATAGTGTGTGTATAGTGAGTGTGTATATAGTGAGTGTGTGTACAGTGTGTGTATAGTGTGTGTGTATATAGTGAGTGTGTGTATAGCGTGTGTATAGTGTGTGTGTATAGTCTGTGTGTGCGTATAGTGTGTGTATAGTGTGTGTGTGTATAGTGTGTGTGTGTGTTTGTGTGCGTATAGTGTGTGTATAGTGTGTGTGTATAGTGTGTGTGTGTATAGTGTGTGTATAGTGAGTGTGTGTATAGTGTGTGTGTAGTGTGTGTGTATAGTGTGTGTGTATAGTGAGTATGTGTATAGTGTGTGTATAGTGTGTGTGTATGGTGTGTGTATAGTGTGTGTGTATAGTGAGTGTGTGTATAGTGAGTGTGTGTATAGTGAGTGTGTGTATAGTGTGTGTATAGTGTGTGTATAGTGAGTGTGTGTATAGTGAGTGTGTGTGTATAGTGAGTGTGTGTATAGTGTGTGTATAGTGTGTGTATAGTGTGTGTATAGTGTCTGTATAGTGTGTGTATAGTGTGTGTATAGTGTGT
The DNA here is from genome assembly GCA_030686955.1 of Odontamblyopus rebecca. NCBI lineage: Eukaryota > Metazoa > Chordata > Actinopteri > Gobiiformes > Gobiidae > Odontamblyopus > Odontamblyopus rebecca. The sequence continues at coordinate 2,121,069 of CM060663.1, read as the reverse complement.
GTATAGTGTGTGTATAGTGTGTGTATAGTGTCTGTATAGTGTGTGTATAGTGTCTGTATAGTGTGTGTATAGTGTCTGTATAGTGTGCGTATAGTGTGTATAGTGTGTGTGTGTATAGTGTGTGTATAGTGTGTGTATAGTGTGTATAGTGTGTGTATAGTGTATGTATAGTGTGTGTATAGTGTATGTATAGTGTGTGTATAGTGTGTGTATAGTGTATGTATAGTGTGTGTATAGTGTGTGTATAGTGTGTGTATAGTGTGTGTATAGTGTGTGTATATTGTGTGTGTATAGTGTGTGTATAGTGTGTGTATAGTGTGTGTATAGTGTATGTATAGTGTGTGTATAGTGTATGTATAGTGTGTGTATAGTGTATGTATAGTGTGTGTATAGTGTGTGTGTATAGTGTATGTATAGTGTGTGTATAGTGTATGTATAGTGTGTGTATAGTGTGTGTATAGTGAGTGTGTGTATAGTGTGTGTATAGTGTCTGTATAGTGTGTGTATAGTGTCTGTATAGTGTGTGTATAGTGTCTGTATAGTGTGCGTATAGTGTGTATAGTGTGTGTGTGTATAGTGAGAGTGTGTATAGTGTGTTTGTTTATGTGTATTAAAAGGACATTTGGTCAGGATACTCACCACACTAGGAGCACATTTTGAATTAGTAGGACAGGGTCGGTGTCCTGCTCATTTGGAAAAAATTCTAAAAGCGTAGAAGTGTTTCTATTGGTCCACAGACCCCAAATATATATAAAAAAAACGATATGACCTGTTAATACACACAGACCTGAAAGTTGTGTATAATCTGTGTATCATCATAGTGCCCCCTATGGCCAACAGGTATAATAGCAGGACCTCATGAATATTCACACTTGTGTATGATTCTGAGCTTCTGATTGGCTGTCTGCCGGAAGGTCCTGATCATTTTTACAATGTTCTTGTAATTCAGGTTTCTGTAAATAGGTGTGTAGCATATATTTTAACACAGTTTTCAGTTTTCCAAAAACTGCAAAAGCTTTTTATCAAATAATGTTGCAGACTGATTTGCATGATAAGATGTTTGACTGTCATTGATAAAATGATTACATAATGCCTAAGGTACAGTCCGCTCTGTGCACATGAGCCAAGCTGCGCTAATTGAGGCTCCATCTCGTCTGTTTCCGGAGGTGTGGTGAAGCAGGTAAGGCACTTGTATTAATTATATTACATTTATTTTGTCCCTATAGCAACTAGGCAAAAAAGTGCAAATATTATTTAGGTTTGAGGCTGTAAAATAGACAAGAAGCCAGAGAAGCACATGGCTACTTAGCAAGTAAACAGTTTAGCACATTTCTCCACTTATTTGCTGTCTAGAAAGTTTGAACTTGGTACTTGAGACTTAGTGAAAACATTGTAGAGGTAAAAATTAACACAGTCTTTGCAGTTAATAATGTTTATAGCTGCTTATGAGCCTCCACAGTGAGTGTTTCAGTTTGTAGATGATTTGCGTTAGTGCTAGTATTAGCCATTAGCAGTGATCTACACCAGTGATTCCCAAAGTGGGGTCCGGGGTCCCCTGGGGGGCCTCCAAAGGTTATCCATACAAGAAGCATGAAAGAAAATGGAGTTTTAGACTTTACATCATTTATTTGATTGATTTACTACTGTAAATCCATCATAATTTAGTTCTTTTTATATTCTAGTCTGTATGTGAAAACTTTCTATATTATTTTCAGTTTGGTGTGAATCACTATTGGGGCCTCAAGCAATATGTTTGGTTGAACAGGGGGCCGCGGCTTCGAAGAGTTTGGGAATGGCTGATCTACACAAATGTCAAGATGGGCGACCGATACAGATACCAGTATTGATCCCTAATTAAAAATATTGTGCAAGTTTTCTGGAATTGCTTACTGATACACTAGCATACAATTTCCACCATTATTGTCTCCTTCAGTTTAATTCTGTTTCTCATTCATTGCCCTTATTCAAAATAACCTGTTATCTCACAAAATGGAAAGGTCCTGAACCATTTTAAAATGTCTGATATTAAGTCACATCATACAGTCGTCATGTCGTGGCTAAAGTGATTAACATCTGGTCTTCACAGGAGATGGCGGAGACCCGAAATGAATCCTTTACAAGAAGCGATCTGTTTTTCCTCCTTGGGAAAAGACAAGTCTGGCTTGGACATAAAATACATTGATTCTTTTAAAGGTGAGTTGCCATTGTACTTCTTTTTTCATTGAAGTTTCTTTTGTAGCAAAATGTGCAGCCCCCTAGAAATTCATGTTTGTGTCTTTAGTGCCACTACAGCCTTAGAGCTATTTTTGCAGTGCATCAAAGTGGGTATGAAACTCTACACAAAATCTGCATCAGTATGAAAAATAACAAAACCTCACTCTGACCTTAAAATCATTTAAAAATTATTATGAGGAGCAAAAGCTTCATAGTATTGCTTTAGTAAGATAGATCATAGTCTATTTTCACGTTTCCTCCCTGTGGCTGGAGCTTCTCAGTCTTCTGTCCTTTTTTCCCAGCTTTCACAGCCCTTGCTGTCTGCTGTCTGCTGTTGGTCTGTTGGTCTGTTGGTCTGGCCTTAGAGGGCCCAGAGCAAAGAAAAGTATTAGTCACAAATGTAATTTGAAATTGATACATTAATTAAACACTGTTCATGTTGATGTTTATGTGAAAATGATTGAAGCGTTTATGTTCGGTCAGTAAGATTTTTTTTGGGAGGGAACAAAAATTGATTGTCTAGATTGATACAAAAAAAACAAAGAAATAGTCCCTTGAATAATTCATACAAATAATTTGATAACCCTGCTGTTGGTAATAAGATAAATATCTGTTTGACACAGCTCTACTTTGTCAAATTGTTGTTATTGGCCTAATCATTCACTCTGTGTGTTTTAGGTCGAGGGGTGTTTAGCTGCCAGGACTTTCAAAAAGGAGATTTCCTTGTTGAGTACAGAGGGGAAGTCATAACTAAAAAGGAACAAGAACACAGGTCCAAAGTGTATCATAAAGCACTCAAGGTTTTCATGTTTGATTTCCATTTGAATGGAAAACTGTTTTGGTATGTAACTAATTTAAGGCGTCTTCTCTAAATTTGTTTCCATTCCTGTAAATACTAACTCTCCAAACTCACTGTTAGTTGTAATTGTGAAATATAGTTATAGAAAAGTGTTGAGCTTTTTATTGTTAGATGAATACTTTAAACTGTAGATGCATATTCTTCAGTCATGCTAAAACTACCTGTGCCCAATGTCTGCCTTTACAAAAAGTGACTGTATTTTTTTATGTTTCAGTGTTGATGCTTCAAGGATGGTTCACTAGGGAGACTCGTTAATGATGATCATCTGAATCCAAACCGCAAAATGAAAATAATACGAGTGGACGGAAGGCCCCATTTGTGTTTATTTGCACTCGAGGACATTAGTCCAGGGCAAGAAATCACATATGACTACGGTGATTCTGATTGGCCGTGGAGAAGCAAGGTATTTGTCCATGCTCATATTTACACAGATCAGTAGACCCAGTCCACTCCACAGTGCTCCTAAAGCAAGTGTATTGCTTCATTCATGCTGCACTTCTCTACAAAGGCAGTGCGGAGTGCGGATTTGTTCGGTGTAGTTCTGAATGCAAACAGATTCGTTCTTACACACCAACAGGCAGAGCTTATGTGGAAGCTTTGGAAACAAACAGTAAATGTGCTAAAGTTTAACGGGAGGACCTTCCTACTGACCAATTTGACAACTTTTGTTTTGCAAAAACACAAAGCATTATCTTACATCACAAAAGTGATCCATTCTTGCTAAGCAGCATTACATTTATATTGAGTGAGAAAACAACAAAGCAATACTTGCACTTTAAAACATGGGCTGAGGACATTTCCCCCCCACAGCCTCAGACTGTTTGGTGTGAAGTACACACCGTGTGCAGCCCGTTCCCACTTCACTCCCGCGCCTCTTGTTCAAGCTTTATGTAAACGAGGCCTGACATGACAACAGTCCATGGAGGGGAATTAGAGGAGTAATCATCAAAATGTACAAGTCTAAAGCTTTTATTTGTGATTTAATAGGAATGCTGCTTTGTAATCATTGGAAACAAGTGAACACATTTGTTTTTCTTTCACATGTAGACAAGCCTTTCATTGCTTCTCTATGTGATTGTATTGTTGACTCACAACATCTGCAAATACAGCCTCACACTAAATAGTCACCCACAACCTCAAATGTGAACAAGTGGTAGAAAATGAATGAATGATTCATACTGAATAGTTGTCTTTTCCTTCCAGGTTTCCAAAGAGATGCCTTGCCAGTCTGCTGATGTGGGCGTGCACAATTTAACTAAGGACAATACTGAACAGGTAAATGTATCACCCTATACCTGGTGTTTTAGAGTTTTGAACTCACCAGTTAAATCATGAATTTGCAGTTACACAGCTTCTGTGTAACACTCAGGTGTTATGCATCAGGAGGACTTGAGTTCTGTATTTTGAAGCTTGAATTCACATTTATTGAGCGTCTTTCAACACATTTTAAAAAAATGATTAAGCACTTATTATAAACTCAGATTCATTATTGTCCTTTCCCTGTTAGATGTCCAAAGAGATGCATGTCCAGCCTTCTGAAGTGGCCATGAGCAGTTCCCTCAGTGACAACACTGAGCAGGTAAATTATTCTCCAGTACGTTTAGTATTGTATAGTCAAAAACTGACATGTATTCAGTAGGACATAGACTCACAAACACATGTCCTGTGTAACAGTCAAGAGGACAGGTGCAGACATTAGGAGGACTGTGAGCTTTGTACTGACACACAGTATATTCAGTACTATGTAGACACACACATGTCCTGTGTACAGTGGTGGAAAGTAAAGTACAAAAGTAAAAGTACTGTACTTAAGTAACATTTTAAGTATCTGTACTTTACTTGAGTAAGTTTTACAGTGAATACTTTTACTTCACTACATTGCAGAGCAGATATTTGTACTTTCTACTCCACTACATTTTAGAAAAGGACTGAAAAGTAAAAAGTACTTTTCTGTAGATTTACAGCAATCTGAAATGCCCATAAGGATGACTTGTTTAAATATTACTCAGATAAAAAGATCAAAATTCAGCCAAAATCTAATTAAAATGACCACACCGCAACTGAATTTCTAGATTCATTAAAATGTCTTGAAACCTGGATATTTATAGTTTTTTTGGCCATTTTCACCAGGTCAGACACACTTACTTGATAAACATCGATTATTTTATGTGTTTCAAGGTGTTTCTGCTGTTATCAAGCTTTTTTTCTTATTTCAAGCCAAAATATTTGCCAATAAGACTTCTTGTTTTACTTACGTCGGTCACTGGCAAATTAATTTCAAGCACAAATTTATAGTAAATTGTCAGAAATGTCTTCTGGACAAAAATGCTCAAATTAAGATGGATGTTCTGAATTGTAGTGTTTTAGTCAGTAATTTTTTGCTGTGTAGATAGCTGAGGTGACACTTTACTAGAGTAAAGTGTCAAATCTCAAAATCTGCGTGAAATACTTTTACTTTTTACTTTAAAAGTACATTTTTCAAGCCGTACTTCTATACTTTTACTTAAGTAGATTTTTACATGCGATACTTTTACTTTTACTTAAGTACATTTTTGCTCCTGTATCTGTACTTTTACTTAAGTAACAAAATTGAGTACTTCACCCACCACTGCCTGTGTAACAGTCAAGAGGACAGGTGCAGACATTAGGAGGACTGTGAGCTTCGTACTGACATACAGTATATTCAGTAGTATATAGACACACACACATGTCCTGTGTAACAGTCAAGAGGACAGGTGCAGACATTAGGAGGACTGTGAGCTTCGTACTGACATACAGTATATTCAGTAGTATATAGACACACACACATGTCCTGTGTAACAGTCAAGAGGACAGGTGCAGACATTAGGAGGACTGTGAGCTTCGTACTGACATACAGTATATTCAGTAGTATATAGACACACACACATGTCCTGTGTAACAGTCAGTTAAACAGGTGCAGACATTAGGAGGTCTGTGAGCTTTGTATTTCTAGGTTATTTTCAACAGTTTGTAGATAGACCAATTGCTGACTGGACAGGTACCAGCATTAGGGGGGTTGTGGGTTTTGTATTTGAAGCACAAACTCACATTCATTGATGTCCTAGGAGCCTGCTGATGTTACCATATGTAATTCAATCCTGGATATCATTGATGAGGTCAATTCATCTCCAATGTCTCAACTATGTTGAATGCAGAAACTTTTTCCCTGGCATGTCAGTCAGTTTACCTTTTTAATTTTAGTGTGTTTTATCATTTTGTGTTGACAATAGACTTACACTTTTTTTGGTCAACAGAGCTGTGAACATGACCTGGTCTCAGAAGAGATGTCAAGTTTAGAAAAATGTGCTTTATGTGGAGGACCATTTGCACCTCTGAAATGGATTGGAGAGAGATGTACAGGTGAGTTTAGTTTCGGGTGTGTGTCCTAATCGTTTGAACATGAAATCACATAAACACCTTGGGGAATCCTAAAAGCTGTAATCTGACTATACTTTGGTAACATTTGGTTTGGTATTGAGTTTGTTCGGCTAATCTTAAACTGCCACCTTGAATCTGTGCAGATTTTGTTTGTACGTTGTCAGAGCAACATCCAAATTTTAGAATTTGTAACATCCAAGACGGACGTGTATACTGTATATGTATGTAGCTGTAATACATGGTTACACATGTGTATACTGTATATGTATGTAGCTGTAATACATGGTTACACATGTGTATACTGTATATGTATGTAGCTGTAATACATGGGTACACATGTGTATACTGTATATGTATGTAGCTGTAATACATGGGTACACATGTGTATACTGTATATGTATGTAGCTGTAATACATGGGTACACATGTGTATACTGTATATGTATGTAGCTGTAATACATGGGTACACATGTGTATACTGTATATGTATGTAGCTGTAATACATGGGTACACATGTGTATACTGTATATGTATGTAGCTGTAATACATGGTTACACATGTGTATACTGTATATGTATGTAGCTGTAATACATGGTTACACATGTGTATACTGTATATGTATGTAGCTGTAATACATGGGTACACATGTGTATACTGTATATGTATGTAGCTGTAATACATGGGTACACATGTGTATACTGTATATGTATGTAGCTGTAATACATGGGTACACATGTGTATACTGTATATGTATGTAGCTGTAATACATGGGTACACATGTGTATACTGTATATGTATGTAGCTGTAATACATGGTTACACATGTGTATACTGTATATGTATGTAGCTGTAATACATGGGTACACATGTGTATACTGTATATGTATGTAGCTGTAATACATGGTTACACATGTGTATACTGTATATGTATGTAGCTGTAATACATGGGTACACATGTGTATACTGTATATGTATGTAGCTGTAATACATGGGTACACGTGTGTATACTGTATATGTATGTAGCTGTAATACATGGGTACACGTGTGTATACTGTATATGTATGTAGCTGTAATACATGGGTACACATGTGTATACTGTATATGTATGTAGCTGTAATACATGGTTACACATGTGTATACTGTATATGTATGTAGCTGTAATACATGGGTACACGTGTGTATACTGTATATGTATGTAGCTGTAATACATGGTTACACATGTGTATACTGTATATGTATGTAGCTGTAATACATGGGTACACATGTGTATACTGTATATGTATGTAGCTGTAATACATGGGTACACATGTGTATACTGTATATGTATGTAGCTGTAATACATGGGTACACATGTGTATACTGTATATGTATGTAGCTGTAATACATGGGTACACATGTGTATACTGTATATGTATGTAGCTGTAATACATGGGTACACATGTGTATACTGTATATGTATGTAGCTGTAATACATGGGTACACATGTGTATACTGTATATGTATGTAGCTGTAATACATGGGTACACATGTGTATACTGTATATGTATGTAGCTGTAATACATGGGTACACATGTGTATACTGTATATGTATGTAGCTGTAATACATGGTTACACATGTGTATACTGTATATGTATGTAGCTGTAATACATGGTTACACATGTGTATACTGTATATGTATGTAGCTGTAATACATGGGTACACATGTGTATACTGTATATGTATGTAGCTGTAATACATGGGTACACATGTGTATACTGTATATGTATGTAGCTGTAATACATGGTTACACATGTGTATACTGTATATGTATGTAGCTGTAATACATGGGTACACATGTGTATACTGTATATGTATGTAGCTGTAATACATGGTTACACATGGCTGCTGACTGCAGTTTATATGGTTAGTGTGACATTCAACCAAAAGGGAGTAATTATCTGTCCCTTCATGATTTTGCTGCCTTTTTTATTGTTGCTGCCTAAAATGCATGATACTGCAGTAGCTTTTCTAATAATACTGCACATTGATGCTTGAGAGGCTCGATTTAACCAAATGTTAAACCTTGATGAACAAATTCTTTGTGATCTAATAATCAATTTAATCAAATGTAGTGGTTGTGAAGTACATATACTGACTTTATTAAATAATTTACATTTCTCTGTCTAGTTTGCTACCAGTCCTGGCACAAAAAATGGTTATCTTAAACATATGAAGAACATCACTGAACCTCAGTGGTAAGTGTTTTAGATTTAATTTTCTCACTAATATGCTTTCCAAATATACAAAATAGTATTTTTTTCCTTTTATTATTAGGTCTCTGAAGAACAAAGTTCAAGTAAGGCACATGTGTCACACTCAAGGCCCGTGGGCCACATGTGGCCCCCAAGTAATTTTATGTGGCCCGCGAGAGCTTAAAAGATCCGAATATCTAAAAATAAATAGGTCAACAGCTTGCTTTGACCAAAAACTACATTTCCCATGATGCCTGTCGACTATGACACCCGCAATGACGGTTCACTGCCACTACGCGGGAGTGTTTTCACATCAATGCTAATGAGTGAACCTGAGAAATAAATAATGATCCCAAAATGTCAAGGAAGAGAAAAGTTGATGCAGATGGAAGACTGTTTCATGAAAGGTGGGAAGCCGAATACTTGTTTGTGCTTCAAGGAGAAAAACCGGCATGCCTTTTGTGTTACGAGGCAGTGTCGGTTATCAAAGAATACAATCTGCGGCGGCATTTTGACTCTAAACACGGAGCCAAGTACGCCAAAGCTAGCCTTCCAGAAAAGCATAAAATTGCCCAAGAATTAAAAGACAAACTGCGGTTGCAGCAAAGTGTGTTCACAAAATCTACAACCAAAAACAATGCAGCAGTGAAAGCTAGCTTTATTGTGGCTGAAGAAATCGCCCATTCTTCCAAGTCTTTTTCAGAGGGAGCGTTTTTGAAGCAGTGCATGCTAAAGGTCTGTGAACAGGTGTGTCCCGACGAGTTACAGACATTTAAAAATGTTAGTTTATCAAGAAACACCATCGCAGTGCGAGTTAAGGAACTATCAGACAATCTTGAAAAACAACTGGCCGAGGAGACACGCAGCTACACGGCTTTCTCATTAGCTGTTGATGAAAGCACAGACAACACGGATACAGCGCAGTTATCAATTTTTATTAGAGGCGTAAAGTCGGATCTCTCAGTCACCGAGGAGCTGTTGGATGTAGCAGCAATGCATGGGACCACAACGGGGAAGGACATTTTTGAGGCGGTGGAGAAATCTGTAAGCAAAACTGCATTGCCCTGGGAAAAGTTGGTCGGATTAACTACAGACGGTGCACCAGCAATGTGTGGAGAAAAAGTGGGCTTGGTCGGACTAATGAAGGGGAAAATGCAAAAAATGAACTGTCACACGCCTCTGATAGCTTATCATTGCATTATCCATCAAGAAGCTTTGTGTGGGAAAGTGCTGGGGATGGATGACATAGTGACCACAGTCATGAAAGTAGTAAACTTCATTCGGGCGCGAGGCTTGAATCATTGTCAGTTCCAGCTGTTTTTGCAGGAGAGGGCCTCGGACCACGAGGATGTGCCATACCATACAGAAGTGCAGTGGCTGAGTAGGAGCAAAGTCCTCAAGCGATTTTTAGTTAGCTACCAAACTGAGCCTGTTACAAGCTGAGTTTGTTCGGCGTTTCTCAGACTTCAGAGCACAGCAGTCTGTTTTTGACATATTTGCCAATCCTTTCACCACCGACGTGTGCACTGCACCCCAACACCTTCAGATGGAGTTAATTGAGCTTCAGAGCGACGGTAGTCTGAGAGCAAAGTTCCAGGATGCTGCAATCCAGGACTTTTACCGTCTGCTGCCCCCTGATTCAATGCCACAGCTTCGACATCATGCTGCCCGTGTTTTGTCCATGTTTGGGAGCACCTATCTATGTGAACAGATGTTTTCCATAATGAATCTGAACAAAAACCAGCACAGATCACGCCTTACTGATGACAACCTCCATGCTGTTTTACGGATTGCCTCAGCACAGGACCTCAAACCAGACATTGACACACTAGTAACAGGAAAACGGTGTCAGGCATCTGGACAGAAAACACACAGGTAAGCATTTAAAAATCAATTAAAATATAATAACATGTAATTGAACCAAGAACAAGAATAGTTAAACTCTGTGCAATTTAATGATTATGCTTGCATTTTGTTTTGTTTGTTGTTTTCAGAACATGATGAATGAATGGGAGAGACTGAGGGTAGGGATCCACTTGGTGTGTTCAGTGACAGGCAGCATCTCCTCTTCAAAAACCTAAAGCTTGACCAATATAGTTGTTCGCTGAGTCAACTGTTATGTTGTTGTTTTTTGTTGACTACATATTTATATGTAGCTGCAGTTAGTTATTTAGTGTATGCAGGTTTTATGCATGTATGCAGACAAATTATTTTAATAAAAACTGTAATAAAAATCAGTTGGACGCAAGGCTGTGTTCAGTTACTGTTACATGTGGCCCTTTGAAGACAGCCATTATACTGATGTGGCCCTCGGTGAAAATGAGTTTGACACCCCTGATAAGGTGACATCATCAGATGAGGAATATGTGCCGGATTCCCACAGTAATTCAAACAGCTCATGGGAAGACGGATCAGAGCTTTTAAAAAATCATCGCAAACATTTGGAAGTGCAACATTTTGAGGTGTCCACGAGTAAGTCTGCTTCAAAACAGAAAAGGCACTACCAAGAAAATCTCTTAGATGAAGAGAAACAATCAGTTCCTGAAGCTGCAGAATCATTACTGAAAGATGCAGTCAGAACAAATCAGCTTGAATTATCAGGAGTTGAGTCAAAAGCTGAGGATGATACTGATGCTGAGGGCAAGCAAATCTGGAATACATCCTCCTCTCTCAGAAATAAAACATTTTGCTACATTTGTGGAAAACCACAGACAAAGTTTGCACGTCACTTAAAAACTCATGAGACACATGCTGATGTTGCTCGAATTTTGATTCTTCCAAAGAAATCTAAGGAGCGCATGAAAATGTTCATTAAGCTACGCAACAAGGGAAACTACAACCACAACACAGAGGTTTTATCAAGTGGAGATGGACTGCTAAAACCTAGACGCACATCCAAGAAAAATTATAATCCTAAAGACTATGTGCACTGCATGTACTGCAAGGCACTATACCTCCGAAGAGATCTGTGGCGGCATGTTCGAAAATGTTCTTCAAAACCAGTTGAAGCCAATTCAGAGATTGGAAGAACTAAGGTCTTGTCTTTGGCCACTATGTCTGACTCAGCCCTGTGTCAACAGGTGTCACCAGGTGTTTGGAAGCTGTTAACTGCAATGAAAGATGATGAGATAACTGCTACAGTACGCAGTGACTTCTGTATTCTTCAGCTGGCTCAATCATTTTTTAACAAACATGGACAAGATCCCATCAAATATGAGTACATTCGACAGAAACTCAGAGAAATTGGAAGACTTCTGCTGACGCTTCGGAAGGATTTCTCAATACATACTCTTGAGGATGCTGTAAGACCTGCAAATTTTCAAGTTGTTATTCAAGCTGTCAAGAAAGTGTGTGGGTTTAATGAAGAAAAGCACTGCTACCAAATTCCGAGCCTTGCACTGAAGTTGGGTCACTCATTGCAGAAGATAAGTGACATTATACACTGCAGAGCACTAATGGCAGAAGACTCTGAACTGGTAAAGTCAACCCAGACTTTCAAAACCCTGTATACTACAAAGTGGGCTGAATTTGTTTCACACACAGCTTTAATTACCTTGAATGAGAGACACTTTAACAAGCCTTCCACTCTGCCTTTCACAGAAGATGTGCAACATCTTCACAAACTGCAGAAGAGGCATTTAAGAATTTGGATAAGATGTCATCACCACAATCATATGGTGACCTCTGCAAAGCCACTATGGCAAACATCATACTATTTAACCGGCGTCGTGGAGGAGAAGTTTCAAAAATGCAACTGAAAGGCTTTCTTGAGAGGGACACAAGTGCCTTACATGAAGATGTTGCTTTTGGTCTCACACAGTTTGAACACAAACTTTGTAAGCACTTTAGTCGTGTGGAAATCAGGGGTAAAAGAGGACGAAAGGTTGCTGTATTGCTATCACCAGACATGGTTAATGCCCTAACGCACCTAATAAGTAAAAGGAAAGACTGTGGCGTTCCAGAGGAAAACCCATTCCTCTTTGCAAGACCACATTGTCTGACCCCTTACAGAGGACCAGACTGTCTAAGACTTTATGCAAGTGAATGTGGGGCTAAAAACCCTGAACTTCTCAGGTTGACACAGTTACGCAAACATGTGGCAACGTTATCACAGGTCCTTAATCTCAGGAATCACGAGTTGGACCAAGTTGCTGACTTCCTTGGCCATGATATTCGTGTCCATAGGGAATTTTACAGACTTCCAGAGGCTACAACTCAGCTGGCCAAAATATCAAAACTACTGCTTGCCATGGAGAAAGGGTCTCTTGGAAATCTTCAAGGCAAATCACTTGAGGAGATTGAAATTGAAGGTATTGCTATTTAAACACATTTCAATAGTTAATTTATGTAGTAAAATGGGACTGAGTGTAGGCTTCATAATTTATTTTGTCAGATGACCTAGTGTTGACTGATGTCGAAGAAAGTGAGGAGAGTGAGGGAGAGGTCGAGGAAGAACATCTACCCAAGGAATCACAGACGGCCGATGGTCAGTACAGTGTGATTTTCCAGTAGGAAATGTGTATTTGTAAAATCACATGATCAGTGTTAAACTTTTTTACAGATTCTGCAGGGATGAGCAAGATTAAGCAACCTGTTGAAAAACCTCCAGGCACATCTTTTTTGTCATCAGAAGGTTAGGCCTCCAACAGTGTGACTTCTTATGTGTAATTTTACTGTGAAGTAAAGTGCACTCAGTGTTCTATGTTGCTCCTTTTACCAAAGCAGGTTCCTAGTTTGTGGATTCTGTTCACTGACAATGGCAATAAACTTATTCTGATTCTGATTTACTGTTGAGGAATAATGAGGGTCACTCATTACTCCTCCACAGGAAAACAGCAAGAAACTTTTGTTGTCTTCTACAGAATTGTACAGTAGGTTTCCGTCAGAGTCCAAATACAGAAGTCCATGTTTTTGACATCTGACTGTGAGTCCTTTAATGGGGGAACTTGCTTTGGTAAATGTTGGTTCCACAGAGGCCCGCAGTACTAGTCAAGTTACTACAACAGTGGTGTGTTATAGTAATTATGTGATTATTGTAACGATCATATGATGTCTAACTTATAGGGCTGCTTGTTTTGAATGATTTAATATGTTAAATTACCCAGTATATTGAAGAAAATTTAGTAGAAAAATTTGCAGCAAAATCCATTCAGAGAAAAAGTTTGCTTGTTTGGTTTTCTCCATACTTTTTTCAAAATGTCATGTGGCAAGTCATAACTAATTCTGTAGTACTTCTGTTCCTCTTTTTTTTAATGTGTTTTTAATGAACAATAATTAACTTTGTTCTGCAGACAAGGAAAGAGCCAGGCAACATGTTGAGGAACCTCCAGACACGTTCTTACTGTTCTCACAAGGTTAATGCCTCACACTGAGTCTCTCAGCTGTGATGGATATTATGTTTGTTTTTTGTTTTTTTAATTAAAAGTTTTTGCTAAAATGACTTGCATATGTAATCCCTGACATAAACATTTGAGTAAAACAGGGGCATTACATAGCGTAAGGCAGAAGGAGTTAGGACATAAACATATGGCACAGTCCATTTTAAGTAGTTATGGGGGGAGGAACTATAGTTTAAAACACATTTGACGGCATGTAGGTTTACAAATAGCGTATGTGATGTGTTCATAATGACTTTTACTTTTCTCATTCAGTTACCGATGCCAACCAAGCAGGCACATCTCAAGGTAAACGGACAATAGAAAGGTTTTCACCTCAGCAGCCTCTTTTGAATTTATTTTAAGTCAGTCAAGATAAAGATAAAATGAACAATGATCCACCTGCCACTTCCCCCCATCAATGATCATCTTAAACTTCAGACTTATTTATAAATCTACCCATTAGAAATACTTGGCCTCCGTGACATTCATTTTTATTATTAATCTTCAAATTGTGACCCTTTCTCTTTTATTTTCTTCCTGTTTTGCAGCAGGAAGTGAAAATGCAAAAGGGAAGACCAAAGATCCCAGAAGAAAAGTAAAAGTGAATAAACAATCAGGTAAATGCTTCAAAACAGAGACAAAAGTCTCTTCATTTATGTCACTTTTTAGGCATGGAGTCATAATTCAGAAGCTCAGTAAACTTCACCACCAGAGAGAGAGACCGTGACTGTAGACAAACGTATCAGGATATTGTATCTCAGTCTCTCAGTAAAATAAACAACTGAAGAGCAAAAAGGAGAAACCATGTATGAATACTCTTTGTGTTGTCTTCCAATGTCAGAATTAAGAGCATCAGAGCGCAAAAAGAGTTAAATTATAGTTAACTATAAGTTTTTTATTAATGATCTGTTTGTCTGTTTTGTAGTTTCGTTGGAAAATGCACGGAGGGCACAGAAACGACAGTGGACTCCCGTGGAGGATGCAGCTATCATGAGACATTTTGAAGAACATATCAGAAAGGGAAGACTGGCCTCTATGACTGAATGTAATCAGTGCCAGACAGCAGAACATCCCACACTGGCTGATCGCTCTGTTCAAAATATCAGAGACTTTGTCAGGAATCGGGGCATAACTCTGAAAAGAGGCAAATTCTTGAACAGTTACCAGCAGAGGTGTGGACTTGCAAGTCGTGACTTGGACTTGAGTCACTATTTTGATGACTTGGTTTGATAAAATGGACTAAGACTTGGGACTTGACTTGGACTTGCAGCTCTGTGAGTTGAAATGCCTTGAGGTGTGTAATTTTACGTGAACAAACTGGAATAAGTCTATTCAGCTTCTTAATTTTGATCAAGACTATTTTTCATTATAGGACCTATTACAAAAATCATTAAAAATGCAAATATAGATTTGTACGTATTAATTTGGTAAAATGACTTGAAAGAGCTTGAATCTAGAACTTAAAAACTTGGACTTGACTCTCTTTGACTTGGGACTTAACTTGGACTTGAGGCCAAATACTTGAGACTTGCAAAACAATGACTTGGTCCCACCTCTGGTTACCAGTGAAATATTATGGGCAGTTGTTGGTTACCAGTGAAATAATATGGGAAGTTGTTGTTTGTGTTGACACTTTCAAAGTGTTAGTTGCTGCAATGATCTCTTTGTTTCAGAGACGATTCAGTTCAGGTCTTTGATTAAACTTGTTCACTCAATCCTGAATGTGTAATCTGTCCTATTTTGGCTTTAAAAAGTCACATTGGACCGACATACATCTTTACAAATAGCATTTTGCATCTCAGTATTACTTCAGTATAAGCAGTCTAATACAGTCCATTCATTTGTGTTAAGCCATGTTCCATTTATTCATGTTTGACCCTTTAAATCACCTAAATGGCATCTTTGTGTGTATAGTGTGTGTGTTTGTTTTTATGACCTTATTGGGACTCATGGCTGTAAAAACACCTTCCGTATTAGGACCTGGTCACAAACTTAGGACCTAGACCCTGGTCCTAAGAAGGAAAAGGTGCTGCAGAGGGGAACCCCACTGACTCAATGTTGACAAAAGTAACGCGAAACTCACTCCTGACATCAGGCTGCATCCAAGCTCTGCAGGGGCATAAACTCACTCCTGACATCAGGCCGTATCCAAGCTCTGCAGGGGAAACACACTCCTGACATCAGGCTGCATCCAAGCTCTGCAGGGGAAACACACTCCTGACATCAGGCTGCATCCAAGCTCTGCAGGGGAAACACACTCCTGACATCAGGCTGCATCCAAGCTCAGCAGGGGAAACAAACTCATGACATCAGGCTGTATCCAAGCTCAGCAGGGGAAACACACTCCTGACATCAGGCTGCATCCAAGCTCTGCAGGGCATAAACACACTCCTGACATCAGGCTGCATCCAAGCTCAGCAGGGGAAACACACTCCTGACATCAGGCTGCATCCAAGCTCTGCAGGGGCATAAACTCACTCCTGACATCAGGCTGCATCCAAGCTCTGCAGGGGAAACACACTCCTGACATCAGGCTGCATCCAAGCTCTGCAGGGGAAACACACTCCTGACATCAGGCTGCATCCAAGCTCTGCAGGGGCATAGAAACACTCCTGACATCAGGCTGTATCCAAGCTCTGCAGGGGAAACACACTCCTGACATCAGGCTGCATCCAAGCTCTGCAGGGGAAACACACTCCTGACATCAGGCTGCATCCAAGCTCTGCAGGGGAAACACACTCCTGACATCAGGCTGCATCCAAGCTCTGCAGCGGAAACACACTCCTGACATCAGGCTGCATCCAAGCTCTGCAGCGGGAACACACACCTGACATCAGGCTGTATCCAAGCTCTGCAGGGGAAGCACACTCCTGACTTCAGGCTGCATCCAAGCTCTGCAGAGGAAACTCACTCCTGACATCAGGCTGCATCCAAGCTCTGCAGGGGAAACACACTCCTGACATCAGGCTGCATCCAAGCTCTGCAGGGGAAACACACTCCTGACATCAGGCTGCATCCAAGCTCTGCAGGGGCATAAACACACTCCTGACATCAGGCTGCATCCAAGCTCTGCAGGGGAAACACACTCCTGACATCAGGCTGCATCCAAGCTCTGCAGTGGAAACACACTCCTGACATCAGGCTGCATCCAAGCTCTGCAGGGGAAACACACTCCTGACATCAGGCTGCATCCAAGCTCTGCAGGGGAAACACACTCCTGACATCAGGCTGCATCCAAGCTCTGCAGGGAAACACACTCCTGACTTCAGGCTGCATCCAAGCTCTGCAGGGGAAACACACTCCTGACATCAGGCTGCATCCAAGCTCTGCAGGGGAAACACACTCTGACATCAGGCTGCATCCAAGCTCTGCAGAGGAAACTCACTCCTGACATCAGGCTGCATCCAAGCTCTGCAGGGGCATAAACACACTCCTGATATCAGGCTGCATCCAAGCTCTGCAGGGGAAACACACTCCTGACATCAGGCTGCATCCAAGCTCTGCAGGGGCATAAACACACTTCTGACATCAGGCTGCATCCAAGCTCTGCAGGGGAAACACACTCCTGACATCAGGCTGCATCCAAGCTCTGCAGGGGAAACACACTCCTGACATCAGGCTGCATCCAAACTCTGCAGGGGAAACACACTCCTGACATCAGGCTGCATCCAAGCTCTGCAGGGGAAACACACTCCTGACATCAGGCTGCATCCAAGCTCTGCAGGGGCATAAACACACTTCTGACATCAGGCTGCATCCAAGCTCTGCAGGGAAACACACTCCTGACATCAGGCTTCATCCAAGCTCTGCAGTGGAAACACACTCCTGACATCAGGCTGCATCCAAACTCTGCAGGGGAAACACACTCCTGACATCAGGCTGCATCCAAGCTCTGCAGGGGCAACACACTTCTGACATCAGGCTGCATCCAAGCTCTGCAGGGGAAACACACTCCTGACATCAGGCTGCATCCAAGCTCTGCAGGGGAAACACACTCCTGACATCAGGCTGCATCCAAGCTCTGCAGGGGCATAAACACACTCCTGACATCAGGCTGCATCCAAGCTCTGCAGGGGCAACACACTCCTGACATCAGGCTGCATCCAAGCTCTGCAGGGGCATAAACACACTCTTGACATCAGGCTGCATCCAAGCTCTGCAGGGGAAACACACTCCTGACATCAGGCTGCATCCAAGCTCTGCAGAAGAAACACACTCCTGACATCAGGCTGCATCCAAGCTCTGCAGAGGAAACACACTCCTGACATCAGGCTGCATCCAAGCTCTGCAGAGGAAACACACTCCTGACATCAGGCTGCATCCAAGCTCTGCAGGGTCATAAACACACTCCTGACATCAGGCTGCATCCAAGCTCTGCAGGGGAAACACACTCCTGACATCAGGCTGCATCCAAGCTCTGCAGAGGAAACACACTCCTGACATCAGGCTGCATCCAAGCTCTGCAGGGTCATAAACACACTCCTGACATCAGGCTGCATCCAAGCTCTGCAGGGGAAACACACTCCTGACATCAGGCTGCATCCAAGCTCTGCAGAGGAAACACACTCCTGACATCAGGCTGCATCCAAGCTCTGCAGGAGAAACACACTTTGACATCAGGCTGCATCCAAGCTCTGCAGGGGTAACACACTCCTTGACATCAGGCTGCATCCAAGCTCTGCAGGTGAAACACACTCCTGACATCAGGCTGCATCCAAGCTCTGCAGGGTAACACACTCCTGACATCAGGCTGCATCCAAGCTCTGCAGGGGCATAAACACACTCCTGACATCAGGCTGCATCCAAGCTCTGCAGGGAAAACACACTCTTGACATCAGGCTGCATCCAAGCTCTGCAGGGTCATAAACACACTCCTGACATCAGGCTGCATCCAAGCTCTGCAGGGTCATAAACACACTCCTGACATCAGGCTGCATCCAAGCTCTGCAGAGGAAACACACTCCTGACATCAGGCTGCATCCAAGCTCTGCAGGGGAAACACACTCCTGACATCAGGCTGCATCCAAGCTCTGCAGGGGAAACACACTCCTGACATCAGGCTGCATCCAAGCTCTGCAGGGGAAACACACTCCTGACATTAGGCTGCATCCAAGCTCTGCAGGGGAAACACACTCCTGACATCAGGCTGCATCCAAGCTCTGCAGGGGCATAAACACACTCCTGACATCAGGCTGCATCCAAGCTCTGCAGGGGCATAAACACACTCCTGACATCAGGCTGCATCCAAGCTCTGCAGGGGAAACACACTCCTGACATCAGGCTGCATCCAAGCTCTGCAGAGGAAACACACTCCTGACATCAGGCTGCATCCAAGCTCTGCAGGGGCATAGACACACTCCTGACATCAGGCTGCATCCAAGCTCTGCAGGGGAAACACACTCCTGACATCAGGCTGCATCCAAGCTCTGCAGGGGAAACACACTCCTGACATCAGGCTGCATCCAAGCTCTGCAGGGGCATAAACACACTCCTGACATCAGGCTGCATCCAAGCTCTGCAGGGGAAACACACTCCTGACATCAGGCTGCATCCAATCTCTGCAGGGGCATAAACACACTCCTGACATCAGGCTGCATCCAAGCTCTGCAGGGAAACACACTCCTGACATCAGGCTGCATCCAAGCTCTGCAGGAAAACACACTCCTGACATCAGGCTGCATCCAAGCTCTGCAGGGGAAACACACTCCTGACATTAGGCTGCATCCAAGCTCTGCAGGGGCATAAACACACTCCTGACATCAGGCTGCATCCAAGCTCTGCAGGGGCATAAACACACTCCTGACATCAGGCTGCATCCAAGCTCTGCAGAGGAAACTCACTCCTGACATCAGGCTGCATCCAAGCTCTGCAGAGGAAACTCACTCCTGACATCAGGCTGCATCCAAGCTCTGCAGGGGAAACACACTCCTGACATCAGGCTGCATCCAAGCTCTGCAGGGGAAACACACTCCTGACATTAGGCTGCATCCAAGCTCTGCAGGGGACACACACTCCTGACATCAGGCTGCATCCAAGCTCTGCAGGGGAAAGACACTTCTGCCATCAGGCTGCATCCAAGCTCTGCAGGGGAAACACACTCCTGACATTAGGCTGCATCCAAGCTCTGCAGAGGAAAGACACTTCTGCCATCAGGCTGTATCCAAGTTCTGCAGGGGAAACACACTCTGACATCAGGCTGCATCCAAGCTCTGCAGGGGAAACACACTCCTGACATCAGGCTGCATCCAAGCTCTGCAGGGGAAACACACGCCTGACATCAGGCTGCAGCCAAGCTCTGCAGGGGCATAAACACACTCTTGACATCAGGCTGCATCCAAGCTCTGCAGGGGCATAAACACACTCCTGACATCAGGCTGAATCCAAGCTCTGCAGAGGAAACACTCCTGACCTCAGGCTTCATCCAAGCTCTGCAGGGTCTTAAACACACTGCTGACATCAGGCTGCATCCATGCTCTGCAGGGTAAACACACTCCTGACATCAGGCTGCATCCAAGATCTGCAGGGGAAACACACTCCTGACATCAGGCTGCATCCAAGCTCTGCAGAGGAAAGACACTCCTGACATCAGGCTGCATCCAAGCTCTGCAGGGGAAACACACTCCTGACATCAGGCTGCATCCAAGCTCTGCAGGGGCATAAACACACTCCTGACATCAGGCTGTATCCAAGCTCTGCAGGGGCATAAACACTCCTGACATCAGGCTGCATCCAAGCTCTGCAGGGAAAACACACTCTTGACATCAGGCTGCATCCAAGCTCTGCAGGGGCATAAACACACTTTTGACATCAGGCTGTATCCAAGCTCTGCAGGGGAAACACACTCCTGACATCAGGCTGCATCCAAGCTCTGCAGGGGCATAAACACACTCCTGACATCAGGCTGCATCCAAGCTCTGCAGGGGAAACACACTGTTGACATCAGGCTGCATCCAAGCTCTGCAGGGTCATAAACACACTCCTGACATCAGGCTGCATCCAAGCTCTGCAGAGGAAACACACTCCTGACATCAGGCTGCATCCAAGCTCTGCAGGGGTAACACACTCCTGACATCAGGCTGCATCCAAGCTCTGCAGGTGAAACACACTCCTGACATCAGGCTGCATCCAAGCTCTGCAGGGGAAACAAACTTCTGACATCAGGCTGCATCCAAGCTCTGCAGGGGCATAGACACACTCCTGACATCAGGCTGAATCCAAGCTCTGTAGGGGCATAGACACACTCCAGACATCAGGCTGCATCCAAGCTCTGCAGGGTAAACACACTCCTGACATCAGGCTGCATCCAAGCTCTGCAGAGGAAACACACTCCTGACATGATGCTGCATCCAAGCTCTGGTGGGTAAACACACTCCTGACATCAGGCTGCATCCAAGCTCTGCAGGGGAAACACACTCCTGACATCAGGCTGCATCCAAGCTCTGCAGGGGAAACACACTCCTGACATCAGGCTGCATCCAAGCTCTGCAGGGGAAACACACTCCTGACATCAGGCTGCATCCAAGCTCTGCAGGAGAAAGACACTCTTGACATCAGGCTGCATCCAAGCTCTGCAGGGGCATAAACACACTCCTGACATCAGGCTGCATCCAAGCTCTGCAGGGGAAACACACTCCTGACATCAGGCTGCATCCAAGCTCTGCAGGAAACACACTCCTGACATCAGGCTGCATCCAAGCTCTGCAGGGGAAAGACACTTCTGCCATCAGGCTGTATCCAAGTTCTGCAGGGTAAACACACTCCTGACAATAGGCTGCATCCAAGCTCTGCAGAGGAAACACACTTCTGACATCAGGCTGCATCCAAGATCTGCAGGGGAAACACACTCCTGACATAAGGCTGCATCCAAGATCTGCAGGGGAAACACACTCCTGACATCAGGCTGTATCCTAGCTCTGCAGAGGAAACACACTCCTGACATCAGGCTGCATCCAAGCTCTGCAGGGGAAACACACTCCTGACATCAGGCTGCATCCAAGCTCTGTAGGGGCATAGACACACTCCTGACATCAGGCTGCATCCAAGCTCTGCAGGGGCATAAACACACTCCTGACATCAGGCTGCATCCAAGCTCTGCAGGGGAAACACACTCCTGACATCAGGCTGCATCCAAGCTCTGCAGGGGAAACACACTCCTGACATCAGGCTGCATCCAAGCTCTGCAGGGGAAACACACTCCTGACATCAGGCTGCATCCAAGCTCTGCAGAGGAAAGACACTTCTGCCATCAGGCTGCATCCAAGTTCTGCAGGGGAAACACACTCCTGACATCAGGCTGCATCCAAGCTCTGCAGGAAACACACTCCTGACATCAGGCTGCATCCAAGCTCTGCAGAGGAAACACACTCCTGACATCAGGCTGCATCCAAGCTCTGCAGGGGCATAAACACACTCCTGACATCAGGCTGCATCCAAGCTCTGCAGGGGCAACACACTCCTGACATCAGGCTGCATCCAAGCTCTGCAGGGGCAACACACTCCTGACATCAGGCTGCATCCAAGCTCTGCAGGGGCATAAACACACTCTTGACATCAGGCTGCATCCAAGCTCTGCAGGGGAAACACACTCCTGACATCAGGCTGCATCCAAGCTCTGCAGGGGAAACACACTCCTGACATCAGGCTGTATCCAAGCTCTGCAGAAGAAACACACTCCTGACATCAGGCTGCATCCAAGCTCTGCAGAGGAAACACACTCCTGACATCAGGCTGCATCCAAGCTCTGCAGGGTCATAAACACACTCCTGACATCAGGCTGCATCCAAGCTCTGCAGGGAAACACACTCCTGACATCAGGCTGCATCCAAGCTCTGCAGGGGAAACACACTCCTGACATCAGGCTGCATCCAAGCTCTGCAGGAGAAAGACACTTTGACATCAGGCTGCATCCAAGCTCTGCAGGGTAACACACTCCTTGACATCAGGCTGCATCCAAGCTCTGCAGGTGAAACACACTCCTGACATCAGGCTGCATCCAAGCTCTGCAGGGAAACAGACTCCTGACATCAGGCTGCATCCAAGCTCTGCAGGGTCATAAACACACTCCTGACATCAGGCTGCATCCAAGCTCTGCAGGGGAAACACACTCCTGACATCAGGCTGCATCCAAGCTCTGCAGGGGAAACAGACTCCTGACATCAGGCTGCATCCAAGCTCTGCAGGGGAAACACACTTCTGACATCAGGCTGCATCCAAGCTCTGCAGGGGCATAAACACACTCCTGACATCAGGCTGCATCCAAGCTCTGCAGGGGCATAAACACACTCCTGACATCAGGCTGCATCCAAGCTCTGCAGGGAAACACACTCCTGACATCAGGCTGCATCCAAACTCTGCAGAGGAAACACACTCTTGACATCAGGCTGCATCCAAGCTCTGCAGGGGCAACACACACTCCTGACATCAGGCTGCATCCAAGCTCTGCAGGGGCAACACACTCCTGACATCAGGCTGCATCCAAGCTCTGCAGAGGAAAGACACTCCTGACATCAGGCTGCATCCAAGCTCTGCAGGGGAAACACACTCCTGACATCAGGCTGCATCCAAGCTCTGCAGGGGAAACACACTCCTGACATCAGGCTGCATCCAAGCTCTGCAGGGGAAACACACTCCTGACGTCAGGGTTCATCCAAGCTCTGCAGGAAAACACACTCTTGATGTCAGGCTGCATCCAAGCTCTGCAGGGGAAACACACTCCTGACATCAGGCTGTATCCAAGCTCTGCAGGGGCATAAACACACTCCTGACATCAGGCTGCATCCAAGCTCTGCAGGGGCATAAACACACTCCTGACATCAGGCTGCATCCAAGCTCTGCAGGGGAAACACACTCCTGACATCAGGCTTCATCCAAGCTCTGCAGGGGAAACACACTCCTGACATCAGGCTGCATCCAAGCTCTGCAGGGGAAACACACTCCTGACATCAGGCTGCATCCAAGCTCTGCAGGGGAAACACACTCCTGACATCAGGCTGCATCCAAGCTCTGCAGGTGAAACACACTCCTGACATCAGGCTGCATCCAAGCTCTGCAGGGGAAACACACTCCTGACATCAGGCTGCATCCAAGCTCTGCAGCCTAAACACACTCCTGACATCAGGCTTCATCCAAGCTCTGCAGGTGAAACACACTCCTGACATCAGGCTGCATCCAAGCTCTGCAGGGGAAACACACTCCTGACATCAGGCTTAATCCAAGCTCTGCAGTGGAAACACACTCCTGACATCAGGCGTCATCCAAGCTCTGCAGGGGAAACACACTTCTGACATCAGGCTGCATCCAAGCTCTGCAGGGGCATAAACACACTCCTGACATCAGGCTGCATCCAAGCTCTGCAGGGAAACACACTCCTGACATCAGGCTGCATCCAAGCTCTGCAGTGGAAACACACTCCTGACATCAGGCTGCATCCAAGCTCTGCAGAGGAAACACACTCCTGACATCAGGCTGCATCCAAGCTCTGCAGGGAAACACACTCCTGACATCA
This sequence comes from Odontamblyopus rebecca, assembly GCA_030686955.1. NCBI lineage: Eukaryota > Metazoa > Chordata > Actinopteri > Gobiiformes > Gobiidae > Odontamblyopus > Odontamblyopus rebecca. The sequence continues at coordinate 2,096,485 of CM060663.1, read as the reverse complement.
GGCTGCATCCCAGCTCTGCATGTGAAACCCACTCCTGACCTCCGGCTTCATCCAAGCTCTGCAGGGGAAACACACTCCTGACATCAGGCTTCATCCAAGCTCTGCAGGGGAAACACACTCCTGACATCAGGCTGCATCCAAGCTCTGCAGGGGAAACACACACCTGACAACAGCATGAATCCAAGCTCTGCAGAGGAAACACACTCCTGACATCAGGCTGCATCCAAGCTCTGCAGGGGCATAAACACACTCTTGACATCAGGCTGCATCCAAGCTCTGCAGGGTAACACACTACTGACATCAGGCTGCATCCAAGCTCTGCAGGGGCATAAACACACTCCTGACATCAGGCTGCATCCAAGCTCTGCAGGGGCATAAACACACTCCTCACATCAGGCTGCATCCAAGCTCTGCAGGGAAAACACACTCCTGACATCAGGCTGCATCCAAGCTCTGCAGGGGCATAAACACACTCTGACATCAGGCTGCATCCAAGCTCTGCAGGGGCATAAACACACTCCTGACATCAGGCTGCATCCAAGCTCTGCAGGGGAAACACACTCCTGACATCAGGCTGCATCCAAGCTCTGCAGGTGAAACAAACTTCTGACATCAGGCTGCATCCAAGCTCTGCAGAGGAAACACACTCCTGACATCAGGCTGCATCCAAGATCTGCAGGGGAAACACACTCCTGACATTAGGCTGCATCCAAGCTCTGCAGGGGAAACAAACACCTCACATCAGGCTGCATCCAATCACTGCAGCGGCATAAACTCACTACAGACATCAGGCTGCATCCAAGCTCTGCAGGGTCATAAACACACTCCTGACATCAGGCTGCATCCAAGCTCTGCAGGGTAAACACACTCCTGACATCAGGCTGCATCCAAGCTCTGCAGGGCAACACACTCCTGACATCAGGCTGCATCCAAGCTCTGCAGAGGAAACACACTCCTGACATCAGGCTGCATCCAAGCTCTGCAGGGGGAAACACACTCCTGACATCAGGCTGCATCCAAGCTCTGCAGGGGAAACACACTCCTGACATCAGGCTGCATCCAAGCTCTGTAGGGGCATAAACACACTCCTGGCATCAGGCTGCATCCAAGCTCTGCAGGGTAAACACACTCCTGACATCAGGCTGCATCCAAGCTCTGCAGGGGAAACACCCTCCTGACATCAGGCTGCATCCAAGCTCTGCAGAGGAAACACACTCCTGACATGAGGCTGCATCCAAGCTCTGCAGGGGAAACACACTCCTGACATCAGGCTGCATCAAAGCTCTGCAGGAGAAAGACACTCTTGACATCAGGCTGCATCCAAGCTCTGCAGGGGCATAAACACACTCCTGACATCAGGCTGCATCCAAGCTCTGCAGGGGCATAAACACACTCCTGACATCAGGCTGCATCCAAGCTCTGCAGAGGAAACACACTTCTGACATTAGGCTGCATCCAAGCTCTGCAGGGGAAACACACTCCTGACATCAGGCTGCATCCAAGCTCTGCAGGGGAAACACACTCCTGACATCAGGCTGCATCCAAGCTCTGCAGGGGCATAAACACACTCCTGACATCAGGCTGCATCCAAGCTCTGCAGAGGAAACACACTCCTGACATCAGGCTGCATCCAAGCTCTGCAGGGGAAACACACTCCTGACATCAGGCTGCATCCAAGCTCTGCAGGGGAAACACACTCCTGACATCAGGCTGCATCCAAGCTCTGCAGAGGAAACACACTCCTGACATCAGGCTGCATCCAAGCTCTGCAGAGGAAACACACTCCTGACATCAGGCTGCATCCAAGCTCTGCAGGGGCATAGACACACTCCTGACATCAGGCTGCATCCAAGCTCTGCAGAGGAAACACACTCCTGTCATCAGGCTGCATCCAAGCTCTGCAGGTGAAACACACTCCTGACATCAGGCTGCATCCAAGCTCTGCAGGGGCATAAACACACTCCTGACATCAGGCTGCATCCAAGCTCTGCAGTGGAAACACACTCCTGACATCAGGCTGCATCCAAGCTCTGCAGAGGAAACACACTCCTGACATCAGGCTGCATCCAAGCTCTGCAGAGGAAACACACTCCTGACATCTGGCTGAATCCAAGCTCTGCAGGTTAAACACACTCCTGACATCAGGCTGCATCCAAGCTCTGCAGAGGAAACACACTCCTGACATCAGGCTGCATCCAAGCTCTGCAGAGGAAACACACTCCTGACATCAGGCTGCATCCAAGCTCTGCAGGGGCATAAACACACTCCTGACATCAGGCTGCATCCAAGCTCTGCAGGGGCATAAACACACTCCTGACATCAGGCTGCATCCAAGCTCTGCAGGGGCATAGACACACTCCTGACATCAGGCTGTATCCAAGCTCTGCAGAGGAAACACACTCCTGACATCAGGCTGCATCCAAGCTCTGCAGGGGAAACACACTCCTGACATCAGGCTGCATCCAAGCTCTGCAGAGGAAACACACTCCTGACATGAGGCTGCATCGAAGCTCTGGAGGTGAAACACCCTCCTGACATCAGGCTGCATCCAAGCTCTGCAGAGGAAACACACTCCTGACATCAGGCTGCATCCAAGCTCTGCAGGGGAAACACACTCCTGACATCAGGCTGCATCCAAGCTCTGCAGAGGAAACACACTCCTGACATCAGGCTGCATCCAAGCTCTGCAGGGGAAACACACTCCTGACATCAGGCTGCATCCAAGCTCTGCGGGGGAAACACACTCCTGACATCAGGCTGCATCCAAACTCTGCAGGGGAAACACACTCCTGACATCAGGCTGCATCCAAGCTCTGCAGTGGCATAGACACACTCCTGACATCAGGCTGCATCCAAGCTCTGCAGAGGAAACTCACTCCTGACATCAGGCTGCATCCAAGCTCTGCAGAGGAAACTCACTCCTGACATCAGGCTGCATCCAAGCTCTGCAGAGGAAACACACTCCTGACATCAGGCTGCATCCAAGCTCTGCAGGGGAAACACACTTCTGACATCAGGCTGCATCCAAGCTCTGCAGGAAACACACTCCTGACATCAGGCTGCATCCAAGCTCTGCAGAGGAAACACACTCCTGACATCAGGCTGCATCCAAGCTCTGCAGGGGAAACACCCTCCTGTCATCAGGCTGCATCCAAGCTCTGCAGGGGCATAAACACACTCCTGACATCAGGCTGCATCCAAGCTCTGCAGGGGCATAAACACACTCCTGACATCAGGCTGCATCCAAGCTCTGCAGAGGAAACTCACTCCTGACATCAGGCTGCATCCAAGCTCTGCAGAGGAAACTCACTCCTGACATCAGGCTGCATCCAAGCTCTGCAGGGGCATAAACACACTCCTGACATCAGGCTGCATCCAAGCTCTGCAGGGGAAACACACTCCTGACATCAGGCTGCATCCAAGCTCTGCAGGGGAAACACACTCCTGACATCAGGCTGCATCCAAGCTCTGCAGGAAAAACAAACTCCTCACATCAGGCTGCATCCAAGCTCTGCAGGGCAACACACTCCTGACATCACGCAGCCTCCCACCTCTGCAGCGGAAACACACTCCTGACATCAGGCCTCTTCCAAGCTCTGCAGTGGAAACACACTCCTGACATCAGGCTGCATCCAAGCTCTGCAGGGGAAACACACCCCTAACATCAGGCTGTTTCCATGCTCTGCAGATTAAACACACTCCTGACATCAGGCTGCATCCAAGCTCTGCAGGGGAAACACACTCCTGACATCAGGCTGCATCCAAGCTCTGTAGGGGCATAGAAACACTCCTGACATCAGGGGCCTGTTCCAGAAAGCGGGTTATGTGAAAACTCTGAGTAAGTTAATCCTGGGTTGAGGGAAAGTCTGGGTTTTCTGTTCCAGAAAGCGCCGTAACTGAAACACTGAGTCAGTCACCGCGGTAACAGACTCTGTGAACATAACCTGCTCGGGGGCAGGTTTACTTGAAATAACCCTGAGTTTTTCCGCTCCTCTCGCATGAAAATCGCTTTGACACAACATGGCTTGTCCATTCCTCCCAAACCCAATAGACATGGAAGCACAAATTATTCGAAACGCTTTGCGCCGCGAGAGAATCTTTGGGCCCAGGCTGGATATTCTGTCATTTCCAGATGAAGATCTGTTTGAGCGCTACCGCTTTTCATCAAACGGGATCATTTATCTTAAAGTCTCCTCCGGCCTCATATTACAAACTTCACCCACCGCAGACGTGCGCTCAGTTCCCTACAAATCCTGTACATCGCGCTACGTTTTTATGCAAACAGGAGTTTTTTGTACAATATTGGCGACGCGGAGCAACTATGGCAAGGCCACAGTGCAGAGCGGTGAGGAAAGTGACCCTGGCACTGAAACGCCTGTTGCCGGTGATGGTGGTGTTCCCCGGACACAAACCCACCCGCAACATCAAGGAGGAATTCCACAGGATTGCAGGTAATTGATGTAGAAATAATATAGGCCTATTCATTTAATTTATTTTTTGGTTATTTCTTTACATTCTGCTGCTACCTCAGTCAGTCAGATTAGTTAACTTAATTAAATGTAATTTTGCAGGGCTTCCTAATATAATAGGTGCATAGATGGGACCCACATTCCCATCACTGCACCTACAGAGAATGAGGCGGATTATGTTAACAGAAAATCTTTTCACAGCATCAATGTCCAGGTATATGATCTATAATCTTAAAAAATATGTAGGCTGTATGAAAATGTAGGCTACAGTACAATACAACTAACTCATGTCATTCTCTGCACTGTGAAGGTCATATCCGATGCAACCTGCATTATTACAAATGTAGAAGCCAAGTGGCCTGGCTCTGTCCATGGTTCTCGGATCTACAGGGAGTCTAGTCTGAGCAACAGACTTGCACGTGGTGAGGAAGCTGAAGCTTTGTACAAATGTTCTTTGTCTCTTTTTAAATGCACTCAAATGTGTCCTCTATAATTACAGGGGAGTTTAATGGCGACCTATTAGGGGATCGAGGCTACCCATGCCAGCCCACTCTGTTGACCCCTGACCCTGACCCTGAGCCGGGGCCCCAACAGCGTTTTAATGTGGCCCACTGCAGGACTAGAGCCCGGGTTGAGATGACCATTGGCCTACTCAAATCCCGGTTCCAGTGCCTGCACAAGCTCAGGGTCACTCCAGAGAGGGCATGTGACATCACTGTGGCCTGTGTTGTTCTCCATAATATTGCAGTTATTAGGGGAGAGCAACACCTGCCGTACAAATCAATGACCCAGAGGATGACCCCATCCACCCTGAAGATGTCCGGGATGGAAGAGCTGTGAGAGACCTCATTTGTAGGAACTACTTTTGAAAATAAAACACATATTCAAATGTGATTGGGTTCATCTTTATTCCCTACAGTACAAAAGCAACAGGATTTATAATAGTTCCAATTCTTAACATATTCCTCCATTTCCCCAATGCACCACCTCAACTGTTCCAGGAACTGAATTTCCAGATCTGCCTTCCTTATCTGCAGATCGGTCATTTCCTTTTCTGTTTTTTTATTTTCTTTATCAGGTGCAGTCTGTACAACTCTTTGGCTGGTAACTGTGAAACATATGCACAACATTTAAGTGCTGCAGTTCTACATACAGATTTCACAGGAAAATCTCACTGTGTGAAGCTGTGCGGCTGAACCTGATGGAGCTGCTCATGATGCCCAGCCATGTCCTGCTGATGGAGCTGCTCATGATGCTCAGCCATGTCCTGTTGATGGAGCTGCTCATGATGCCCAGCCATGTCCTGTTGATGGAGCTGCTCATGATGCCCAGCCATGTCCTGTTGATGGAGCTGCTCATGATGCCCAGCCATGTCCTGATGGAGCTGCTCATGATGCCCAGCCATGTCCTGTTGATGGAGCTGCTCATGATGCCCAGCCATGTCCTGTTGATGGAGCTGCTCATGATGCCCAGCCATGTCCTGCTGATGGAGCTGCTCATGATGCTCAGCCATGTCCTGTTGATGGAGCTGCTCATGATGCCCAGCCATGTCCTGATGGAGCTGCTCATGATGCCCAGCCATGTCCTGATGGAGCTGCTCATGATGTCCAGCCATGTCCTGTTGAAACATCAAAATGTACGTAGTCTTTTGTCCACTCATCACTTCAGTGCACATGAAACTATATTTAAGTCAACAGTGTAAAGAAATGTGAATGGGCCTCATGGCTCTGCAGGAACTTCACATATTAACACATACTTCAGTTGGCCCCTCTGGATCTATCCCTGAGGCAGCAGTCAGCGTCTCCTCCTCCTCCTCCTCATCATCCTCATCATCATCAGCAGCAGCAGCAGCAGTCTCCTCCTCCTCCTCCTCCTCCTCCTCCTCCTCCTGTGATAGAGAGACTGTTTCAGTACTTTCACCTCCCACCTGAGGCAGGATCTGAGTGTGGAATAGTTCCAGCTGCAGGGTGTTGTATTGGGTGGGGAGGCTGCACCAGGCAGAGGACACCATCCTCAACTGTTGGGTGAATAAAATAGGAGATATCTATTGGTCTTATTTGATTTGATTAAATGCAGACAGAAGTGTTTACTTGCATCTGATGTAGGCACTTGTGTCCATGTGCTGGGCTCAGAAGAGCTTCTTCCCCCAGGGCCCTCAGCCACTGGCCGGGGAGCGTTTTGGCTGAGGGCCTCACCTCAGCCTCGGTCACAGTGGGTGGAGGTGGCCCTCCACCCGTCTTTTTGGCCTCTGCTTCTTTCTGTTGGCTGAGCAGAACTCAGATGATTTTTTTGTCATGTGCACAGTCACATTTCAAATGCAGCCTATTAAACTATAAATGTATAGGCTAAACAAATAAAGTTTTCATTTCCTTTAAGTGGAGGTCATGTTTAAACAGCATTTTGTTCATAATTAGCATTACTATTTGAAGTAGCCACTGAATTAACATTTACTTTAACAACCTAAGGCATTTAAAAAAACCTGCCTTACGCTTTGTACGATATTTTTATATTTCATTTTTAGCTGCTTCCACGTCCTTTTCTCCCCTGTTGCACCTAAACGAAAATCAGATTTTATTCCTATTTAACTCAGCAAATAAGCGATGATCTTACAGTTGAATATTAACTTAATGAAACAATTTAAACTCACGCATTGACTCGGGTTTCGGGGATCCATTGACTATGGCTTTTTATAGTAGTCGTGCACGAGCGTAACTCGAGGTAAACCTACTTAGAGTTGATTAACCTCATTCATATCACCTGTTCTGGAACCGAAAACTCAGGGTTTCCCGTCTCAGGGTAAGTCAACCCAGAGCTCATGGTTAAACTCAGAGTATGTTTGAACCCGCTTTCTGGAACAGGCCCCAGGACTAAACCAGGACTCAACCAGGTCTAAACCAGGACTACACCAGGTCTAAACCAGGACTACACCAGGGCCAAACCGGACTAAGCCAAGCCTTTGTGTATTTATTATTTGTATTATTATTTATTTGATTTATTTTTTAATTTGTATTATTATTGTTGTTTTTATTTTATAAAACCAAATAAAACTGAATGAAAAGTCATGACCAGTGTTTTTTTATTGATGTTTTTGTCTAGATTTTTTCCTGCTCTAGTCAATAAAGTCAAATAGTTGTGTTATTGAAGCCGACCTGTTCTGCAAAATCCACTTTTCAGAGCTTTTCCAGGGTCGTCAGGGCCTCTTAAAAGTCTTAAAAAGGTCTGAAATTTCACGTTCCTAAATTAAGGCCTTAAAAAGTCTTAAATTCTGTAGTTTTTTTCAGAAAGGTCTTAAATTTCATGAGCCTAAGACAATGGGAAAGCTTAGTTTGTCTTGTTAGAATGTTCTAAATGATTTTTGGCCATTTGACACCAACACACACGACTATAAATGAGTGTGAATGAGATCTGATAATAAAAGTATTTGTTGTTCTTTAAAGCAGTGAGTAATGGTCGTCAGCAGAATGGGATCTGGGCTTTTTCTCCTGCATAACGGGGCCGATGTTGGTCTTCATTTTCATTTGAGTGCTCTTAAAAAGGGAAAAATACACTGTTTTAATCCTGTTATAGTTGCTTCCTGTCACCATTTACTCACACAAAGTTGTATTTAGAGTGATTTTTGTGTGTTTCAGAGCTCTTTCATCACTTATTTCAAGATGCCGTTTGCAGATCAGCCCTCGTTTTCATCGCTATCGGACTTGTTCCTTTTTTAGTTGTGGTTTGAGGTGAATATTGTGATTTAAAATGTGCAGATTCTAACATAAAGATCCACAGGTGTTGTAGACTATGACTGTACAGCAGAAACAAGCACGATATGGCTTCCTTAAAGGTGAAAACAGAACCAAAAAGTATCACAGTAACATATGAAGCTTATTGATCCTTATGCCCAAAAATCCTGTAAGAAATGAAGAGCATTCATTCCTATTGTGAGCAGGAGCTCCTCTCCGGAGACCTTGACTGTAAGTTGCTATGGTGGCGCCCCCTGCTTGTCTCCATGGGGATAGGTGCAAACTGACACACTATACACACACTATACACACACTATACACACACTATACACACCCACACACACACACACACACACACACACACACACAGAACCCGTCAGACTGGATTCTGTCGCCTCTGAAACTCCAGGAAATAGAAGAGAAAAACAGAAGATTGAAAAGCTCGACATTTGCTCGTGTCCAGACGCGTTTCCTCTGCGCTCGTTCTGCTGTTTCACACACGGTACGACTTTATTCTTTCTACACTGTGTTTGGACTGTTTCTGTTGAGTTAGAAAAGCAGGATTTTCCTTCAGCTTTGCTCCAGTTTCTGTCTGAGCCTTAATGAAGAAACCAAGAGCTGCTTTTAGTCGTTCAAACATGGTCGTGTTTGTTTCAGGAGGTGAACTCTTCACTGTGACGTTGTGAGTCGTGTTGGGGAAGTTCCTCTGAAAAACTCTGGAGTTAATCATGACTAGTTCCTCGTGACTTTGGGGAGACTTTTCTGCACTTTTGTCTAAATGAATCAAATCTGTGCGTTTGGATTAAAGACGTTTAAATGGAGATAAACACAGGAGCTGCTGAAACGTCTCAAATGATTTTTCTGGTGTGCAGTGTGAGGCGTTGGTCTGGTGATGTGCTGCTCCAGTCCAAAGGTGTGGCTGTTATTCCTGTGTCTTATTTCCTCAAACTGTGGAGAAAAACACATTCAAACATAAGCAGCTTCTGTGCACATGTGGGACGTGTCGCAGCAGCTTTTGTTCTGCAGCATTTCCCCTTCAGATGCATCATTAGAGTCACTGTGCATTTGTGGAGGAGGAGGAGGAGGAGGAGGAGGAGGAGCGCCTCCTTCAGGACAAATGAGAGTCAGGTTTGTGGAGAGGCAAGCCCACTCACAATAAGGACGCAGCAAGGACGAACCCAAAGGAGAAGAGAAATGTGGATTCAGTTCATTCAGCAAATACTTTTACACGTTGTTCTTTGTAAACCATATTTTACACGTCGTTCTTGTAAACCACAGAGTTGAACTCTTCAGTGTTAAAGTTGCACTATTAACTAGAGTTAACGAGAGTTCGATTCCCCTGAAAGTCCGGACTTTATTTCAGGTGTGAATAAAGACGAGAAACTGTGATCTGGACCAAACGAGTCCGTTTCCAAACATAATAATGTGACTGTGTTTAGCAGAGGAACATTTGTGACGTGTTTAAACGTCGCTGTTGTTGAAATCTTCCACACCCTGAATCAAGCAAAAACAATCTGGAATCCGCAAGCCAAACCCAAAGGCTTCTTAGGTGGACATTTGAATATAAGGAGTATGGCACCTAAAAGAGAAGAGCTAGAATATTTGCTCTGCAACTCCAACATTGACTTTCTGGGTCTTTCTGAAACATGGTTGACACACAATTCTCCAGATTCTGTGGTAACTATGCCTGAGTATAATGTGTACAGAAATGATAGAGCAAATGGGAGGGGCGGAGGACTTCTTCTCTATGTGAAAAGCTCTTTAAAATGTAAACAGATCGAATGGCCAGAAGAAGTCCAACTTGAGTGTGTAGGTGTAGACGTCTCATTGTCAACTGGAAGGTCTTTCACCATAATTTGCTTGTATCGTGAGCCATCTGCCAAGTTGGATTTCTTTGACAAACTAAAATGTCTGCTTAATTATTGTGATTTAAATAAAGAAATCATCTTAATTGGTGATTTTAACATAAACTGGATTGATAAGAAGGCCAGAAAGCACCTGAAACAGGTGACTGACCATTTTAATTTTAGTCAGCTAATTGAACAGCCCACTCCAATAACTTCACACTCAAGAACAGTAATTGATTTACTTTTTGTAAACCGGCCCGAAAGACTTAGATTAAAACTTTTAATTACACAACTGGATTGTCTGACCACAATGCGATTTTTTTCTCTCGAAAACTTACAAAAAAACGTTTCATTGATTCATATGGGCCTACAGAAGAATCAAGAAATAATAGAAGTCATATCCCAAAAAATCAACAATCTAATCTTGTGGCAACTCTGCAACTGGAATGAAATAACATAGAAAATAGTAGTCGTTTATTTCTCGCTAAAATGAATGACATAATATTAAGCTTTACCAAAAGAGGGTGCAATACAAAAGAAAGAAAAATTAATGTTTGCGTAAGGCAAAAGCAAAATTCTTCATGGACATTATTTCTGAAGCAAAGGAAATGGCAAAAAGGTCTGGCAAAATGTAAATAAATTACTTGGAAAAGAAAAGAATGGAACAAAAAGAGAAATTAAGCTTAAAATAAACAACCTTATAGTGTTCAATCCAAATCTCTTACCGACCGAATTTAATAATTTCTTTATTAATTCTGTTAGAGAGATAACAGAGCTGTTTCCATCGCCTGATCTCAGCACTAGACCCATTGATCCTGCACTTCCTGTGTTCACTCTACAGGAAATAACAGGACAGGAAGTCATTAACATAATTGGTTCATTTAAAAATTCAAAAACCAAAGATATCTATGGGCTGGATACACATTTTTAAAGTTATGTAAAGAGTCTCTTGTTGCACCAATAACATATATGGTTAATTTATCATTTAAACAAAAAGTTGTTCCATCTTCCTGGAAAGTGGCTACGGTCACACCAATTTACAAATCCGGTGATAAATTAAATATACTCAACTAGCGACCAATCAGTATCCTTCCACTAATCTCTAAGGTTGCTGAGAGGTGGGTAGCAAAGATGATAAATGAACATTTAAATAAAAGTCATTCTGCCTTACATCCTGTGCAGTTTGGGTTCCGCATAAATCATTCTACTGAATCTGCAAACAGTTTCTTCATTGAAAATGTCAAACGTAAACTTGATAACCACATGCACATGTGTTGGTGCAGTGTTTCTTGATCTCAGAAAGGCATTTGACACTGTCAATCACCAACTACTAGTGACAAAACTAACAGACTATAATTTCTCTGTAGATGCAATTGAATGGATTAAATCATATGTTCACTCTAGGAAACAATGTGTATGTGTAGAAAGTGTCTCATCATCCCTTGTAGATGTTCCAGTTGGTGTGCCTCAAGGGTCAATACTTGGGCCACTTTTATTCTCATTGTATATAAATAGTCTGCCTACAGCTTGTGTAAATGTTGATTTTCAAATGTGTGCCGATGACGCTGTGATTTACACACATGCAAGGAGCATAAAAGAGGCGTCCTCCATTCTAACCACAGCAATGGAGTCGGTAAATGAGTGGTTGTTTAAATCGTGCCTGTTGCTAAATACTAAAAAAACAGTTTGTATGATGTTTACAAAGCAGCCACAAGATATAAAACATTCAGGAGTGTTTCTGAGGGAAGAAGAGTTACAAATTGTGACTGAATTCAAGTACCTCAGTGTTACTCTTGATTCTACACTGTGCTTTAAAAATCATCCATCCATCCATCCATCCATCTTCTCCCGCTTAACCCAGCTGGGTCGCGGGGGCAGCGTGCTGCCCAATACTCATAGCACCTGACCCTCCCTATGAACCCCTCTGCAGGTGGTGAGCCCACAGGAGGGCTTTAAGAATCATGTTAAAAGAATTGTTAAAACTGTCAAATTTTATCTTCAAAACTTTAGGCAAATCAGGCCATTTATAACATTTGATGCTGCGAGAGTTTTTCTCCACTCAGTGCTTTTCTCTCACATTGAACACTGTATCACAAGTTGGTCTTTAGGTAATGTGAGCACACTCAAAATAACTGAATCACTCTATAAAAAATCACTAAAGGTCTTTGATAGCAAACCATGTTTGCAATATTTTAAAAAAGTACAATATTTTGAGCTTTGAAAATGTAAACATTTTAAATATGCTTTGTGTATAAAGTGCTACATGGATTAGCCCCGCCTCCTGTCAGTCTTTTTCAAAACAAAAACTCCCACCAGTATCAGGACCAGGGCCTTGTCCAGAGGAGACTGTGAGGTGCCCGACAGAAAAACATCTTTTGGGCTAAATTCTCTCTCTGTGAGGCCACTAAGATCTGGAACAGTCTTCCTCTAGGAATAAGGGAGCGCCCCACATCGCTCACTTTCAAAACTCAACTCAAACTGTGGCAAAAATCAAACCAGTCATGTGATCATTAGTCAAAATGTTCTTTTATTTTTCTTAACCTTTTTCTTGTGTTACTAATGTTCTATTGTGTACTGTATTTGTGACCTGCCCAGGGACTGCGGATGTAAATTAGCTTTGTAGCTATAATCCGGCATATTTACATTTGTTTATAACATATGTTCATTAATGTGCATTGTCCCTATCAAATAAATAAATAAATGTTTTGTGTGTTTTTCCTTTTGAAGCAAATGAACAGAGCATGGATCAGAGAGAGCACAGAGAGGACGGAGCCCCTCCCTCTAAAACCACTCACCCCCCCAAAGCTCAGAGGTACGACACCATCTCTAACTCCACCACTGTTCTCCATGTCAGAGCTCAGACTAAAGCCACTGCTCCACCTGTGTCCACAGACCTGCTCCTGGGACCAGCGCCGAGTCACTCAAGAGTGACGACTCTAAAGATGCATTTATTCTATTTAAAAGAGAAGATGGTCCACAGTAAGTCCCACTCACACCTCCTCATCACGTCAGGACTTTATGTTCACAAACATCTGATCTAATGTGGGTGACGTGGTTTGAATGAAGCTAAAAACACGTCCAGGAGGGTCCACAGTTCACAGAGAATCACATTAAAATCACAATGACACACACAAGTCTGTTCTTTGTTCCAGAATGAAACTTTAAAACGATATAAACTGGATGTTTGGTGCTGAATCTGCCGCACTGAAGCGTCTGGGGTGAAGGCCTCATGAACACTTTGTACACTCAAAAAAATAATTTGTTGGGGGAACATAAAAAAATTATGGAAAGTATTTCCACCCAATTATAACGCGCTCATTTAGCAAGACATTGTTTTGTTGAGTGAATCATATAAAATATAGTTGTTCCTACCCCATTAAATCGGGTCACCCACACCTAAATCAAACATGTTGAGCGAACATGTTAAAGTTAAGATGGATTTGTTGAGTGACATCAATGTAAATGTGCTAGGCTGACATAATGCGTTTTTGTAACTGTAACTTTATTATAAGAGGTGAAGCCAACATAATTTTTAAAGGTCTTTTCAACCTAATTATTGAGGGTTATGCATTCCACTGACTTTATCGCAAAAGTACATTGCATACATACAAATCTATAGCAAATGTGCCTTCTAAATTCCATTTCAAATCAGATATACTAGTACACAAAGAAAATACACTAAAGCCACAGCAAATGTTCCTTCATTTTTTATTACAAGAATGATAATGATGTAACAACAGTGGCATAATAACAATGCCTCTTAGAAGTGCAAATGTAACCAAAAAAAAGCAAAAACAAAAGGCTTGTCATATGTAATTCAACATGCGTTACATCTGTGGGCATGTAATGCAGTCTGTATGCAACTTATCCACAACACATCAACGAGCAAGTAGGGTTTTCAGTACCTGCAGTTTCTTAGACAATCTCTGGCCATCAAGCCCCATGAAGAGTTTCTGCAGAGCTTCAAATGTATATTTCCACTCTGGAGCATAAACTAAAGCAAACAGCATTGCAATTGCCACTGGAACATTACTGAGATCGTTGAGGACCTCTACCCCCTCTAATATGATGAGAACATCCTCTGGACGCTCACCAACCTCTGCACCTTCTCTGCGAATCACAAGTATGCCGAACACCGTCTCCATTATAGCTTGTCCGCCATCAATATCAGAGTCCTGAAAACGTAAATGAAACCATAGAAATCATAGAGATTAAATAGGGCATTTGGTTAATGCACAGTAGACATTTAATCAACATAATGTGTGATCTACAATATACGGTACTCTGCAAAAACATAAAGGAACACCAAAACGGCTCAATGTAACTCATACAATCCACCTGTTAGGAAGCTGCACTGATAAATACATTTTGCCTACTGTTGTGCAAATTGAACAAGCAAAAGGGCAATAACCAAAATACATTATTCTGCAGGTGGGATCCACAGACCATCTCTTTTTTCATCCTTTTTGTTCACATTGTCAGTTCCCTCAGTCCTGGAGGAACCATAAAGCAGTGTTAATCACCCACTGAAGTCACTCAGGTAGTGTTTCTCATCCAAGATGTCACATCAAGTGGGTGGGTTTGCTGTGTCTTCCAGGACAGTGTCCAAAGCTTGGTCGAAGTACCAGGACACGTCAGTACACCAGGAGATGTGGAGGGGTCATTAGGATCAGTGGGATCATAATCTTCCTTGTGCCAGGCAGCACAGGAAAAGCACTGCTAAATGAGTTTTGAAGGCTACTGATGTGCATGCTTCTGCTCAAAGGCAGACTTCATGAGGGTACGGGTGCCCGACATCCACACGAGGCCACAGCTCACATTGATGTGGCATTTTGGATGAGAAGACTACCTCAGCGACTTCAGTGGGTGATGGACACCACCTTATGGTACCTCCAGGAGAGGGACTAGCAAAATGCAAAGTTGAACAAAACATGTGGACACCACCTGCAGAATCTCACATTTATGATGTAAATAATTAAAGTTAATTACATACCAGGCGTTCTTTCACCACTTTGTCCGGCTCTTCATTCAGGTAGACCACCAGCGCCTTGAGGATGCACTCTCTTTTCACATCGATGTTGTCAGTCTGAGTATGTGGGCCGCAAAAACATGCAGAAAACCATTTTAACCAACAGGGAGACTAAATGTCACAAATAATACCACATTAAACAAATGACATTTCCTCCAAATGTAACCTACTTAATCTCCATCAATGATAGCTATACAGAGGAGAGGTATTGGAAACCCTCTCAAAATACAGGAGAGTAGGTACTGGCAGTGGTAGTGTAGAGTGGTATATAGAGTATTGCACAGCACGGCACAACTTTGACACTTTTCCACTAGCCCCTGGTACAATTTTGGCACCTGCTCAGCCCTGGTTCCAAATGAGCTGATGAGATACTATAAAAATGCAACATCTGCCGACTGCATTCCACCGATTTGTCTGTTGTCACTTCACAGGAATCGCAAGCAGACAGACATAAGAATCAAACCCAGAAACAAAACAAAAAAGAGCACTGCAGCAACAGCGCCTATTGCTTTACCTGAATTTAAGTGTGGTCTTCAACTGAGCTGAAGAGAATGAGTTTAGAGCTGACCCCAATTGACCCCACTATGAATCAGGAGAAACTATACAATTCAGCTGAAATGGAGAAGCAGTTTCACGGAGAGGTGCTGTGCTATGCTACGAACTTGCAGTGGAAAAACAGCATAGTCTGGATTGTTAAGTGAGTTAAGTTATTTGAGTTCACTTTGTCAAATCTTCCAAATGTCTGAATTGTAATCACATTCTTAAAATGCAAAACTTTCTCCACTTTCCAAGATATCCTACTTCTCTCATCTCCATAAAATTTCCTCTTCAAGCGTCAACATAACAGTAATGTGTTTGGCAGTATTCCCTTTGTTTTACCTGGGTCATGGGTATCAAGATCCTCTTTATCTTTCTTCCCTGCACACCACCCTTCTTGCCAAAGACCTGGAGAAGTTTCGAAGAGTGACCATCCAGCTCAGAGAAGAACTTTGGCAGCAAACCGACGGTTGTGATCCTCTTGAACTCTGCGCTTAACTTGAAAAAGGGTACAGAGAAATTTCAAAGCGTTAACTTACCAATACATAAACATAATTCACCACCAAATCCCCGAAAAATAGTTTGGAAACATGTTTAGGTGCCACAAATTTTGCGATATTGCTTAATAACCACAAGCACAATACTTATAAATTATGTCTTGAGGCAAAAGGTGACAAAAAGGGTTGAAAGAAGTTTACCACAGCAATTAGTGTCATTATAAAGGAGAAATAACTCAATGTTTCCAAACTATTTTTGAATTAAAGTAAGATGAAAAATATAATATAATAATCATTTACCTCTTGCACACTGAAAAGAGCTGGCCATCTGGTTTTAATAACAGCAATCATGGGGGCATCTCGAATAATTTCTTGCCTTCTATGAGCAAAGGTCTTGGTCATCATTGCAGTCACTGTGTCCTCATTGTTCTTTTTCTTAACTTCCGAAATGAAGGTCTCCCTCATCTTTTCAAGTGTGTCTGCAGATTCACCTGATGGGTAGGAGGGACAGTAATTGACTTCAGCTTTACGGGCTTTCTTCACTCCTGAAGCAGGACTGGTCTTCTCTGCAGGTTTATTGGTTAAGGAATTTACTTCGACCTCTGGGCATCCAAGTCGCTTGAGCTTCCTTCTGTAGTTGGCAAGCTTATATTTCAAACTAACTTTCCAGCCAGCATATCCAGTGGCAGAGCCTGGTTCCCTTAAACATGGATGTGATGACACAAGGGCTTCTGCTACATCTTCAAACTCGCCATCAGTGGGGTATACTTTGTACCGCACAATTGCTTCTGCCAAACCGTCCAGAATAGCAGTTTTAAGTCTTATGTCAGGGTCAAGCAAAGTTCCATTTGCTTTGAATGCAGAATTGGCTTTTTCAAGCTGCAGCTCACAATCATATGGGAATTTGGGAACATCAAAAACAACAGGCCACCCAGACGATCTTGAGGCAGCACTCTCCGGAGATGTCAAAATGTCGGTGTCATATGAGGCAAATGAGTCATCACTACAGCATGATGTAACAGGAGTTGAGTGGGGACGGTGTGGAGTGGCAGGCAGGCCATACTCAAAGATTAGCTTTATGGTACTTTTGTCCTCAATCTCTGACATAGACGTCAAGTTGGTAAAATCATTGCCAAACTCAGCATCCATGAATTGAAGCCTGAAGTCAGTCTGCACGCCACACTCTCGCTTTATGTGGTCAACAAGCTCAGGAACAGTTGCTGGAAGCCCATCCGGTAAGATCAGTCTCTGGGAATTGTTTTCCCCAAGTATAATTCTCAGCTTTACGGAAGCAGCCATTTCTCATCACTCTGAAAATCAGAAAAGAAAACATTTCACCCATTAAATATGAGAAAGTCAATGACTTTGTAATTACGCAATTGAATTATGCAGTTAAGACATAATTACACATATTACATAAATATGCATATAATATAAATACCAGTCAAAAGTTTGAAACTTGACTGGTACAGTTTGTACACCACACTACATATACAAACGCACATACCACCCACCCACCAACACCCATGTTATGTTAATTTACATTTGAATCTTAACACACCTTAAACACTTATATGTCTTTTGAGGATCACCATTCTCAGTGATCCAATGTGGTAGTCTGCCAGAGGGTAGTCATCTGCCAAATCATTAAACTCAATCAGATCTGTCTCATTGGTTGGACATGCCATGAGCTCAAAGGCTCTGTGGTGCTCACTATACAAACTAGAAAGTCGCTTGACTACAAACACAAGTCTCTCTCTTATGACAAAAATGTGATCAATCTGTCTGAACTCAGGTAGCCAACTTGTAGACCCATGAGCTACAATCATGCCCTTTCTGAAACGTACACCATTGGCTAACACAGATTTAGTCATGTGTATCTCTCTTGTGCCAGGAAACATCTGATCAATGTTCTCCATGATTTCATTCTTTAGAACATTGACAGGAACAGTTGAGACACCTGTGATCTCAAAAGCAGGTTTTTCAAAACTTGATGCTCTCATGTGATATGATATCATGAGCTGGTGCTTGAGAGCTAACGTGAGGGGCACATTTTTGAAGCAGTTTGAATGTCGAATGACCTGCTTAAAGAAACTGTGCTTCGCCTCGAAGCGCATGGTCCAGAGACTAACAAGAGGACCGAATTTCCTGATGAGTACAGGATAGTGCTCCAAGTAATGATGCTTGGGTAGAAGCTGCACATGAGGAAAGAGTTGTTGGTATCTTTTGCGATGCTCTGAAATTTTGCACTCAAGGTAAGCAATGGATTCCTCGGTGTGTGTTGGAGCAACCAAAAGCTCAACGACATCTTTTAAATCCATCAGAATTTGCCAAGCCTTTTCACCCTCTGGCACCAGATGCCCAATGATGAATGGGAGGAATCTTAGCAGGGCCCAGTTTTCATGGGCATTTCCCCCAATTGTTTTGGAGAGTTTCTGTGGAATTGCATGAGGCTGACCACTTGTACGGAAAACCAAGAATGGATTTGTTGAGCTGCTCAAGACTGAAATATTTCTTGCATATCAACACTGACAAGCAGTGTGCAAGCTCCACAGGCACAACACCTTCGAAAACATCATGCATGATATCAGGGGGGTAACCTGAGAGAACATTAAAGTGAGCAAGGTTCTTAGTGAATACACACGGTCCTTTCACACCCAAACAGCTTGACCCATCCTGCTGGGCAGAGCCCACATGTGTTTCATGTAGGTGTTTGGTTCTCAGAGGGAATGACCCCGATCTCACGTCTTGTGATTGGATATCTTTTGGTGTTGCAGTGCAGAAACGGCATATGTGCCCTGCCGTAAAGCTTTCATTAAAACCTGCAATACTGTGAGCACCGAGGTTATCAGCAAGAACTACAAGAACTGTGCCTTTAACACACTTGCCGAGCAAAGGAACAAAAATTCCATCTTGCTCAAGGGTTTTTAAATCCTCAAGCAGTGGATGCAAAACTTGGTCATAACCATACTTCTTCACATCATCAGATTTGCTCAAGACTGCCAAGTAAATTGAGGAAAGGACTGAATGACAGCCTGGAGGCAAATTACTGAGAGTCCAATAGATTGCACAGAGCTTGTGTTTTCTGCGAGAAGTACCTAAAGGATTGCATACCTCAAAGTCATCTATGTACAATGTGAGCAAAATTCTCACTTCATCCCCTCCAAAAAAACAGTTTTGCTTATAGTGAGACCCATCCTGAAATGACTTGAAAGTATGCTGTTCTCCAGTTAGTACATCCCTCTGAAAGACTCTATGGTTCTCAATGATCTTATCCACAACATCCTTCCTATGCAAGAGCTGTTGCAAAGTCTTCAGTATAGGGACATACTGGCAACTTTTATTTTCCTTTTCATCAAGTACATACTCAATGGGCTCAATGACATTGAAGTTCACTCTGTAAAACTTGTTACGTAGAAATGATGTGCTCAAACAGCCACCCTCACCTATAGCTTTAAGCAAGGGGTGAGAGGCTGAGAGGGCTGTGGCTACTTCAGTTGCCACTGACCTATCAGAATTGGAACCATGTTTCTTCAGCACATCTTCAATAATGTTCACAGAGAGGGGAACTGCGCCTGTGCTAAACAAAAAGTGCAGTTCTTTGAGAAACTCATCCATTTTTGTGGCTGGAACATGAGCAAAATGTTCAAGTTTAAATAAAGCTGCAGCTAAATTTTCCTGAACTGTGTCAGGTAAAGTCTTACTTAAATCTGCATCTTCACTTGGAAAACTGTCCATTTCCACTGCAGAGTCATCTTCCTCTGCATTGTCAGACAAATCTTCAGAAACTCCAGTTGTAGTCACTATGCCTGGTTTGAAATCATTTAGCGTATGGGGCTTGTGTTTCCTGTTTTTGTGAGAGTGATATGTTCCATGGATATTTGTTTTGTAACTGCAATCCCTGAAAACGCAGCTAACAGTTTCATGGCTCTTGAAATGAATACCTAAATGTGAGAAAAAATCTCTTTCAGTAGAAAGACTACCACAAGCGCACAACGGACAACTAAATGTTGTCAATTCAAGGGGCTTTTGAGAATTGGGTTTGGGATGGACTCTTGATAAGTGTATGTGCAAGGCATTCAGCGTCTTGAAAATACATGGGCAATTTGAATACAGGCATGAGTAGCGAAGCCTATTGCGTTGCTGTAGTCTTATATGTTTGAGAAGCTCATTCCTACTCTGAAAACACACACTGCATTCCTTGCATTGCCACATGACTCTAGATATACCACATTTCCTCATGTCATCCATAATTATCTACATGCTCAGACTTGTCATTGGCAGATGACTACCTTTTGCTGGACACTTTCTTGAGGTGAATGACCCATCAAACTTCATCTGGAATTTCTGTGATGACCAGAGAAAGAGGGCAATTAATGGATATTATCCACACATTTGCAGTAATTTCAACACTGTAGGAAACATCTTGACAGAGAAATGCAATATAGCAGTAGAATCGGTAAGTTCCGCTATATATATATAATACATTGACTGATAACCACGGGTGTAAAATTGGTGAGGTAGAAATTTGTCTAATCATTACTTGGCAAACATTTGATCCCCTGTTTTAACGTGACTAATTCAACGCAGAAGTATGTTCTTGGTGTCGCTGGAAAGCGGAGATTCTGTGCTTTCTTTTGATATGTGTACCATCTGTATGCAATCACGGGTTCGTGAGTAATTTCAGCGAGAGTAATGCTTGTGCAAAGTGCTAATACAAGACATTTTGTCTATGTAACCCTTTTCCCGCGCACCGGCCGGCTTTCCAACACCTCCACATCGTAGCTACTCTGCGTTGTGTTTTGCATGTGAATGGACGGCTGACGGGGGGCGCAGCCAGCAGGAAGGTGGACAAGGACACAGAGGGGTTTGGGATCCATCCATCCATCTTCTCCCGCTTAATCCGGCTGGGTCGCGGGGGCAGTTTACTGCCCAATCCTCATAGCACCTGACCCCCCCTATGAACCCCTCTGCAGGTGGTGAGCCCACAGGAGGGTGGACAACATGGTCCTTGATGTTAGTTCATAGGTGGGGGGGTTCGGGATCATGGCTGTTTATTTTTTTGCAATCACTCGGAATCTATAGGGTTGATAACGTGTACTCAATCAATTTCCAACCAGTAAAAGAAACATGTATAAACCCGCTCATGCATCCCAATACTGAAACTAATTAACCTTAGCATTGCATTTAAAAAACATATTTAAAACAAAAATACAAAAGTGTTAGGTTAACAAATTCCTCTGCTCCTAACAGCTTAACACTCAGGTAGTCAATATTGCTTAACAAAACGAACTTAAAAGAGCTCATGTCTTTTATATTTTAAACTTTATGCCCCAATGAAAACAACGTGACTTACCTATAGGGTTGATCACGTGTACTAAAGAAAACGGCAAATTATGCTCACGTATCAACCCTACGGTGTATCAGAGGGTCAAAAAGCAATTTAATAACTATTAACCTTTCGTATAACATAATGCAGTAGCGACATCTATTGGCACACTATATACACTGCCTTACATCTACGTTTTAAAAATGCGTATCTCGCCGATACTTGAGCACAAAAATAAGAGGGGTGTAAAGCCCTGGTTCTGCTGTTTCGTTTGGTATAAGCACCATCTCGTTACGACGTACCGTTCCAGAGTAATTAAACGGAGAAGAATAGGTGCGCATTTTTATGCACTTTGCATATTATGCTAAATTACCGCTAGTGTTAATAGCTAGCGAGTTTGGGTTGGGCATAACTACCCATCTGGCTCATGTTACGTATGCGACAATTGCAAAAACAAATACACGAAAGAAAATGCCAACACAAATGGGACTACGTACGCAAATGTGATTAACATCATAAAAAAAATGAACAACCCATCAGTGGCTTATTTTTAACTTACCGCAAAAACTGTCCTTCCAACTTTGAGCGCGCTTGTCTTTCTTCCACTTGCAAAGAGGATGTTCATGTTCTTCTGCGACTTGCACCACTGCCACCTTCTGTTGTGGAGTTGTACACGCAAATGGCTCTCTCACCTCAAATACTTCATGTTCTGTCAGCATGACTGAATTTAGTAAGTGTCAGGTTTTTGCATATCATGCTAAAATAGCATAACTTAATGATGCTCAACCACAAAACATAATTAGATATGGTAGATACTACATATTACACTTTGATTAATCAAGCAGACACACAATCTGGCTTTTTTGAGTGTAGAACCTCCTAAAGTATCTGAGTCAGAACAGTCCCACGTGTTTTACTGTGACTGAAGTGTGTTTTCTTCTGTGTCTCAGGATCCACCAGAAACGTCCTCCGTCTGAACCTGGTCCCAGCTGTGAGTCCCTCAGGAGTCACATGTCTAAGGAAGAACCATATAATTTTGCCACAGAGCCGTGAGTTTTCAAACGCATCGATCATAAGACCAACATATAAATAATAAATAAATAATTTTGCATGTTTAATGTGTCTCTGTCACAGAGGGGAGCAGCCGGGTCCTCAGGTCTCCAGTGGTCAGCACCATCAGACACAGCTGGACTCCATATTTAAGGTCTGTCATTCACTAAAGTTTGGAAATGTTCAGATGAACGAGAGCTTGTTCCACACAGATCTGACACTGAGTGCATTTGTGCTGTTTATAATGTGTCTGTTCAGCTTCTGGAGGAGCACATCTTCACGTTGGTCCAGAAGGAGCTGAAGAAGCTCCACAAGGTTCTGAGTACAGATGACCCAGAAGGCTTAGATCCTGTGGAGGATGAGGATGAAGAGCAGAGGAGCTGCAGTGAGGCTGTTCTGAGGATCACACTGAACTTCCTGAGGAGGATGAAGCAGAAGGAGCTGGCTGAGCGTCTGTGGAGCAGTAGGACCATTTAACACATTTAACAAGGTGCTCACAGTCATTTTATCTTCTCTGAGACTCAGGTCTGTGTCTGTGTCTTCATTCAGGGAGTTCTTCTGGAGTTTATCAGCGTAACCTGAAGTCTGACCTGCAGCAGAAGTTTGAGTGTGTGTTTGAGGGCATCGCTAAAGCAGGAAACTCCACCCTTCTGAATGAGATCTACACAGAGCTCTACATCACAGAGGGAGGGTCTTCAGAGGTCAACCAGGAACATGAGGTCAGACACATGGAAACAGCCTCCAGGACTCCAGGCCCAGCAGAGACGGCCATCACATGTGAAGACATGTTTAAAGGCCCAGCTCACACACATGGAGCCATCAGAACAGTGCTGACAAAGGGAGTGGCTGGCATCGGGAAAACAGTGCTCACTCAGAAGTTCAGTCTGGACTGGGCTAAAGGTGAAGCCAACCAGGACATACAGCTGCTGTTCCCGTTCACTTTCAGAGCGCTCAATGTGCTGAAGGACACAAGCTTCAGCTTGGTGACACTTGTTCGTCACTTCTTTAGTCAAACACCAGCAGAACTCTGCAGCTTTGAAGACCTCCAGGTGCTCTTCATCTTTGACGGTCTGGACGAGTGCAGACCTCCTCTGGACTTCACCAAAACCGAGGTCCTGAGCGACCCCACAGAGTCGGCCTCAGTGCACGTGCTGCTGGTGAACCTCATCAGGGGGAGGCTGCTTCCCTCCGCTCGCCTCTGGATAACCACACGACCCGCCGCGGCCAATCAGATCCCTGCTGAGTGCGTCTCCATGGTGACAGAGGTCAGAGGGTTCACCGACCCGCAGAAGGAGCAGTACTTCAGGAAGAGGTTCAGAGACCAGGCCGACACAATCATCTCCCACATCAAGACGTCCAGAAGCCTCCACATCATGTGCCACCTGCCGATCTTCTGCTGGATCGCTGCTGCAGTCCTGGAGCACATGTTGAGAAGCAGAGCGAGAGGAGAGCTGCCCAAGACCCTGACTCAGATGTACATCCACTTCCTGGTGGTTCAGGCCAAAGTCCAGAACATCAAGTATGAAGAAGGATCTGAGACAGACCCACACTGGAGTCCAGAGACCAGGAAGATGGTGAAGTCTCTGGGAAAACTGGCCTTTGAGCAGCTGCAGAAAGGAAACCTGATCTTCTACGAGAGTGACCTGAGCGAGTGTGGGCTGGACGCTGCAGCGGCCTCAGTTTACTCCGGAGTGTTCACACAGGTCTTTAGAGAGGAGCCAGGCCTGTACCAGGACAAGGTCTACTGCTTCATCCATCTGAGTGTGCAGGAGTTTCTGGCTGCTCTTCACGTCCATCAGACCTTTGTTAAAACAGGAATCAATCTACTTATAGAGAAAAAGTCCATAATCTCCATGTTAAAGCACTATATCATGTTAAAAAAGTACATCATTTATAATGATCCATTAAAATTCTACCAGACGGCTGTGGACCAGGCCTTACAGAGTCCAAACGGACACCTGGACCTGCTCCTCCGCTTCCTCCTGGGTCTTTCACTGTCGACCAATCAGAGCCTTCTACAAGGTCTGCTGACACAGACAGGAAGTAGCTCCCAGACCAATCAGGAAACAGCTGAGTACATCAAGAAGAAGCTGAGTGAGGATGTGTCTGCAGAGAGGAGCATCAACCTGCTCCACTGTCTGAATGAACTGAATGATCGTTCTCTGGTGGAGCAGGTCCAACAGGTCCTGAGTTCAGGACGTCTGTCTGAAGGTGGACTGTCTCCTGCTGAGTGGTCAGCTCTGGCCTTCATCTTACTGTCATCAGAAGAAGATCTGGAGCAGTTTGATCTGAAGAAGTACTGTGCTTCAGAGGAGGTTCTCCTGAGGCTGCTGCCAGTGGTCAAGGCCTCCAACAAAGCTCTGTGAGTAACCTTTGTTTAACAGAGGACGGTTTGGTTCAACTTCTGCATAAACTATGTTTTCTGTCTCCAGACTGAGCGGCTGTGACCTGTCAGAGAGAAGCTGTGAAGCTCTGTCCTCAGTCCTCAGCTCCCAGTCCTCTAGTCTGACAGTCCTGGACCTCAGTCACAATGACCTGAAGGACTCAGGGCTGAAGATGTTGTGTGTTGGACTGAAGAGTCCTCAGTGTAAACTGGAACAGCTCAGGTCAGAGGGGTTCATATTCTTCACTATTATTACAGAACCTGTTGGTATTTGCATTGGAAAAGAACATTTGATAAAGTCCCATAAAGATCTGGGACTTGTTGTTTGTCTCATTTGGGTTGAATGTTCCTCATGAATGTTCCTGATTCCAATAATCTGTGTCCTCAGACTGTCAGGGTGTCTGCTCTCAGAGGAAGGCTGTGCTTCTCTGGCCTCAGCTCTGAGGTCCAACCCCTCCCATCTGATAGAACTGGACCTCAGCTACAACCATCCAGGAGACACAGGAGTAAAGCTCCTGTGTGCTCTACAGGAGGAGCCCCACTGCACACTGGACACTCTCAGGTATGGGCCCCGCTCACACTGTGGCTCCTGTGAAGCCGTAACTGTACCGTCCACACTAGTATCATAAAGAATCAGCCCATTTGAACAGATTCAACGTTCAGCCTTAATGAGCCACAGTAATGAAACATCTGTGTTCTCCTTCAGACTGGAGCCTGCAGGTGTTCACTGGTTGACAGTTTGCCCCTGGAAGAGTGAGTATCAAATCAATGCAGATACAGTTCTGCATTTTACTCAGCATTTAATACATTAAGAACACATGAAGAGTTTAGTGTCCAGTTTTAGAGTTTTATTATCACTAATCCTCCAACTCTACATCAGGACTAAACCCAGAGCTGTTGTTAAAGCAGATCCTGAACAGTCCAGTGTCAAACATGTCCAACAGTGATCTTCATTCTTCTTCTGGAGACAGTGGATTTAAACCAGTCCCCTGTTCTGCTCTGAGCTGTGCCTCTGCTGTCAGTCCTCCTCATCACGAGAACAACAACAGATCTCACACAAACACTGCAAAACAACAAGCTCCTGAACACAGAGACACATGTGTCAGCACCAGGAGCACCAACCCCATCAGAACTCCTGCTGCTGGAGCTCAGGAGGAGCACCAACCCCATCAGAACTCCTGCTGCTGGAGCTCAGGAGGAGCACCAACCCCATCAGAACTCCTGCTGCTGGAGCTCAGGAGAAGCACCAACCCCATCAGAACTCCTGCTGCTGGAGCTCAGGAGGAGCACCAACCCCATCAGAACTCCTGCTGCTGGAGCTCAGGAGGAGCACCAACCCCATCAGAACTCCTGCTGCTGGAGCTCAGGAGAAGCACCAACCCCATCAGAACTCCTGCTGCTGGAGCTCAGGAGGAGCACCAACCCCATCAGAACTCCTGCTGCTGGAGCTCAGGAGGAGCACCAACCCTATCAGAACTCCTGCTGCTGGAGCTCAGGAGGAGCACCAACCCCATCAGAACTCCTGCTGCTGGAGCTCAGGAGGAGCACCAACCCCATCAGAACTCCTGCTGCTGGAGCTCAGGAGGAGCACCAACCCCATCAGAACTCCTGCTGCTGGAGCTCAGGAGAAGCACCAACCCCATCAGAACTCCTGCTGCTGGAGCTCAGGAGGAGCACCAACCCCATCAGAACTCCTGCTGCTGGAGCTCAGGAGGAGCACCAACCCCATCAGAACTCCTGCTGCTGGAGCTCAGGAGAAGCACCAACCCCATCAGAACTCCTGCTGCTGGAGCTCAGGAGGAGCACCAACCCCATCAGAACTCCTGCTGCTGGAGCTCAGGAGGAGCACCAACCCCATCAGAACTCCTGCTGCTGGAGCTCAGGAGGAGCACCAACCCCATCAGAACTCCTGCTGCTGGAGCTCAGGAGGAGCACCAACCCCATCAGAACTCCTGCTGCTGGAGCTCAGGAGAAGCACCAACCCCATCAGAACTCCTGCTGCTGGAGCTCAGGAGGAGCACCAACCCCATCAGAACTCCTGCTGCTGGAGCTCAGGAGGAGCACCAACCCCATCAGAACTCCTGCTGCTGGAGCTCAGGAGGAGCACCAACCCCATCAGAACTCCTGCTGCTGGAGCTCAGGAGGAGCACCAACCCTATCAGAACTCCTGCTGCTGGAGCTCAGGAGGAGCACAAACCCCATCAGAACTCCTGCTGCTGGAGCTCAGGAGGAGCACCAACCCCATCAGAACTCCTGCTGCTGGAGCTCAGGAGGAGCACCAACCCCATCAGAACTCCTGCTGCTGGAGCTCAGGAGAAGCACCAACCCCATCAGAACTCCTGCTGCTGGAGCTCAGGAGGAGCACCAACCCCATCAGAACTCCTGCTGCTGGAGCTCAGGAGGAGCACCAACCCCATCAGAACTCCTGCTGCTGGAGCTCAGGAGAAGCACCAACCCCATCAGAACTCCTGCTGCTGGAGCTCAGGAGGAGCACCAACCCCATCAGAACTCCTGCTGCTGGAGCTCAGGAGGAGCACCAACCCCATCAGAACTCCTGCTGCTGGAGCTCAGGAGAAGCACCAACCCCATCGGAACTCCTGCTGCTGGAGCTCAGGAGTAGCACCAACCCCATCAGAACTCCTGCTGCTGGAGCTCAGGAGGAGCACCAACCCCATCAGAACTCCTGCTGCTGGAGCTCAGGAGGAGCACCAACCCCATCAGAACTCCTGCTGCTGGAGCTCAGGAGAAGCACCAACCCCATCAGAACTCCTGCTGCTGGAGCTCAGGAGAAGCACCAACACTTTTTACAGTCGAACACAAGTTTATGTGTAGAGCTCAGTTCAGACAGAGTCATTCAAAGAGCTTCACAGAAGAAGAAACACATTAAATCACAATCAGCACAAGAGAAAAAATCACAACACAAATAATCAGGAAATGAACCTTAAAAGAGCAGAAGAAAAACCTGTAGTGATGAACAGAACCAGGACTAAACCAGGACTAAACCAGGACTAAACCAGGACTGAACCCGGACTAAACCAGGACTAAACCAGGACTGAACCAGGACTAAACCAGGACCGAACCAGGACCAAACCAGGAATATACCAGGACTAAACCAGGACTGAACCAGGACTAAACCAGGACTAAACCAGGACTAAACCAGGACTAAACCAGGACTAAACCAGGACTAAACCAGGACTAAACCAGGACTAAACCAGGACTAAACCAGGACTGAACCAGGACTAAACCAGGACCGAACCAGGACTAAACCAGGAATATACCAGGACTGAACCAGGACTAAACCAGGACTAAACCAGGACTAAACCAGGACTAAAGCAGGACTAAAGCAGGACTAAACCAGGACTAAACCAGGACTAAACCAGAACTAAACCAGGACTAAACCAGGACTAAACCAGGACTAAAGCAGGACTAAAGCAGGACTAAACCAGGACTAAACCAGGACTAAAGCAGGACTAAACCAGGACTAAACCAGGACTAAACCAGGACTAAACCAGGACTAAAGCAGGACTAAACCAGGACTAAAGCAGGACTAAACCAGGACTAAACCAGGACTAAACCAGAACTAAACCAGGACTAAACCAGGACTAAACCAGGACTGAACCAGGACTAAACCAGGACCGAACCAGGACTAAACCAGGAATAAACCAGGACTGAACCAGGACTAAACCAGGACTAAACCAGGACTAAACCAGGACTAAAGCAGGACTAAAGCAGGACAAAACCAGGACTAAACCAGGACTAAACCAGGACTAAAGCAGGACTAAACCAGGACTAAACCAGGACTAAACCAGAACTAAACCAGGACTAAACCAGGACTAAACCAGGACTGAACCAGGACTAAACCAGGACCGAACCAGGACTAAACCAGGAATAAACCAGGACTGAACCAGGACTAAACCAGGACTGAACCAGGACTAAACCAGGACTGAACCAGGACTGAACCAGGACTAAACCAGGACTGAACCAGGACTGAACCAGGACTAAACCAGGACTGAACCAGGACTAAACCAGGACTAAACCAGGACTGAACCAGGACTAAACCAGGATTAAAGTAGGACTAAACCAGGACTGAACCAGGACTAAACCAGGACTGAACCAGGACTGAACCAGGACTAAACCAGGACTGAACCAGGACTAAACCAGGACTGAACCAGGACTGAACCAGGACTGAACCAGGACTAAACCAGGACTGAACCAGGACTGAACCAGGACTAAACCAGGACTGAACCAGGACTAAACCAGGACTAAATTAGGACTGAACCAGGACTAAACCAGGACTGAACCAGGACTGAACCAGGACTAAACCAGGACTGAACCAGGACTGAACCAGGACTGAACCAGGACTAAACCAGGACTAAACCAGGACTGAACCAGGACTAAACCAGGACTGAACCAGGACTGAACCAGGACTAAACCAGGACTAAACGAGGACTAAACCAGGACTGAACCAGGACTAAACCAGGACTGAACCAGGACTGAACCAGGACTGAACCAGGACTAAACCAGGACTAAACCAGGACTAAACCAGGACTGAACCAGGACTAAACCAGGACTAAACCAGGTCTAAACCAGGACTAAACCAGGACTAAAGCAGGACTAAACAGGACTAAAGCAGGACTAAAGCAAGACTAAAGCAGGACTAAACCAGGACTAAACCAGGACTAAACCAGGACTGAACCAGGACTGAACCAGGACAGAACCAGGACTGAACCAGGACTAAACCAGGACTAAACCAGGACTAAACCAGGACTGAACCAGGACTAAACCAGGACTAAAGCAGGACTGAACCAGGACAGAACCAGGACTAAACCAGGACTAAAGCAGGACTGAACCAGGACTAAACCAGGACTAAAGCAGGACTAAAGCAGGACTAAAGCAGGACTAAACCAGGACTGAACCAGGACTGAACCAGGACTAAACCAGGACTAAACCAGGACTAAACCAGGACTAAACCAGGACTAAACAGGTGTGGGGCTGTGAAAGGAAATGTTTTTCCTCCAGTAAATCTGAGCCAAACACAAAAGTGAAGGATGAAGAAATAAAAGAACAAAGACAGAAAAGAGCTGAATCCTGAACGAGTGAAAGTCTTTAAATCCATGGTTCCTGAACAAATGGAGCCGTGTGGTGCAGAATTAAACGTGTGTCTCATGTTGACAGTGGACAGGGGACTAACTGCTGCTGTGTTGTGTCTTCTCTCCATCAGATTTCTGTGATCTCACTCTGGATCCAAACACAGCTCAGATAAACCTCCAACTGTCCGACAACAACAAGAAGGTGACATGTGTGGAAGAGGAGCAGCCGTATCCAGATCATCAGGACAGATTTGATCAGTGGCCTCAGATTCTGTGTTCCTCTGGTCTGACTGGTCTCTGTTACTGGGAGGTCCAGTGGAGTGGAGTGGTTTATATATCAGTGTGTGACAGAAGAATCAGAAGGAAAGGAGACGGTGTTGACAGTTTGTTTGGAGCCAATGATCAGTCCTGGAGTCTGCGGTGTTCTAAAGCTGGTTTCTATGTTCGTCATAATAACAAACAAACCCGCCTCCCTCAGCCCTGGTCCTCCTCTTCTGGGACAGTGGCAGTGTTTGTGGACTGTCCTGCTCACTCTGTGTCCTTCTACACAGTCTCCTCTGACCAACTGACCCACCTCCACACCTTCAGCACCACATCCACTCACACTCTGATCCCTGGGTTTAGGCTCTTTTATGGCTCCTCAGTGTCTCTGTGAGCTCCACAGACTCACTCTCCTCAGTGTCTCTGTGAGCTCCACAGACTCACTCTCCTCAGTGTCTCTGTGAGCTCCACAGACTCACTCTCCTCAGTGTCTCTGTGAGCTCCACAGACTCACTCTCCTCAGTGTCTCTGTGAGCTCCACAGACTCACTCTCCTCAGTGTCTCTGTGAGCTCCACAGACTCACTCTCCTCAGTGTCTCTGTGAGCTCCACAGATTCACTCTCCTCAGTGTCTCTGTGAGCTCCACAGACTCACTCTCCTCAGTGTCTCTGTGAGCTCCACAGACTCACTCTCCTCAGTGTCTCTGTGAGCTCCACAGACTCACTCTCCTCAGTGTCTCTGTGAGCTCCACAGATTCACTCTCCTCAGTGTCTCTGTGAGCTCCACAGATTCACTCTCCTCAGTGTAAAACAGTCCAAATGTTTTTCACATATTTTTACATCACAGAACAGAAAACGTGTCGTGATACTGTCCTCACACCGAGCACTTCCTCCAGGACGACTCGGAGGAGACAAAGACAGAGAAACCAGCAAATGCTTCTCCCTAAAGTTTTGCCCGTCTCTTTCCGCATTTTTATCCCAATTTCTGTGGTGAATCCGAGCAAACGTGAAGCTTTCGTATACTTTTCCAAATTCAAATATTCACACCTTTGGTGGATTTTTGGCCTGAATCTGGACCAGTGCTGATCGACCTCATGGACCCTAGAAAGGCCCCGTGTTCCTCTTTTAAACAGACGGTACGGCATCCTTCAGCCTGATGACAGCCGAGTGGAAGAAGATTTCAGACCATCCCTGAGGAGACCACATGAAGGACCTCATGGCCGGACTCCACGCTCTTCTCTCTGGTCGTATTGAGCACAAATTGTCACAGAAAGGCTCGCTTATCGATCTAACTCCACACATGACTTTAGATCACTCCTGGGTTGTGCTCAGTCTCTGATCTTAGATCCCAGTCTAGGAGAACCCGCACTCATTTGCATATTTTGTATTTAAATGCTGTTTAACTTGCTCAATAAATATTCATAAAGCACAGTTGTATTTGATCAGTGTGATGTGTTATTCAGATATTGTCATACCCTGGCTGTGCCTCTCCTGTGCTCCCTCCTCCCTCTCCCTGAGTGTGGGTGTGTGGGTGTGTGTGGGTGGAGTCCTGTCGGCAGCTGTTCACCTGTAGCCTGTCTTCAATCAACATGGTGCCATTTATCCTGTGATCTGGAGACAGCAGCTGCCAGATTGTTCCGTCGCACTAGATGGTGATTTCCGTCGGCTACCAGACCTGTTTTTCTAGAAACTTTCCTTTTTGCTCCTACTTACCTCCGTCTCCTGTTTTCCAGTGTTTTTGTCCCAAGACTCCGCTCCTTGCCTGTTTCCCAGCTCCTGATACTCACCCTTGGAAACCTGTTCTAATAAAACTCCGAACTTTGTCCACAATCTCTGGTCTATTTTTTGGGTCCCTGTTGTTGAGCCACAACAGAACAATCTGGCCACATGGACCCAACAGACCGAGACAGTTTGAGTGAAGCCCCAGCCTCTCAGGGCATTTTAGTTGGGCGACATGAAACTCTTTTGAAACAAGTTAGTGACCAGCTTGTGGGATTGGCCTCCAGTGTATCTCAGCTCAGTAAGGATTTCTGTCAACTCAACACCTCTCAGCCTCTACTGTTCATCCTCCTCCCTCTGTGCAACCCAAGGCCCTTCCATCACCGCCACCAGGTCCTCCATCCTGGGCGCCTCCAGAGCCCCACATCCCTACTCCCGAACGTTACTCCGGCGACTTGGGTTCCTGTGGCAGATTCCTCCTTCAGTGTGCCATTGTGTTGGACCAGCAGCCCTCCACCTACGCCTCAGATAAGTCCCGTATTTCTTTTGTTCTTAGCTTGCTCTCCGGTAAAGCCTCACAGTGGGCAACTGCAGAATATGAGGCCAGGTCTGAAATTTTTCGCTCCTACACGGCTTTCACTACTGAACTGAAAAGAATTTTTGATCACCTACTGAAAGGCAAAGAGGCTTCAAAGAGATTACTCACTCTCAACCAAGGCACCAGTTCTGTTGCTCAGTACGCTACACAGAAATTTACTGTAAATTTTACAGGAACTTCCTGCTAATAGTTGCTGTAAATTTACTGTAAATGGTATACAGGACTGTTACTGTAAATGTTACTGTAAATTTATTACAACAAGGTTCTGTAATTACAGTATCATCCTGTAATTTTACAGGATGATACTGTAAATATTACAGTAAAATGTTACATTTACAGCAACCCAGTAGCCAGGAATTTCCTGTATTTTTAGGGATTTATTGTAATTTCACAGGACAGCATGTTGTAAATATTACAATTACATGCTGTAACTTTGATAAATTATTTCAGACTTCTACAAAGAAAAACAAAACAAGCAGCATATTTGTTGTTCACACTTTTATTTTTATTTAAAATTCAGCATTGTGGCTGCTATTATAGGTTTAACAACTTCACTAAAAAATAAAAACATCAGCCGACCAGTCTACAGGTTTAACAATTATTATTATAGGTTTAACAACTGAATTAAAACAAATAATGAAGCATCAGCTGAACAGTCTATGGACTGGAGAGGGTTACTACGGATTTAAAAAATGTGCAGTGCTGATCCGGTGTGTGCTGTGAGGTGGATATATAAAGTGTGTGTGTGTGTAAAGACCTGTTTGTGTTGTGTGGTGGGGGCTACATCAGGTATGTGCAGTAGTGGCTTCAGTAGCATCTCCAGTAGTATCATCTGGTAGCATCTCTGTTTCCCATTGGCTGATGTGTTCCAGTTCCATCTCTCTGCCCTCACACCCGTTCACTCAGTCCACTCCCGGCACATGCACTGACCAGTCTGCCAAGAGGGTCTACGGGCTACCCACCAATTCAAAGTCCAACATTGTTCTTAGTAGTGCACATACTGTGCGTTCAGCCCTGGTTTCTTCTATGCTTTGCTGCTGGTCTGGGAGTGAATGCCACAAAAGGCTCTGAAAACAGAAAGAGAAAAACACATGAGGCAACAGTTAAGACTGATATGACATGGTCATAACCATGACATGAAAAATGTATGGTTCTTTCTAGATGAATGAATGAATGTGTGAGTACATATGAGATGGAGAGTGTATTTTATAAGACTGTCTGAGGGTGCTTGGTGGAATCAGTGGTGTTATGCTCGAGGTGCGTGTGTCTCACTAAATTAGACAGCATAATCTGACCATTCATAATGTAATAGTTTAGTATTAAGTGGGCCAGGTCAATTTACTGTCATCCCCAACACTACAAAATAAGCACAAGGAAATGTCTTTGTCACTGATCAGCAGGGGGCTGAACTGTGCGGACAGTCGCATGGTTCAGCTCTCAAAATTTCTCAAAGTTTCATATGTTCGGAGGCGTGACAACAGGCCACTTCCTAACCATTTTGAGTTGTGTACAAAAGGAGACACCATAGAAGTCGACATTAGGCAATGAAATCGAAGGAATCAACCGAAAAACAGACTTTTCTCCAGTGAAGTGGCAACTATCGTTGCTAACCAAAACAATGGGGCGGCCTAAGGGAGCGTCTGCACAGAACGAAGAAAACGGGGACTCACCTCTTACTGCCAACTCCTTTCTGAAGCTCCTCGAGAATCCAAAACTCCAAAAGACATTGGAACGTGTAGTGGAGCCCCTCGTGCTCAAGTTACAAGCGGAGGTTGATGAGCTAACAGACATAATCCATAAGCAAGACGCGGAGATCCGGCGGCAACGCTCGCAACTCACGGAGCAAGAGAAGAGGTTGTCGAAGCTTCAAAATACATCCTCGCAAGTTGACAGGTCACACACGCTCAAACTAAAGGTGGTAGGTCTCAAGGGGAACACTTCTGACGAACTTAAACAGGAGTTTGTCACTCTCGTGAAGGAAAATTGCTCAGTTAATCTTCATCAGATGGACTTGGATGTGAAAATATTAAAAACTAAAATGGCTGAATGAGGTGACGTCACAGGCGATAGATCACGTGACGCGAGGTCAGAGGTCAGGGTGCGTTCAGTAGAAGGGAGGAACACCAGCGTTCTCGTCAAGACGTGGTTGTCACATTCAATAATGTGTGGACGAAGCGCTCGATCTACACTAAGAGAACCAAAATTGGAAGAGGAATCTTCCTTTCTGAAATACTGACAAAAGAACAGTCTAAGCTGTTCTACATGTGCAGAATGGCCAAAAAGGAGAAAAAATCAAGAACACCTGGACATTTAATCAGAGGATCTATATCCTAAACAATGCTGGAAAAAAACTGGAAATTAAAGAGGATACAGAGCTACAGGCGAGCGACATGGAACAAGCTGGGGCTATGACTCTGGCTCTAGCCAAACTGTTACATCCGAATAATGTCCTCACTAAATGATAACATCCTTTCAAATTTCGGTGGATTCAGTGCAAACAGCTTATTAGACATTCTCAATGATACCCAACATCCAGAAGATGAAATTCCTACCACAAATCATTCAAGCTACTACGACTTTTCCTCTGTTGCTGATAGTCTGAATAATGATTCGTCTTTCAAAGTGCTTAGCTTAACTAGCCAGTCTATCTCCGCCAAAACTGACAAAATAAAACCGATAATCCACGAACTGCGCCAAAAAAGCATTACTTTCGATGTCATCTGCATCCAGGAAACTTGGCATTAGTTTATTTGACAGGGACAATGCACATAAAAACATTGACCTAGACAGAAGAGGTAATATGTTTGTGCCAGGTTATAGCAAATATGCTAATTTCCACCTGCAGTCCCTGGACAGGTTGATATAAAATGGCAGATATGCCAATAAAATAACATGAAAAACAACTTACAAAATGGTAACTCAGTCCTAGAGATAAGATCAGTCACATTCATACATCACAACCACACGCACTATATACATTTCATATTTCTGTATTCACACAGTTCATTAGTGTGTGCAGGTTTGAGTGGATAAAAGCCATCGTTTGGTCAGACGTGCAAACAGTCCATAACTTGTGCATGAGACTATTTCAGGTGGCAGCGTGTTCCAGAGGCTTATGGCTTTGTACGAAAAAGAGGACTGACCAAACGAGGGTCTAAACTTCAGAACAGTGCACTGTCCTCGGGCTGTGGAGCGTGTGGAGCTCCTCTCTGACGTGAGCACCACAAACTTTTTCAGAGGGGGAGCAGCAGCGCCATGAATGATTTTGAACAATGTTATAATTTCATTAAATTTAGACAAGTTTTGAAAATTTAGCAATTTGTATTTCGCCAAAATTGGGCAGTGGTGGTACAGACGAGATTTTTTGTCATGTATTTTTAGTGCCCTTTTATATAATGTTTCAATTGGCTTTAGAGATGTTTTACAGGCCTGAGACCAGCTTGTAATGCAGTAACGAAGATGGGGCACTACCCTGGCATTTACATATGTGAAGGATGGGGCACTACCCTGGCATTTACATATGTGAAGGATGGGACACTACCCTGGCATTTACATATGTGAAGGATGGGACACTACCCTGGCATTTAAATATGTGAAGGATGGGGCACTACCCTGGCATTTAAATATGCGAAGGATGGGACACTACCCTGGCATTTAAATATGTGAAGGATGGGACACTACCCTGGCATTTAAATATGTGAAGGATGGGACACTACCCTGGCATTTAAATATGTGAAGGATGGGGCACTACCCTGGCATTTAAATATGTGAAGATGGGACACTACCCTGGCATTTAAATATGTGAAGGATGGGGCACTACCCTGGCATTTAAATATGTGAAGGATGGGCACTACCCTGGCATTTAAATATGTGAAGGATGGGGCACTACCCTGGCATTTAAATATGTGAAGGATGGGGCACTACCCTGGCATTTAAATATGTGAAGGATGGGGCACTACCCTGGCATTTAAATATGTGAAGGATGGGGCACTACCCTGGCATTTAAATATGTGAAGGATGGGCACTACCCTGGCATTTAAATATGTGAAGGATGGGGCACTACCCTGGCATTTAAATATGTGAAGGATGGGGCACTACCCTGGCATTTAAATATGTGAAGGATGGGGCACTACCCTGGCATTTAAATATGTGAAGGATGGGGCACTACCCTGGCATTTAAATATGTGAAGATGGGACACTACCCTGGCATTTAAATATGCGAAGGATGGGGCACTACCCTGGCATTTAAATATGTGAAGGATGGGGCACTACCCTGGCATTTAAATATGTGAAGGATGGGGCACTACCCTGGCATTTAAATATGTGAAGGATGGGGCACTACCCTGGCATTTAAATATGTGAAGGATGGGCACTACCCTGGCATTTAAATATGTGAAGGATGGGGCACTACCCTGGCATTTAAATATGTGAAGGATGGGACACTACCCTGGCATTTAAATATGTGAAGGATGGGGCACTACCCTGGCATTTACATATGTGAAGGATGGGGCACTACCCTGGCATTTAAATATGTGAAGGATGGGTCACTACCCTGGCATTTACATATGTGAAGGATGGGACACTACCCTGGCATTTAAATATGTGAAGGATGGGGCACTACCCTGGCATTTAAATATGTGAAGGATGGGCACTACCCTGGCATTTACATATGTGAAGGATGGGGCACTACCCTGGCATTTAAATATGTGAAGGATGGGACACTACCCTGGCATTTACATATGTGAAGGATGGGGCACTACCCTGGCATTTACATATGTGAAGGATGGGCACTACCCTGGCATTTAAATATGTGAAGGATGGGACACTACCCTGGCATTTAAATATGTGAAGGATGGGCACTACCCTGGCATTTAAATATGTGAAGGATGGGACACTACCCTGGCATTTAAATATGTGAAGGATGGGGCACTACCCTGGCATTTACATATGTGAAGGATGGGACACTACCCTGGCATTTAAATATGTGAAGGATGGGCACTACCCTGGCATTTAAATATGTGAAGGATGGGCACTACCCTGGCATTTACATATGTGAAGGATGGGACACTACCCTGGCATTTAAATATGTGAAGGATGGGGCACTACCCTGGCATTTACATATGTGAAGGATGGGGCACTACCCTGGCATTTAAATATGTGAAGGATGGGCACTACCCTGGCATTTAAATATGTGAAGGATGGGGCACTACCCTGGCATTTAAATATGTGAAGGATGGGGCACTACCCTGGCATTTAAATATGTGAAGGATGGGGCACTACCCTGGCATTTACATATGTGAAGGATGGGACACTACCCTGGCATTTAAATATGTGAAGGATGGGGCACTACCCTGGCATTTAAATATGTGAAGGATGGGGCACTACCCTGGCATTTAAATATGTGAAGGATGGGGCACTACCCTGGCATTTACATATGTGAAGGATGGGGCACTACCCTGGCATTTAAATATGTGAAGGAGGCCTCGGTTGTTAAGGAATTTCTGATATGTTTAAAATTCATTAAACTGAACTTGTTTCCAAGTCTTTTTATGTGATTTTTAAAGCTAATATTTGAGTCAAGCATTAATCCTAGAGATTTAAATTCATTTACATTTTTAATAATTTGACCATTTACTAATATTTCAAAAGTTTGAGAAGATTTGCGCTTGTTTGTAAACAGCATTGAGACTGTTTTTTCAGTGTTTAATGTAAGGCAAGAATTTTGTAGCCAGATTGACACTTTTTCCATTTCTCTTGTTAGTTTTTCTGTAACTTCCTGTAAGTTTTTCCCATGGGTGAAAAGCACTGTATCATCAGCATACATTAATATATCAATATCAGTGCAAGTAGGGAGATCGTTTATATAAACACTAAAAAGCAGAGGTCCCAAAATGGACCCCTGAGGCACTCCCATAGAGATATTTTTAAACGGGGATAGAATATTATTAACCCGAACGCACTGCTGCCGATCCTTCAGATAAGACCTTAACCAATTTAGAGTATGTACTGAAAGACTGTAATTATTGAGCTTGTTAAGGAGTATCTCATGATTCACTGTGTCAACGGCTTTGCGTAGATCAAGGAAGACAGCCTCCACTACTCTTCCCTGATCTACGTGTGCCCGAATTTCTTCCAGGAAATAGCAACAGGCCAGATCTGTCGAGTGCTTCTGTCTAAACCCAAATTGCATTGGGTGTAAGAGAGAAGTTTGGTTAAAATGTGCTGTTAGTTGCTCTGCCACAACTTTTTCAAGCACCTTTGACGCAATTGGAAGGAGACTTATAGGATGAAAATGACCCTGATTTAAAAACAGGGGTAACTATAGCACGTTTTAGAGTTTCAGGAAACACACCTTCAAAAACAGACTTATTTATCGTGTCAGTTAGTGGGCCAGTGAGTGAGTCTTTATTTCTTTTTAAGAATGCCACATCAAGTCCAGAAATGTCCTTTGATTTGCTACTTTTTAATAAGGAGATAATCTTCCCAACCTTACTTTCATTTGCTGGGAATAGACAAAAATTAGAATTTGAATAATTATTGCTAATTGGATTGAGAGGAATAGTTTGAAAATTCTGTGCCAATTTTTGCACTGAATTGATAAAATATTCATTGAAATGTATTGCCACTGGTAACGAATCATCAATAATAGTGCTATCAATTTAAGACTTAAATCTGTACATTTGAATTTTTCTTTTCCCATTAATTTATCAATAGTTTGCCACACAATTTTGCTATTTCCTTGTGCATTTTTTATTATTTCAAGAAAGAAATTGGCTCTAGCTTGTCTGAGGGCAGATGTAACTTTATTTCTTAGACTTGTGAAAATGTGGCGGTCAGTGGATAATCCAGTTTTTTGTGATTTTTTCAAAGATTCATCTCGCTTTTTCATGAGGCTCCAAATTTTGTCATTAAACCATGGTATTTTTTTTCTCATTTTTTTTTAGGCATTTTTTGGCAAGTAATTATTGCACTTTCTGTAAATCCTATAAAGTTCATTTCACTTCTCAAATATCACTGTGTTTTTCTGCTATATTATATATTTAACTGAATTTGCTGATCCGAACAACCAATGATTTATAAAGGAAAATCTTGAAAATGATCAGGGCCCAAACTTTTTCACATGACTGTATACTCCATAAACTGAACTGGCTCCCAGTTCATTTTCGTATCCAATTTTAAATTATCGTCCTTGTTTTTAAATCCCTCCACAATCTGGCCCCTCCCTCTCTATCTAACCTCCTAACTCTATACCAGCCGCCCGCAGTCTTCTCCACTGATGCACATCTGTGGACCATCCCTCAGTCTAGACTCTGCACATGGGTTTAGGGCTTTCACTGTTGCTGGTCCTAAACTATGGAATGCCCCATTTCACTCGTCAATGCTCAAATTTGTCCACATTCAAAAAAGAATTAAAAGCCCACCTTTTTACCCTAGCTTATCCCAATTCCTGAATCCAAATTCATTGTTTCTCTCTCATTTTTTATATTATTTCATTTATTATTTATTTTATTTGATTTATTTTAAAAATGTATTATTTATTCATTATTCATTTATTATTTTAAATCTATTCTATGAATGGTCCTGTTATTTTGTGTTATAATCTTATTGCCAAATTATTGTTCATATTAATATTATTATCATCATCTTTTATTATTATTACCAACATTATTACTATTTCCTTTGATTTTGTTTTAACCTATATTCTATTTCTATAATTTATGTTTGTGCTTTATGTTTACTGTACAGTGTCCTTGAGTACCTTGAAATGCGCTTATTAAATAAAATGTATTATTATTATTATTATTATTAAACCTGTCAAACTCAGCTGTCTCATCTATGGTTCTGGCTCTACCCATGTATTCACAGAGATTCTGTAATGTAGCGTCAGAGCAAGTAGCGTTTCCCCCTAGTGGCGGCCAACGCACATGTCATGCAGTGTTTGGAAATTTTGGGCGGTCTGTCAAAGTCCTGTGTCTCAGGACAGACCAATCACAACAGCCGTCATCCTCAGGTTCCCTCCCCCATTAGTCCACATTCTCCACGCGAGCAGAAGTCAACTCCGCGCGAGCAGAGTGGTTCTGTCCCACGCAAGAGGGGAGTTCCTCTGCTCGCGCAAGAGCTTCTTCTACTCTCGCGAGTGTGTTTCTTTGCTCACGCGTGCAGTTTCTGCAGGCACGAGTAGTTTCGGCGCCCGCGAGCAGTTTCTGAACAGTTCCTGCACCTCGCATAGAGTTTCTATGCGCGTGTTACTTTTGACAGGAATCTGACGCCATAGGAGTGTGCTTCCCTTGCAGAGCTTGGATGCAGCCTGATGTCAGGAGTGTGTCTATGCTCCTGCAGAGCTTGGATGCAGCCTGATGTCAGGAGTGTGTTTCCCCTGCAGAGCTTGGATGCAGCCTGATGTCAGGAGTGTGTTTCCCCTGCAGAGCTTGGATACAGCCTGATGTCAGGAGTGTGTTTATGCCCCTGCAGAGCTTGGATACAGCCTGATGTCAGGAGTGTGTTTCCCCTGCAGAGCTTGGATGCAGCCTGATGTCAGGAGTGTGTTTATGCCCCTGCAGAGCTTGGATACAGCCTGATGTCAGGAGTGTGTTTATGCCCCTGCAGAGCTTGGATACAGCCTGATGTCAGGAGTGTGTTTCCCCTGCAGAGCTTGGATGCAGCCTGATGTCAGGAGTGTGTTTCCCCTGCAGAGCTTGGATGCAGCCTGATGTCAGGAGTGTGTTTATGCCCCTGCAGAGCTTGGATGCAGCCTGATGTCAGGAGTGTGTTTCCCCTGCAGAGCTTGGATGCAGCCTGATGTCAGGAGTGTTTCTATGCCCCTGCAGAGCTTGGATGCAGCCTGATGTCAGGAGTGTGTTTATGCCCCTGCAGAGCTTGGATGCAGCCTGATGTCAGGAGTGTGTTTATGCCCCTGCAGAGCTTGGATGCAGCCTCATGTCAGGAGTGTGTTTCCCCTGCAGAGCTTGGATGCAGCCTGATGTCAGGAGTGTGTTTCCCCTGCAGAGCTTGGATGCAGCCTGATGTCAGGAGTGTGTCTATGCCCCTGCAGAGCTTGGATGCAGCCTGATGTCAGGAGTGTGTTTCCCCTGCAGAGCTTGGATGCAGCCTGATGTCAGGAGTGTGTTTCCCCTGCAGAGCTTGGATGAAGCCTGATGTCAGGAGTGTGTTTCCCTGCAGAGCTTGGATGCAGCCTCATGTCAGGTGTGTGTTTCCTCTGCAGAGCTTGGATGCAGCCTGATGTCAGGAGTGTGTTTCCCCTGCAGAGCTTGGATGCAGCCTGATGTCAGGAGTGTGTTTCCTCTGCAGAGCTTGGATGCAGCCTGATGTCAGGAGTGTGTTTATGCCCCTGCAGAGCTTGGATGCAGCCTGATGTCAGGAGTGTGTTTCCTCTGCAGAGCTTGGATGCAGCCTGATGTCAGGAGTGTGTTTCCCCTGCAGAGCTTGGATGCAGCCTGATGTCAGGAGTGTGTTTAGGCCCCAGAGGAGCTAGGCTGCATGATGAGGTGAGGGTTGTGTGTCCCCTGCAGAGCTTGGATGCAGCCTGTTGTCAGGAGTGTGTCTATGCCCCTACAGAGCTTGGATGCTGCCTGATGTCAGGAGTGTGTCTATGCCCCTGCAGAGCTTGGATGCAGCCTGATGTCAGGAGTGTGTTTATGCCCCTGCAGAGCTTGGATGCAGCCTGATGTCAGGAGTGTGTTTCCCCTGCAGAGCTTGGATGCAGCCTGATGTCAGGAGTGTGTTTCCTCTGCAGAGCTTGGATGCAGCCTGATGTCA
The DNA here is from genome assembly GCA_030686955.1 of Odontamblyopus rebecca. Classification (NCBI taxonomy): domain Eukaryota; kingdom Metazoa; phylum Chordata; class Actinopteri; order Gobiiformes; family Gobiidae; genus Odontamblyopus; species Odontamblyopus rebecca. Next base: position 2,054,175 of record CM060663.1, on the reverse strand, counting down.
GGAGTGTGTTTCCCCTGCAGAGCTTGGATACAGCCTGATGTCAGGAGTGTGTTTCCTCTGCAGAGCTTGGATGCAGCCTGATGTCAGGAGTGTGTTTCCTCTGCAGAGCTTGGATGCAGCCTGATGTCAGGAGTGTGTTTATGCCCCTGCAGAGCTTGGATGCAGCCTGATGTCAGGAGTGTGTTTCCTCTGCAGAGCTTGGATGCAGCCTGATGTCAGGAGTGTGTTTATGCCCCAGCAGAGCTTGGATGCAGCCTGATGTCAGGAGTGTGTTTCCCCTGCAGAGCTTGGATGCAGCCTGATGTCAGGAGTGTGTTTCCTCTGCAGAGCTTGGATGCAGCCTGATGTCAGGAGTGTGTTTCCCCTGCAGAGCTTGGATGCAGCCTGATGTCAGGAGTGTGTCTATGCCCCTGCAGAGCTTGGATGCAGCCTGATGTCAGGAGTGTGTGTCCTCTGCAGAGCTTGGATGCAGCCTGATGTCAGGAGTGTGTTTCCCCTGCAGAGCTTGGATACAGCCTGATGTCAGGAGTGTGTTTCCCCTGCAGAGCTTGGATACAGCCTGATGTCAGGAGTGTGTTTATGCCCCTGCAGAGCTTGGATGCAGCCTGATGTCAGGAGTGTGTTTCCCCTGCAGAGCTTGGATGCAGCCTGATGTCAGGAGTGTGTCTATGCCCCTGCAGAGCTTGGATGCAGCCTGATGTCAGGAGTGTGTTTCCCCTGCAGAGCTTGGATGCAGCCTGATGTCAGGAGTGTGTTTATGCCCCTGCAGAGCTTGGATGCAGCCTGATGTCAGGAGTGTGTTTCCCTGCAGAGCTTGTATGCAGCCTGATGTCAGGAGTGTGTTTATGCCTCTGCAGAGCTTGGATGCAGCCTGATGTCATGTGTGTGTTTCCCCTGCAGAGCTTGGATTCAGCCTGATGTCAGGAGTGTGTTTATGCCCCTGCAGAGCTTGGATGCAGCCTGATGTCAGGAGTGTGTTTCCCTGCAGAGCTTGGATGCAGCCTGATGTCAGGAGTGTGTTTCTTCTGCAGAGCTTGGATGCAGCCTGATGTCAGGAGTGTGTTTCCCCTGCAGAGCTTGGATGCAGCCTGATCTCAGGAGTGTGTTTCCCCTGCAGAGCTTGGATACAGCCTCATGTCAGGAGTGTGTTTCCCCTGCAGAGCTTGGATGCAGCCTGATGTCAGGAGTGTGTTTCCCCTGCAGAGCTTGGATGCAGCCTGAGGTCAGGAGTGTGTTTCTTCTGCAGAGCTTGGATACAGCCTCATGTCACGAGTGTGTTTCCCCTTCAGAGCTAGGATGCAGCCTGATGTCAGGAGTGTGTTTCCCCTGCAGAGCTTGGATGCAGCCTGATGTCAAGAGTGTGTTTCCCCTGCAGAGCTTGGATGCAGCCTGATGTCAGGAGTGTGTTTATGCCCCTGCAGAGCTTGGATGCAGCCTGATGTCAGGAGTGTGTTTATGCCCCTGCAGAGCTTGGATGCAGCCTGATGTCAGGAGTGTGTTTCCCCTGCAGAGCTTGGATGCAGCCTGATGTCAGGAGTGTGTTTCCCCTGCAGAGCTTGGATGATGCCTGATGTCAGGGTGTGCTTATGCCCCTGCAGAGGTTGGATGCAGCCTGATGTCAGGAGTGTGTTTATGCCCCTGCAGAGCTTGGATGCAGCCTGATGTCAGGAGTGTGTTTATGCCCCTGCAGAGCTTGGATGCAGCCTGATGTCAGGAGTGTGTTTCCTCTGCAGATCTTGGATGCAGCCTGATGTCAGGAGTGTGTTTCCCCTGCAGAGCTTGGATGCAGCCTGATGTTAGGGGTGTGTTTCCTCTGCAGATCTTGGATGCAGCCTGATGTCAGGAGTGTGTTTCCCCTGCAGATCTTGGATGCAGCCTGATGTCAGGAGTGTGTTTCCTCTGCAGAGCTTGGATGCAGCCTGATGTCAGGAGTGTGTTTCCTCTGCAGAGCTTGGATGCAGCCTGATGTCAGTTGGATGCAGCCTGATGTCAGGAGTGTGTTTCTGCAGAGCTTGGATGCAGCCTGATGTCAGGAGTGTGTTTCCCCTGCAGAGCTTGGATGCAGCCTGATGTCAGGAGTGTGTTTCCCCTGCAGAGCTTGGATGCAGCCTGATGTCAGGAGTGTGTTTCCACTGCAGAGCTTGGATGCAGCCTGATGTCAGGAGTGTGTTTCCTCTGCAGAGCTTGGATGCAGCCTGATGTCAGGAGTGTGTTTATGCCCCTGCAGAGCTTGGATGCAGCCTGATGTCAGGAGTGTGTTTATGCCCCTGCAGAGCTTGGATGCAGCCTGATGTCAGGAGTGAGTTTCCTCTGCAGAGCTTGGATGCAGCCTGATGTCAGGAGTGTGTTTCCCCTGCAGAGCTTGGATGCAGCCTGATGTCAGGAGTGTGTTTATGCCCCTGCAGAGCTTGGATGCAGCCTGATGTCAGGAGTGTGTTTCCCCTGCAGAGCTTGGATGCAGCCTGATGTCAGGAGTGTGTTTCCCCTGCAGCGCTCGCATGCTTCCTGATGTCAGGAGTGTGTTTCCCCTGCAGAGCTTGGATGCAGCCTGATGTCAGGAGTGTGTTTATGCCCCTGCAGAGCTTGGATGCAGCCTGATGTCAGGAGTGTGTTTATGCCCCTGCAGAGCTTGGATACAGCCTGATGTCAGGAGTGTTTCTATGCCCCTGCAGAGTTTGGATGCAGCCTGATGTCAGGAGTGTTTCTATGCACCTGCAGAGCTTGGATGCAGCCTGATGTCAGGAGTGTTTATATGCCCCTGCAGAGTTTGGATGCAGCCTGATGTCAGGAGTGTTTCTATGACCCTGCAGAGCTTGGATGCAGCCTGATGTCAGGAGTGTGTCTATGCCCCTGCAGAGCTTGGATGCAGCCTGATGTCAGGAGTGTTTCTATGCCCCTACAGAGCTTGGATGCAGCCTGATGTCAGGAGTGTTTCTATGCCCCTGCAGAGCTTGGATGCAGCCTGATGTCAGGAGTGTGTTTCCCCTGCAGAGCTTGGATACAGCCTGATGTCAGGAGTGTGTTTCCCCTGCAGAGCTTGGATGCAGCCTGATGTCAGGAGTGTGTTTCCTCTGCAGAGCTTGGATGCAGCCTAATGTCAGGAGTGTGTTTCCCCTGCAGAGCTTGGATGCAGCCTGATGTCAGGAGTGTGTTTCCCCTGCAGAGCTTGGATGCAGCCTGATGTCAGGAGTGAGTTTCCCCTGCTGAGCTTGGATGCAGCATGATGTCAGGAGTGTGTTTCTACTGCAGAGCTTGGATGCAGCCTGATGTCAGGAGTGTGTTTCCCTGCAGAGCTTGGATGCAGCCTGATCTCAGGAGTGTGTTTCCCCTGCAGAGCTTGGATGCAGCCTGATGTCAGGAGTGTGTTTCCCCTGCAGAGCTTGGATGCAGCCTGATGTCAGGAGTGTGTTTCCGCTGCAGAGCTTGGATGCAGCCTGATGTCAGGAGTGTGTTTCCCCTGCAGAGCTTGGATACAGCCTGATGTCAGGAGTGTGTCTATGCCCCTGCAGAGCTTGGATGCAGCCTGATTTCAGGAGTGTCTTTCCACTGCAGAGCTTGGATGCAGCCTGATTTCAGGAGTGTGTTTCCCCTGCAGAGCTTGGATACAGCCTGATGTCAGGAGTGTGTTTATGCCCCTGCAGAGCTTGGATGCAGCCTGATGTCAGGAGTGTGTCTATGCCCCTACAGAGCTTGGATGCAGCCTGATGTCAGTAGTGTGTTTCCTCTGCAGAGCTTGGATGCAGCCTGATGTCAGGAGTGTGTTTCCCCTGCAGAGCTTGGATACAGCCTGATGTCAGGAGTGTGTTTAAGCCCCTGCAGAGCTTGGATGCAGCCTGATGTCAGGAGTGTGTTTCCCCTGCAGAGCTTGGATGCAGCCTCATGTCAGGAGTGTGTTTCAACTGCAGAGCTTGGATGCAGCCTGATGTCAGGAGTGTGTTTCCACTGCAGAGCTTGGATGCAGCCTGATGTCAGGAGTGTGTTTCCCCTGCAGAGCTTGGATGCAGCCTGATGTCAGGAGTGTGTTTAAGCCCCTTCAGAGCTAGGATGCAGCCTGATGTCAGGAGTGTGTTTCCCCTGCAGAGCTTGGATGCAGCCTGATGTCAGGAGTGTGTTTCCCCTGCAGAGCTTGGATGCAGCCTGATGTCAGGAGTGTGTTTCCCCTGCAGAGCTTGGATGCAGCCTGATGTCAGGAGTGTGTTTCCCCTGCAGAGCTTGGATGCAGCCTGATGTCAGGAGTGTGTTTATGCCCCTGCAGAGCTTGGATGCAGCCTGATGTCAGGAGTGTGTTTCCCCTGCAGAGCTTGGATGAAGCCTGATGTCAGGAGTGTTTTTTTGCCCCTGCAGAGCTTGGATGCAGCCTGATGTCAGGAGTGTGTTTCCTCTGCAGAGCGTGGATGCAGCCTGATGTCAGGAGTGTGTTTATGCCCCTGCAGAACTTGGACGCAGCCTGATGTCAGGAGTGTGTTTCCCTGCAGAGCTTGGATTCAGCCTGATGTCAGGAGTGTGTTTCCTCTGCAGAGCTTGGATGCAGCCTGATGTCAGGAGTGTGTTTCCTCTGCACAGCTTGGATGCAGCCTGATGTCAGGAGTGTGTTTCCTCTGCAGAGCTTGGATGCAGCCTGATGTCAGGAGGGTGTTTCACCTGCAGAGCTTGGATGCAGCCTGATGTCAGGAGTGTGTTTCAGATGCAGAGCGTGGATGCAGCCTGATGTCAGGAGTGTGTTTCCCCTGCAGAGCTTGGATGCAGCCTGATGTCAGGAGTGTGTTTCCTCTGCAGAGCTTGGATGCAGCCTAATGTCAGGAGTGTGTTTCACCTGCAGAGCTTGGATGCAGCCTGATGTCAGAAGTGTGTTTACTCTGCACAGCTTGGATGCAGCCTGATGTCAGGAGTGTGTTTCCCTGCAGAGCTTGGATGCAGCCTGATGTCAGGAGTGTGTTTATGCCCCTGCAGAGCTTGGACGCAGCCTGATGTCAGGAGTGTGTTTCCCCTGCAGAGCTTGGATGCAGCCTGATGTCAGGAGTGTGTTTCTCCAGCAGAGCTTGGATGCAGCCTAATGTCAGGAGTGTGTTTCCCCTGCAGAGCTTGGATGCAGCCTGATGTCAGGAGTGTGTTTCCCCTGCAGAGCTTGGATGCAGCCTGATGTCAGGAGTGTGTTTCCCCTGCAGAGCTTGGATGCAGCCTGATGTCAGGAGTGTGTTTATGCCCCTGCAGAGCTTGGATGCAGCCTGATGTCAGGAGTGTGTTTCCCCTGCAGAGCTTGGATGCAGCCTGATGTCAGGAGTGTGTTTCCCCTGCAGAGCTTGGACGCAGCCTGATGTTAGGAGTGTGTTTCCCCTGCAGAGCTTGGATACAGCCTGATGTCAGGAGTGTGTTTCCCCTGCAGAGCTTGGATGCAGCCTGATGTCAGGAGTGTGTTTCCCCTGCAGAGCTTGGATGCAGCCTGATGTTAGGAGTGTGTTTATGCCCCTGTAGAGTTTGGATGCAGCCTCATGTCAGGAGTGTGTTTCCTCTGCAGAGCTTGGATGCAGCCTGATGTCAGGAGGGTGTTTCCCTTGCAGAGCTTGGATGCATCCTGATGTCAGGAGTGTGTCTATGCCCCTGCAGAGCTTGGATACAGCCTGATGTCAGGAGTGTGTTTCCTCTGCAGAGCTTGGATGCAGCCTGATGTCAGGAGTGTGTTTCCTCTGCAGAGCTTGGATGCAGCCTGATGTCAGGAGTGTGTTCATGGCCCTGCAGAGCTTGGATGCAGCCTGATGTCAGGAGTGTGTTTCCCCTGCAGAGCTTGGATGCAGCCTGATGTCAGGAGTGTGTTCATGGCCCTGCAGAGCTTGGATGAAGCCTGATGTCAGGAGTGTGTTTCCCCTGCAGAGCTTGGATGCAGCCTGATGTCAGGAGTGTGTTTCCCCTGCAGAGCTTGGATACAGCCTGATGTCAGGAGTGTGTTTCCCCTGCAGAGCTTGGATGCAGCCTGATGTCAGGAGTGTGTTTCCCCTGCAGAGCTTGGATGCAGCCTGATGTCAGGAGTGTGTTTCCCCTGCAGAGCTTGGATGCAGCCTGATGTCAGGAGTGTGTTTATGCCCCTGCAGAGCTTGGATGCAGCCTGATGTCAGGAGTGTGTTTCCCCTGCAGAGCTTGGATGCAGCCTGAAGTCAGGAGTGTGCTTCCCCTGCAGAGCTTGGATACAGCCTGATGTCAGGAGTGTGTTTCCCCTGCAGAGCTTGGATGCAGCCTGATGTCAGGAGTGTGTTTATGCCCCTGCAGAGCTTGGATGCAGCCTGATGTCAGGAGTGTGTTTCCTCTGCAGAGCTTGGATGCAGCCTGATGTCAAGAGTGTGTTTCCTCTGCAGAGCTTGGATGCAGCCTGATGTCAGGAGTGTGTTTCCCCTGCAGAGCTTGGATGCAGCCTGATGTCAAGAGTGTGTTTCCTCTGCAGAGCTTGGATGCAGCCTGATGTCAAGAGTGTGTTTCCCCTGCAGAGCTTGGATGCAGCCTGATGTCAGGAGTGTGTTTATGCCCTGCAGAGCTTGGATGCAGCCTGATGTCGGGAGTGTGTTTATGCCCCTGCAGAGCTTGGATGCAGCCTGATGTCAGGAGTGTGTTTCCCCTGCAGAGCTTGGATGCAGCCTGATGTCAGGAGTGTGTTTCCCCTGCAGAGCTTGGATACAGCCTGATGTCAGGAGTGTGTTTATGCCCCTGCAGAGCTTGGATGCAGCCTGATGTCAAGAGTGTGTTTCCCTGCAGAGCTTGGATACAGCCTGATGTCAGGAGTGTGTTCATGGCCCTGCAGAGCTTGGATACAGCCTGATGTCAGGAGTGTGTTTCCTCTGCAGAGCTTGGATGCAGCCTGATGTCAGGAGTGTGTTTCCCCTGCAGAGCTTGGATGCAGCCTGATGTCAGGAGTGTGTTTATGCCCCTGCAGATCTTGGATGCAGCCTGATGTCAGGAGTGTGTTTCCCCTGCTGAGCTTGGATGCAGCCTGATGTCAGGAGTGTGTTTCCTCTGCAGAGCTTGGATGCAGCCTAATGTCAGGAGTGTGTTTCCCCTGCAGAGCTTGGATGCAGCCTGATGTCAGGAGTGTGTTTCCCCTGCAGATCTTGGATGCAGCCTGATGTCAGGAGTGTGTTTATGCCCCTACAGAGCTTGGATGCAGCCTAATGTCAGGAGTGTGTTTCCCCTGCAGAGCTTGGACGCAGCCTGATGTCAGGAGTGTGTTTATGCCCCTGCAGAGCTTGGATGCAGCCTGATGTCAGGAGTGTGTTCATGGCCCTGCAGAGCTTGGATGCAGCCTGATGTCAGGAGTGTGTTCATGGCCCTGCAGAGCTTGGATGCAGCCTGATGTCAGGAGTGTGTTTATGCCCCTGCAGAGCTTGGATGCAACCTGATGTGAGGAGTGTGTTTCCCCTGCAGAGCTTGGATACAGCCTGATGTCAGGAGTGTGTTTCCCTGCAGAGCTTGGATTCTGCCTGATGTCAGGAGTGTGTTTCCTCTGCAGAGCTTGGATGCAGCCTGATGTCAGGAGTGTGTTTCCACTGCAGAGCTTGGATACAGCCTCATGTCAGGAGTGTGTTTCCCCTGCAGAGCTTGGATGCAGCCTGTTGTCAGGAGTGTGTTTCCTCTGCAGAGCTTGGATGCAGCCTAATGTCAGGAGTGTGTTTCCCCTGCAGAGCTTGGATGCAGCCTGATGTCAGGAGTGTGTTTATGCCCCTGCAGATCTTGGATGCAGCCTGATGTCAGGAGTGTGTTTCCGCTGCAGAGCTTGGATGCAGCCTGATGTCAGGAGTGTGTTCATGGCCCTGCAGAGCTTGGATGCAGCCTGTTGTCAGGAGTGTGTTTCCCCTGCAGAGCTTGGATGCAGCCTGATGTCAGGAGTGTGTTTATGCCCCTGCAGAGCTTGGATACAGCCTGATGTCAGGAGTGTGTTTCCTCTGCAGAGCTTGGATACAGCCTGATGTCAGGAGTGTGTTTATGCCCCTGCAGAGCTTGGATGCAGCCTGATGTCAGGAGTGTGTTTCCCCTGCAGAGCTTGGATACAGCCTGATGTCAGGAGTGTGTTTCCTCTGCAGAGCTTGGATACAGCCTGATGTGAGGAGTGTGTTTCCCCTGCAGAGCTTGGATACAGCCTGATGTCAGGAGTGTGTTTCCTCTGCAGAGCTTGGATGCAGCCTGATGTCAGGAGTGTGTTTCCCCTGCAGAGCTTGGATGCAGCCTGATGTCAGGAGTGTGTTTCCTCTGCAGAGCTTGGATACAGCCTGATGTGAGGAGTGTGTTTCCCCTGCAGAGCTTGGATACAGCCTGATGTCAGGAGTGTGTTTATGCCCCTGCAGAGCTTGGATGCAGCCTGATGTCAAGAGTGTGTTTCCCCTGCAGAGCTTGGATGCAGCCTGATGTCAGGAGTGTGTTTATGCCCCTGCAGAGCTTGGATGCAGCCTGATGTCAGGAGTGTGTTTATGCCCCTGCAAAGCGTGGATGCAGCCTGATGTCAGGAGTGTGTTTCCTCTGCAGAGCTTGGATGCAGCCTGATGTCAGGAGTGTGGTCCCCTGCAGAGCTTGGATGCAGCCTGATGTGAGGAGTGTGTTTCCCCTGCAGAGCTTGGATGCAGCCTGATGTCAGGAGTGTGTTTATGCCCCTGCAGAGCTTGGATGCAGCCTGATGTCAGGAGTGTGTTTATGCCCCTGCAGAGCTTGGATGCAGCCTGATGTCAGGAGTGTGTTTCCTCTGCAGAGCGTGGATACAGCCTGATGTCAGGAGGGTGTTTCCCCTGCAGAGCTTGGATGCAGCCTGATGTCAGGAGTGTGTTTCCTCTGCAGAGCTTGGATACAGCCTGATGTCAGGAGTGTGTTTCCCCTGCAGAGCTTGGATGCAGCCTGATGTCAGGAGTGTGTCTATGCCCCTGCAGAGCTTGGATGCAGCCTGATGTCAGGAGTGTGTTTCCTCTGCAGAGCTTGGATGCAGCCTGATGTCAGGAGTGTGTTTACACAGCAAAGCTTGGATGCAGCCTGATGTCAGGAGTGTTTTTCCTCTGCAGAGCTTGGATGCAGCCTGATGTCAGGAGTGTGTTTCCTCTGCAGAGCTTGGATGCAGCCTGATGTCAGGAGTGTGTTTCCTCTGCAGAGCTTGGATGCAGCCTGATGTCAGGAGTGTGTTTCCCCTGCAGAGCTTGGATGCAGCCTGATGTCAGGAGTGTGTTTCCCCTGCAGAGCTTGGATGCAGCCTGATGTCAGGAGTGTGTTTATGCCCCTGCAGAGCTTGGATACAGCCTGATGTCAGGAGTGTGTTTCCCCTGCAGAGCTTGGATGCAGCCTGATGTCAGGAGTGTGTTTATGCCCCTGCAGAGCTTGGATGCAGCCTGATGTCAGGAGTGTGTTTCCTCTGCAGAGCTTGGATGCAGCCTGATGTCAGGAGTGTGTTTCACCTCCAGAGCTTGGATGCAGCATCATGACAGGAGTGTGTTGACACACCAGAGCGTGGATGCAGCCTGATGTCAGGAGGGTGTTTATGCCCCTGCAGAACTTGGACGCAGCCTGATGTCAGGAGTGTGTTTATGCCCCTGCAGATCTTGGATGCAGCCTGATGTCAGGAGTGTGTTTCCTCTGCAGAGCTTGGATGCAGCCTGATGTCACGAGTGTGTTTCCCCTGCAGAGCTTGGATGCAGCCTGATGTCAGGAGTGTGTTTCCTCTGCAGAGCTTGGATTCAGCCTGATGTCAGGAGTGTGTTTCCTCTGCAGAGCTTGGATGCAGCCTGATGTCAGGAGTGTGTTTATGCCCCTGCAGAGCTTGGATGCAGCCTGATGTCAGGAGTGTGTCTATGCCCCTGCAGAGCTTGGATGCAGCCTGATGTCAGGAGTGTGTCTATGCCCCTGCAGAGCTTGGATGCAGCCTGATGTCAGGAGTGTGTTTCCTCTGCAGAGCTTGGATGCAGCCTGATGTCAGGAGTGTGTTTCCTCTGCAGAGCTTGGATGCAGCCTGATGTCAGGAGTGTGTTTCCCCTGCAGAGCTTGGATGCAGCCTGATGTCAGGAGTGTGTTTATGCCCCTACAGAGCTTGGATGCAGCCTAATGTCAGGAGTGTGTTTCCCCTGCAGAGCTTGGATGCAGCCTGATGTCAGGAGTGTGTTTATGCCCCTGTAGAACTTGGATGCAGCCTGATGTCAGGAGTGTGTTTACACAGCAGATCTTGTATGCAGCCTGATGTCAGGAGTGTGTCTATGACCCTGCAGAGCTTGGATGCAGCCTGATGTCAGGAGTGTGTTTATGCCCCTGCAGAGCTTGGATGCAGCCTGATGTCAGGAGTGAGTTTCCTCTGCAGAGCTTGGATGCAGCCTGATGTCAGGAGTGAGTTTCCTCTGCAGAGCTTGGATGCAGCCTGATGTCAGGAGTGTGTTTCCTCTGCAGAGCTTGGATGCAGCCTGATGTCAGGAGTGTGTTTCCTCTGCAGAGCTTGGATGCAGCCTGATGTCAGGAGTGAGTTTCCTCTGCAGAGCTTGGATGCAGCCTGATGTCAGGAGTGTGTCTATGCCACTGCAGAGCTTGGATGCAGCCTGATGTCAGGAGTGTGTTTCCCCTGCAGAGCTTGGATGCAGCCTGATGTCAGGAGTGTGTTTCCCCTGCAGAGCTTGGATGCAGCCTGATGTCAGGAGTGTGTTTATGCCCCTGCAGAGCTTGGATGCAGCCTGATGTCAGGAGTGTTTCCTCTGCAGAGCTTGGATGCAGCCTGATGTCAGGAGTGTGTTTACACTGCAGAGCTTGGATGCAGCCTGATGTCAGGAGTGTGTTTATGCCCCTGCAGAGATTGGATGCAGCCTGATGTCAGGAGTGTGTTTCCCCTGCAGAGCGTGGATACAGCCTGATGTCAGGAGTGTGTTTATGCCCCTGCAGAACTTGGACGCAGCCTGATGTCAGGAGTGTGTTTCCCCTGCAGAGCTTGGATGCAGCCTGATGTCAGGAGTGTGGTTCCTCTGCAGAGCTTGGATACAGCCTGATGTCAGGAGTGTGTTTCCCCTGCAGAGCTTGGATGCAGCCTGATGTCAGGAGTGTGTTTATGCCCCTGCAGAGCTTGGATACAGCCTGATGTCAGGAGTGTGTTTATGCCCCTGCAGAACTTGGACGCAGCCTGATGTCAGGAGTGTGTTTCCCCTGCAGAGCTTGGATGCAGCCTGATGTCAGGAGTGTGTTTCCTCTGCAGAGCTTGGATACAGCCTGATGTCAGGAGTGAGTTTCCTCTGCAGAGCTTGGATGCAGCCTGATGTCAGGAGTGAGTTTGCTCTGCAGAGCTGGGATGCAGCCTGATGTCAGGAGTGTGTTCATGGCCCTGCAGAGCTTGGATACAGCCTGATGTCAGGAGTGTGTTTATGCCCCTGCAGAGCTTGGACGCAGCCTGATGTCAGGAGTGTGTTTCCTCTGCAGAGCTTGGATACAGCCTGATGTCAGGAGTGTGTTTCCCCTGCAGAGCTTGGATGCAGCCTGATGTCAGGAGTGTGTTTCCTCTGCAGAGCTTGGATGCAGCCTGATGTCAGGAGTGTGTTTCCCCTGCAGAGCTTGGATGCAGCCAGAAGTGAGGAGTGTGGGTCCTCTGCAGAGCTTGGTTACTGCCTGCTGTCAGGAGTGTGTTTCCCCTGCAGAGCTTGGATGCAGCCTGATGTCAGGAGTGTGTTTATGCCCCTGCAGAGCTTGGATGCAGCCTGATGTCAGGAGTGTGTTTCCCTGCAGAGCTTGGATGCAGCCTGATGTCAGGAGTGTGGTTCCTCTGCAGAGCTTGGATACAGCCTGATGTCAGGAGTGTGTTTCCCCTGCAGAGCTTGGATGCAGCCTGATGTCAGGAGTGTGTTTATGCCCCTGCAGATCTTGGATGCAGCCTGATGTCAGGAGTGTGTTTCCCCTGCAGAGCTTGGATGCAGCCTGATGTCAGGAGTGTGGTTCCTCTGCAGAGCTTGGATGCAGCCTGATGTCAGGAGTGTGTTTATGCCCCTGCAGAACTTGGACGCAGCCTGATGTCAGGAGTGTGTTTCCCCTGCAGAGCGTGGATGCAGCCTGATGTCAGGAGTGTGTTTCGCCTGCAGAGCTTGTATGCAGCCGGATGTCATGAGTGTGTTTCCTCTGCAGAGCTTGGATGCATCCTGATGTCAGGAGTGTGTTTCCTCTGCAGAGCTTGGATGCAGCCTGATGTCAGGAGTGTGTTCATGGCCCTGCAGAGCTTGGATGCAGCCTGTTGTCAGGAGTGAGTTTCCCCTGCAGAGCCTGGATGCAGCCTGATGTCAGGAGTGTGTTTCCCCTGCAGAGCTTGGATGCAGCCTGATGTCAGGAGTGTGTTTATGCCCCTACAGAGCTTGGATGCAGCCTGATGTCAGGAGTGTGTTTCCCCTGCAGAGCTTGGATACAGCCTGATGTCAGGAGTGTTTCTATGCCCCTACAGAGCTTGGATACAGCCTGATGTCAGGAGTGTGTTTCCCCTGCAGAGCTTGGATACAGCCTGATGTCAGGAGTGTGTTTCCTCTGCAGAGCTTGGATGCAGCCTGATGTCAGGAGTGTGTTTATGCCCCTGCAGAGCTTGGATACAGCCTGATGTCAGGAGTGTGTTTCCCCTGCAGAGCTTGGATGCAGCCTGATGTCAGGAGTGTGTTTCCTCTGCAGAGCTTGGATGCAGCCTGATGTCAGGAGTGTGTTTCCTCTGCAGAGCTTGGATGCAGCCTGAGGTCAGGAGTGTGTTTCCCCTGCAGAGCTTGGATACAGCCTGATGTCAGGAGTGTGTTTCCCCTGCAGAGCTTGGATACAGCCTGTTGTCAGGAGTGTGTTTCCCTGCAGAGCTTGGATACAGCCTGTTGTCAGGAGTGTGTTTCCTGCAGAGCTTGGATGCAGCCTGATGTCAGGAGTGTGTTTATGCCCCTGCAGAGCTTGGATACCGCCTGATGTCAGGAGTGTGTTTCCCCTGCAGAGCTTGGATGCAGCCTGATGTCAGGAGTGTGTCTATGCCCCTGCAGAGCTTGGATGCAGCCTGATGTCAGGAGTGTGTTTATGCCCCTGCAGAGCTTGGATACAGCCTGATGTCAGGAGTGTGTTTCCCCTGCAGAGCTTGGATACAGCCTGATGTCAGGAGTGTGTTTCCTCTGCAGAGCTTGGATACAGCCTGATGTCAGGAGTGTGTTTCCTCTGCAGAGCTTGGATACAGCCTGATGTGAGGAGTGTGTTTCCCCTGCAGAGCTTGGATGCAGCCTGATGTCAGGAGTGTGTTTATGCCCCTGCAGAGCGAGGATGCAGCCTGATGTGAGGAGTGTTTTTATGCCCCTTTAGAAGTTGGAAGCAGGCTGTTTTGAGGTGTGTGTTTCCCCTGCAGAGCTTGGATGCAGCCTGATGTCAGGAGTGTGTTTCCCCTGCAGAGCTTGGATGCAGCCTGATGTCAGGAGTGTGTTTATGCCCCTGCAGAGCTTGGATGCAGCCTGATGTCAGGAGTGTGTTTATGCCCCTGCAGAGCTTGGATACAGCCTGATGTCAGGAGTGTGTTTCCCCTGCAGAGCTTGGATACAGCCTGATGTCAGGAGTGTGTTTCCTCTGCAGAGCTTGGATACAGCCTGATGTCAGGAGTGTGTTTCCCCTGCAGAGCTTGGATGCAGCCTGATGTCAGGAGTGTGTTTCCCCTGCAGAGCTTGGATGCAGCCTGATGTCAGGAGTGTGTTCATGGCCCTGCTGAGCTTGGATGCAGCCTGTTGTCAGGAGTGTGTTTCCCCTGCAGAGCTTGGATGCAGCCTTATGTCAGGAGTGTGTTTCCCCTGCAGAGCTTGGATGCAGCCTGATGTCAGGAGTGTGTTCATGGCCCTGCAGAGCTTGGATGCAGCCTGATGTCAGGAGTGTGTTTCCCCTGCAGAGCTTGGATGCAGCCTGATGTCAGGAGTGTGTTTCCTCTGCAGAGCTTGGATACAGCCTGATGTCAGGAGTGTGTTTCCTCTGCAGAGCTTGGATACAGCCTGATGTCAGGAGTGTGTTTCCCCTGCAGAGCTTGGATGCAGCCTGATGTCAGGAGTGTGTTTATGCCCCTGCAGAGCTTTGATGCAGCCTGATGTCAGGAGTGTGTTTCCCCTGCAGAGCAAAAAAACCTACTTTTGGGGCATGTTTGAACAAGTGTACTGCAAGCTGTGAGTCTTCTAGACAAATCTAAGACATATCTACATAAACTAGAAGGACTTATCTTTCAAATGATGCATCCTCAAAGCCTCTGGAGTGTAAGGTGCCCAAACAATAAGCTTTAATATTTGGGTTTGCACAATTTGAGAAAAACAGCCAGTTTGAGGTGGGCCTCAATAGGTTTTGAAATGATTTCTTGGATATTAAAGTTCTTGATTTGAACAGAGGCTGCTCTGCCCGTCCAATAATCTCCACTCCAGCTGCACAGTTGATGAAGCTGTAGCTGAGTTCAGCCGACTCCTGGCTCAGTGCCTGCAGCCGCTGGCAGAGGATATTTTTGGATTATTCATTTTGCTTGTTTGATATTTCACAGTATGTTAACGTGTTCATGTTTCACATAGGTCTGTGTCATGGATTTTCCGAATCGTCTGGCTGATGATTTGGAAGTCCAGACCCTCCTGAGTCAGGAGTACCACCGGGTCTCAGCGCACATGGGTATAATAATGTTTGCAATGTTTGGTCAATACCTTAGAACACTTTTTTGAACAGCACTGCATGTGTCCCCTTTATATTTAATACAATAGTTTAGTGATGTGCTTATGTTTTCAAAGGAATCTGCTTTTTCCCTGTGGCTGAGCCGTTCCCGATGGATCGCCTGGAGCTGTGGAGCTTCAGTGTTTTTATTTGTGAGTTTGTGTTTGGCTATGCCCCTGTGTGCCCGCTTTAACAGGGTCACATTCAACACATTTTCTAATGAAGATGAGATCAAACTTATCTAGTCTCCTCCCTAATGGGTTCAAATAATAATAAACTTTCACACTTTTCATACAGTTGTAAGAAGATTGTCCTATGAATCTGCCATTTATACAACGTTAAACGTGACCATTTGGATTAAGGAAACTAAAGACTCAGAATGGTCACTGTTATCTCCCTTTGGAATTTGGGAGGCGTCGCTGACCGGAGCAAACCCCCACTCTAGGCTAAGCTTCCTCTAGTCTGGATCTGGGACCTGTCGCAGAAATGAAGACAAATTCCCTGTGCTTTATAAACACGGGACATTTTCTGTCCAAACTCAAAGACAAGAGACAAGAGACTCAAAAGACTTCTACTTTTCCAAAGAAATCACACTGACTGAAGTCATTTAAGTAAAATATATTAAATAAATAACAGACAAATAAAAGACACATTTCGAACTACTCTACATTTCAAGTCAATGGACTTTCCCGAGAGAAAAGAATGAACTTGACCTATTCGGATCTCTGAATCACTGATTGTTCTAATATCAATTTGTAAATGTGAATGTAAATGTGTTTAAACTGTTAATGGTTCATGTGTAACATGAGAAGCCTCATCTCACTCCTTCCCCACGCCAAGAGTCAAAGGGGAAGGGAAAAGAAAGACCCTTATCAGAGTCCTTTAGCAGTTTTTGCCAGTTCTTCTCCAGCTGCCAAGGAGCGACAACGCTAAAGTTCTCTCCTCCTTTCAGTTACCACCAGCTGCCAGGGGACAACGATGAAGTTCTCCTCCTCTAAGTTCTGCCCGTCCTGTTCACGTGTTTTTACACCTGTAGCTTTATCCATCTCAACCTATGACCCTCTACGCCATAGCTTTTAACTTTCAATAGGAGCCTTTTATGTGGGACTGAATCAAACGCCTTCTGAAAATCACAGTATATTATGTCCACACTATTCTTATTGTCCAACATTGTTGTCCATTCTTCTAGGCATTCAAGAAGTTGAGTCACCGTAGAGCGGCCAGGGAGGAAGCCATGTTGGTGAGTACTGAAGAAGTTGTTAGCCTTCATATGTTCCATGAGTTCTTCCCTGACAATGGATTCCATCACCTTGCACACTACAGATGTCAGGCTTACTGGGCGATAATTAGCTGCTTCATGTTTGGAGCCCTTCTTGAAGATTGGGCTGATCTGACCAAGTTTCCAGTCTAGCGGCAGACAGCTACTCTTCAATGACTTATTGAATAAAATAGTGAGAGGAAAGGCTAATGCGGGAGCAGTCTCTTTCAAAACTCTGGGATTTATCTGGTCAGGCCCACTTGATTTGTTTGCATTCAGAGCCTGTATTTTTTTGAGTACCTGGTCTTCTTTAATAACTATGTTATGCAGGACTTCAGTTGGCTGATGGTATGTTGGAACAGGCAAGTGATCCAGCTTCTCACTTGTGAAGACCTTGCAGAACTGTTTGTTGAGAACTGTGGCTTTATCTTCATCTGTCTTGGTGCGTTCTTTCCCAAGCCCAGTATTTAGGTCAGGAATTCGTGACCTGTTATTCAGCTTTGATGAAACGTATGCCCAAAAAGCTTTAGGGTTTATTTTGGCCTCCTGTGCAATTTTCATTTTAAAGTCTCTCTGGGCTTTACGTGTCGCCCATCTCGATTGATTTCGAGCTCGTGCATACTCACAGTACTCTTGCCCTTCTTTAGATGTTACGTATCTTCGCCAGCTAGCATATTTCTTCTTTACCTTAGCAAGGGCTCTAATGTTCATCCACAACTGCCGTTTCTTGTTTGATCTAGGTGTTCGCGGGATATGCTTTTCACATTCTTCATTCAGCTTCATTTTGATGATGGTCCAGCTCTCCTCTACATTTTTGTCATCTAACCGAGTGGACCAATCTGTTTTTGCAAGGGATTCAGTCATGGCTTGATAATTTCCTCTAAAGTATTTATACCTCATGTCATTATATTCCTTTGATACAGAGCTGAATTGACATTTCAACACTATGGCTGCATGGTCACTCTTCCCTAGTGGTGCAGCTATACTGATGTCTGAGATCAGTTCTTCATCATCTGTGAATACTAAGTCTAAAATGTTAGCCTGTTGACCTTCTCTATATCGGGTTGGCTCTGTAACATGTTGGTGAAGGAATGCATCTCTAGTAGCTTCGAGAAATCTCCTAGCCGGGTGTTCCATATTCAACACACACATCTCATCCACCCAGTCTATTTCTGGGAAATTAAAATCACCCGTTATAAGCATATTTGTGTTTCTCTGAGAGCTCAGTGAACTAAAAAGTTCACACAGTTTATCATTATTTTCGTCTGGACTATTTGGACTTCTGTAGATACATTCTCATTCTAAACTCATTTGCATAATTTTAAACTTGGTCAATAAATATTCATAAACCGCAGTTTTACTTGATCAACGTGATGTTTTTCCTTCAGATTGTGGTCCCTGTCATGTCAAAGAACTTAACGAACCTTCAGACCAAAATGTTCATTAATAATGAATGAATTAATTAAAATAGGTCATTGATTATATTGTAATGGTAATATTTCCTC
Source organism: Odontamblyopus rebecca (assembly GCA_030686955.1). Lineage (NCBI taxonomy): Eukaryota > Metazoa > Chordata > Actinopteri > Gobiiformes > Gobiidae > Odontamblyopus > Odontamblyopus rebecca. The sequence continues at coordinate 2,036,766 of CM060663.1, read as the reverse complement.
AGCATTCATTGAGTGTTGCCCCAAACTCTTAATTCTAGTAAAGCCAGAACCACAAAGGCCACGTGGTGCTGCTGAGCTCAGAATAATCTAATTCCAATCAATCCACTTCAGTTACTACATTCTTTAAGTATAGGAACCATCCAGTATTTCAAGAATAACCCCGTGGAAACACTACATATTTTAGTGTGACCCGTGTGGCTATATATATTTTTGCTACACAATCTTAAATCTGAGTTTCTCTTGTAGTTGAATGGTTAATGGTTGAATGGTGCAGTAGTGCAGTCTTGTCAGTGCAAAAGTTAGTTTACTCTTGCTATTTTTTATGGATGTTTGCTTTTATTCTTAATGTTTCAGGTCCATCGGAGCGACAGCCATGGAATGGGGATCTTTGCCCAGCTGCTGTGGCAGACTTGCTACATGCAGCTAGAGACACCGGATCCCGCTGCCCCGGTGTCTCCTCCCCATCCCACCCTGACCTGCCACCAGGAGGGTGGTGGTGCCTGGACCTGTGCCTGTACCACCCCCACCCCCTGAGTGGACACTGGTTGGACGAGGCAGAAAGGGAACAGTGACACAGTGAATTGAAAGGGTTGATATAGATTGTGCTTTGCTGCAGATCAGTTGCCATGAAATTGTCCAAACATCTAAAACTGTAGCAACTGTTCTGTTCATAGTACAAAGTGATGTCACTGAAAATATTAATTGATCGAGTTTGTGTGAAGTCACGTCAAATTTTCCACTGTTTAAAACTCAAAACTTTGTTTATGTTTTTTTAATGAAGCTATGCAAAATCTCATGTTGATGCAGCTCTTCTACACAACAATCTATAGATGCAATAGAATACGTAATAGAGAATGTCTAATAACCGGATGAAGTGCTTGGTCACTATAGGTAAATACAATTTTCACACTGTAGTGAGACATGGAAGACAAAATAGTATAATTTCCATACAGAAGATTTCACAGCTCAACCAGAAAACCTGCCTAATGTACTTTTAATGGGCACTGGGCACGTTACATTTTAAACTGCACATATTCAATTCAATTCAATTTATTTTTGTAGCGCCCAAAATCACAACAACAGTTTCCTCTAAGGACGTTCAAGATTTGGATGAGTAAAACATACACACAGACATATCAAAACAGGAATAAACAACATTCATGTAAAGCAGCAAATGAAACATGGTCCAGTCATCCCCTGTCCTTAGACCCTCCTTCTCAGCAAGGAAAAACTCCAAAAAACCCAGGGTCCTGGAGCCAGGCGAGGAGGAGGAGGAGGAGCCGGGCGAGGAGGAGGAGGAGCCGAGTGAGGAGGAGGAGCCGAGTGAGGAGGAGGAGGAGCCGAGCGAGGAGGAGGAGCCGGGCGAGGAGGAGGAGGAGCCGGGCGAGGAGGAGGAGCCGGGCGAGGAGGAGGAGGAGCCGGGCGAGGAGGAGGAGCCGGGCGAGGAGGAGGAGGAGCCGGGGAGGAGGCCGGGTGAGGAGGAGGAGGGGGGCGAGGAGGAGGAGCTGGGCGAGGAAGAGGAGCCGGGCGAGGAGGAGGAGCCGGGCGAGGAGGAGGAGGAGCCGGGCGAGGAGGAGGAGCCGGGTGAGGAGGAGGAGGAGCCGGGCGAGGAGGAGCCGGGCGAGGAGGAGGAGCCGGGCGAGGAGGAGGAGCCCATAAATACGAATGACACCAAAAAATATGTGCACGTAGAATCATGAAATTTAAGTCGATCGTGACAAGACGAGTAAAAAATATTATTATGGCCACGCCCCCTGACACACCGGGGGGCGGCCATCTTGGATTCAAATTTGCGAAGCTGAAACGCACTCCTCCACAGGCGTCACCCGAACGGCCTCAGATTTGGTCCAGGGGCAAAACGACCAAAAATATCCACATCCCAAATCCGCCTGACGTCTCTGAGCAGTGAAGCCACAAATAATCAACACAAGTTTTGGATATTTACAAATAAACTCAAACAAACTCTGATTTCAATTCAATTTAACACAGTTCTTAAACTCTCTGTCCTAAAGCGACTGAATGTGAAAAAATTTTATTTGTGCATTTGTGCGCTAATTTGTGCATTAGCGCCCCCTACAGATTGAAATGAAACGTGACCCGCAAACACATTCAAAAACATTAAAAAACTCACCAAACTTTGCCAAAAATTCAGAAATGAGTAGACATTCGAGAAAATATAGGTTTCATGTGTGGGGATTAAAAAATGGAGATAATACACCACCTCGAATATTAGGCTCCACCCACCTCTCTGTCGTAGAGCCACGAAATTCGGTCCACGCATTCGTCACATGAAGACAAAGCAGAAGGCGGCCATCTTGGATTGAAATCTTCAAAATGCAGAGTCCACATTTTCACTCATGTTGTGTTTGAACGAACTCCTCTGAAGGCGTTTCACCCACAGGGCTGAAAATCACCTACATCATCTAGAGAAGAGCTGAAAATCACCTACATCATCTAGAGAAGAGCTGAAAATCACCTACATCATCTAGAGAAGAGCTGAAAATCACTGTACATCATCTAGAGAAGAACTGAAAATCACCTACATCATCTAGAGAAGTGCTGAAAATCACCTACATCATCTAGAGAAGAGCTGAAAATCACCTACATCATCTAGAGAAGTGCTGAAAATCACCTACATCATCTAGAGAAGAGCTGAAAATCACCTACATCATCTAGAGAAGTGCTGAAAATCACCTACATCATCTAGAGAAGTGCTGAAAATCACCTACATCATCTAGAGAAGAGCTGAAAATCACCTACATAAACTAGAGAAGTGCTGTAAATCACTGTACATCATCTAGAGAAGTGCTGAAAATCACCTACATCATCTAGAGAAGAGCGGAAACCCCCCTACATCATCTAGAGAAGTGCTGAAAATCACCTACATCATCTAGAGAAGAGCTGAAAATCACCTACATCATCTAGAGAAGAGCTGAAAATCACCTACATCATCTAGAGAAGAGCTGAAAATCACTGTACATCATCTAGAGAAGAGCTGAAAATCACCTACATCATCTAGAGAAGTGCTGAAAATCACCTACATCATCTAGAGAAGAGCTGAAAATCACCTACATCATCTAGAGAAGTGCTGAAAATCACTGTACATCATCTAGAGAAGAGCTGAAAATCACCTACATCATCTAGAGAAGTGCTGAAAATCACTGTGCATCATCTAGAGAAGTGCTGAAAATCACCTACATCATCTAGAGAAGAGCTGAAAATCACCTACATCATCTAGAGAAGTGCTGAAAATCACTGTACATCATCTAGAGAAGAGCTGAAAATCACTGTACATCATCTAGAGAAGTGCTGAAAATCACCTACATCATCTAGAGAAGAGCTGAAAATCACTGTACATCATCTAGAGAAGTGCTGAAAATCACCTACATCATCTAGAGAAGAGCTGAAAATCACCTACATCATCTAGAGAAGAGCTGAAAATCACCTACATCATCTAGAGAAGTGCTGAAAATCACCTACATCATCTAGAGAAGAGCTGAAAATCACCTACATCATCTAGAGAAGAGCTGAAAATCACCTACATCATCTAGAGAAGTGCTGAAAATCACTGTACATCATCTAGAGAAGTGCTGAAAATCACTGTACATCATCTAGAGAAGTGCTGAAAATCACCTACATCATCTAGAGAAGAGCTGAAAATCACCTACATCATCTAGAGAAGTGCTGAAAATCACTGTACATCATCTAGAGAAGAGCTGAAAATCACCTACATCATCTAGAGAAGAGCTGAAAATCACCTACATCATCTAGAGAAGTGCTGAAAATCACCGTACATCATCTAGAGAAGTGCTGAAAATCACTGTACATCATCTAGAGAAGTGCTGAAAATCACCTACATCATCTAGAGAAGAGCTGAAAATCACCTACATCATCTAGAGAAGTGCTGAAAATCATCTACATCATCTAGAGAAGTGCTGAAAATCACTGTACATCATCTAGAGAAGTGCTGAAAATCACCGTACATCATCTAGAGAAGTGCTGAAAATCACTGTACATCATCTAGAGAAGAGCTGAAAATCACCTACATCATCTAGAGAAGTGCTGAAAATCACCGTACATCATCTAGAGAAGTGCTGAAAATCACCTACATCATCTAGAGAAGTGCTGAAAATCACTGTACATCATCTAGAGAAGAGCTGAAAATCACTGTACATCATCTAGAGAAGAGCTGAAAATCACCTACATCATCTAGAGAAGAGCTGAAAATCACCTACATCATCTAGAGAAGTGCTGAAAATCACCTACATCATCTAGAGAAGAGCTGAAAATCACTGTACATCATCTAGAGAAGTGCTGAAAATCACCTACATCATCTAGAGAAGAGCTGAAAATCACTGTACATCATCTAGAGAAGAGCTGAAAATCACCTACATCATCTAGAGAAGAGCTGAAAATCACTGTACATCATCTAGAGAAGAGCTGAAAATCACCTACATCATCTAGAGAAGAGCTGAAAATCACCTACATCATCTAGAAAAGTGCTGAAAATCATCTACATCATCTAAAGAAGTGCGGCTTCAAACGTTTCCTCCATTATTTTGAAAACTGTCACAGTTTATGTGCGGCGAAGCTCCAAAGTTCAATGTGAAGATTTGCTCCCGTTGGCACAGACTTAGTCCGATCGTGCTGAAATTTGAATATAACACACTACAAAGCAAATGAAAAGTGTCGTTGGGGTTTACAGTTATTAGGGTTAGTGCGGGGCATGGCGTAATAATAATAATAATAATAATAATAATAATAATAATAATAATAATAATAATAATACATTTTATTTATAAAAGCTCTTTTCATGACACTCAAAGACGCTGTACAGTGACAAGAGAAAAAGCAACAACAAACAAACATTAAATATTAAACATTGAAAGCAGTTTTAAAAAGGTGGGTCTTGAGCAGTTTTTTGAAGGAGGGGAGGTCGGAGCAGTCACGGATGGGTTGTGGGACTGAGTTCTAGAGGGTGGGGGCAGCGATGGAATAAGCTCGGTCACCCCAGGTTTGGAGCTTGGTCCTGCAGGGGAGGGACAGGTTCAGAGCTTGGTCCTGCAGGGGAGGGACAGGTTTGGAGCTTGGTCCTGCAGGGGAGGGACAGGTTCAGAGCTTGGTCCTGCAGGGGAGGGACAGGTTCGGAGCTTGGTCCTGCAGGGGAGGGACAGGTTTGGAGCTTGGTCCTGCAGGGGAGGGACAGGTTCAGAGCTTCGTCCTACAGGGGAGGGACAGGTTCAGAGCTTGGTCCTGCAGGGGAGGGACAGGTTTTGAGCTTGGTCCTGCTGGGTCGGGACAGGTTTGGAGTTTGGTCCTGCAGGGGAGGGACAGGTTTGGAGTTTGGTCCTGCAGGGGAGGGACAGGTTTGGAGCTTGGTCCTGCAGGGGAGGGACAGGTTCGGAGCTTGGTCCTGCAGGGGAGGGACAGGTTCGGAGCTTGGTCCTGCAGGGGAGGGACAGGAGGTTGGCATCAGAGGAATGGAGGGAACGTGATGGGGTGTGTCGGTGAAGAAGATCAGAGAGGTAGGAGGGGGCCAGGTTATGGAGGGCTTTGAAGGTGATGAGGAGGACTTTGAAGTGGATGCATTCCGGGATGGGGAGCCAGTGGAGGTTTTGAAGGACAGGGGTGATGTGGTCTCGGGAGCGGGTGTGGGTGAGGAGGCGGGCAGCAGAGTTTTGGATGTATTGGAGTTTGTTGAGGGTCTTGGAGGGTAGACCGTAGAGGAGGCTATTGCAATAATCGAGTCAGGAAGTGACAAAGGCGTGTACAAGGGTTTCAGCAGCAGAAAAGGAGAGGGATGGACGGAGTCTGGCAATGTTTTTTAGGTGGAAGAATGCAGTCGAAATGGATGCCAAGATTACGGATGAGTGGTGATGGAGAGAGGGTAATAGTGTCTATGGATAGGGAGAAGTCTTGAGTGGATTATGTGATGTTTTTGGGACCGATGATGATGATTTCTGATTTATCGTAGTTTAATTTAAGAAAGTTTTGCTGCATCCAGGTTTTTATTTCAGTGAGGCAGTGGGGGAGGGTGGAGTGGGTTGCAGGGATGATGGATTTGGTGGAAATATACAGTTGAATGTCGTCGCTGTAACAGTGGAAGTGGAGGCCATGGCGGCGGATGATGTTTCCAAGGGGGAGGATGTAAAGGATGAACAGGAGAGGACCAAGCACCGAACCTTGGGGGACACCTTGTGACAGGGGGGCGGTGGAGGAGGAGCAGTTATTGATGTGGATGAATTGCTGTCGGTTGGTGAGGTGGGACTTGAGCCAGGACAGAGCTGAGCCAGTGATGTGGAGTGAGTTCTGGAGACGGGACAGGAGGATGGAGTGGGTGATTGTGTCGAAAGCTGCTGTAAGGTCCAGGAGGATGAGGATGTTGGAGTGGCCAGAGTCTGAGGAGAGGAGGAGATCGTTGGTGATTTTGAGTAGGGCTGTTTCTGTGCTGTGGTGTGTGCGGAAACCGACTGAAATGGTTCAAACAGACTGTTGGAGTTGAGATGGGATTTGAGTTGGGCAGCTACGACATGTTCCAGGATTTTTGACAGTAAGGGGAGGTTGGAGATGGAACGGAAGTTTGCGAGGTTGTCGGGGTCAAGACCAGGTTTTTTCAGGATGGGGGTGATGGCAGCCAGCTTGAGAGACTGTGGGACAGAACCAGAGATGAGTGAGGAATTGATGATTGGTGTGATCAGGGGGGAGATGATTGGGAGACAGCTTTTTATGAGAGCGGAGGGGATGGGATCCAGGGAGCAGGTGGGGGTTTTCATTGTTGACAGGAGTTTAGGAAGATCAGTTGGAGAAATGGGGGAGAAATTTGAAAGTTGCTGAATGGGGCTGGTGGAAAAGAGCTCAGGCGGGGGTCTGTGGGGGCTGAGGCGGGAGAGAGGGAACTGTAAATGGTATCGATTTTGGATTGAAAGTACGACAGGAATGTGTTACATTTGTTGACTCTAAAAGATGAAGAGGTGCTGTCAGAAGGTTTGAGGAGTTTGTTTATCAGAATCAGAATCAGAATTACTTTTATTCATCCCCGAGGGGAAATTTTCTTTGTTACAGATGCCACCGACCAAGAGCATGTAGATCAAACAAGTTACAAAAATAAGCTAAATACAATAAGATAAAAGTTAAAATAGTTCTCTCTGGGAAATTATTTACATCATTGACCTATTTATGACTATATACATGTGTGAGCAGGGAATAGGATGAAAAGGATTGAGTAGTTTGTGAGTTAAAGTGCAGCGTTCAACAGTTTGATGGCGACAGGACAGATTTCCTGTGTCTCTCAGTGGAGCAGCGGCAGCCGCAGTCTATGGCTGAAAGAGCTCCTCTGATTGGCCAGCACCTTGTGGAGGGGGTGGGAGGGAGAGTCCAGAATAGTCCAGATTTTGTCCAGCATTCTCCTGTCCAACACCACCGCCAGAGAGTCCAGCTCCTCCCCCACAGCATGGTTTATAGTGGAAAACAGGGTTTTGGGGTTATTGGAGCCAGAATGAATGAGGTTGGAGTAGTAGTAGGACCGGGCTGCGTTGAGGGCATCTTTGTATTGCTGGAGGTGGTCTGTATAGACTTGAAGATGGACAGTTAAACCAGATTTTTTGCGCAGTCTCTCAAGCTGGTGCTTACGGGACTTCATTTGATGGAGTTCAGGGGTGTACCAGGGTGCTGTGTGAGTAAATGTGACAGTTTTAGTTTTAAGGGGAGCTAGCGAATCAAGACAGAAGGAAAGAGTGTTGTTGTAATGGGTAACAAGTTCAGAGGGATTGTCGGAATGTGGGGGAGGGGAGGTGATCAATTTAGTGGCAAGTGAGGATGAAAGAGCAGAAGGGGAGATGGATTTAAGGTTACGGAATGATATTGTGCGTTTAGTTTTTGGAAAGGAGAGAGGGATGTCAATGTCCAGTGTGATTGCCAGGTGGTCAGATATATGGAGATTATGGCTGGAGAGTTTGGGAGTTGTGAGACCAGAAGTGCAAACAAGATCAAGTATGTGTCCGTGGGTATGGGTTGGGAAATTGACATGTTGAGTGATATTGTAGCAGTGCAGTAGGTCCATAAAATCAGCAGCAGGTTTGGAGTTAGGGTTGTCTATGTGGAGGTTGAAGTCACCAAGGAGGAGGATGGATTGAGAGACGGCAAAGAGCTGGATCAGAAAATCTGTGAAGTCAAACAAGAAGGAGGGGTTTGGTTTGGGAGGGCGATAAATTATTGCAGTGACTAAAGGAGTGGGGCCAGGCAGTTTAAAAACAGTGAATTCAAATGAGTGGATAGATGGAAGGGAGATGGGAGTGATTTTATTGTTTTTCCTGTAAATTACTGCAGTTCTTCCGCCCCGCCCCTCGGGGCGAGGGGTTTCAATGTAAGTGTAACCGGGGGGTGTGGTCTGATTAAGTAAGAAATAGTCCAGGGGTTTGTGCCATGTTTCACCTAAACAGAGAAAATCCAGGTTATTGTCAGAAATGTTTTCATGTAAGATGAGACTTTTGCAGTTGAGGGAGCGAGTGTTGAGGAGAGAGAGTTTGAGATGCTGCTGTGTGGTGATTGGCTGTGAGGACGGAGAGACAGGGCGGAGATTGGCTGGATTCACATGGGGTTTGTTGTGATGACGTGAAGAGGAGACAGGTGAGCGATGAGACCAGAGTGACGGGATGGCGTTAGGAGATGAAAAGTTGTAGGTGTAGATACGACCAGAGCCTCTGTGTGGAGGACGGCAGCTGCGGAGTAATCCAAGATGTTGGAGAGTGTCAGTGCAGGACGGGCGGCGGTGGCTGTTGAGTCGGCGAAGAGCGGAGGCAGAATACCGGAGAGCCATGATCTGGAGGAGCGGTGGTAGCAGGAGGCTAGTGCTAGCGTCGGACCGGCTCAACACTGGCAGTAGACTAGCATCGGCTGGCGGTGGAGAAGTCCCAGAGACGAGGATTAAGAGGCCCCAGAGAATCCACAGCGCTGTGGGCATAGCCGCAGAAGTCCGGGAGACGGCCGGTGGGTCCAGTAGACGTGCTGTCAGTTCGAGGGAGCGGAGATCACTGCAGCTAGCAGGCTAGCTAGCGGAGGGCTCTATTGGACCCTTTGGGATTGAGCACACCGGGACTGGGAGATCCTGGAAGGACAATCCGTGGGGCCGAGAGCTGAGCAGTTGGTTGCAGTTAGTGACACGACTCCAAAAGTTTGTAGGACAAGCACACAGGACAAGCACACCAGGGACGCCGCTAGCAAAACACCTTCGAACAGGTAAGACTCACGTCGGGGAAAAAAATGACCACAATAACGGCATCTTAAAAATAAAACGTGATTCTTCATAAGTCGTAAAATCCGAGACAGACAGTGAGGGCGAGACGGAGAAGAGCTACTTTTTAGGGAAGGAGCAGCAGCCAGCGCGCCCCAGCATCCATCATGAAGTTTGATTGGCGTAGGCGCACGCGAGGGCCGATCATTGCCTTTTGCGGCTATATTTTTATCATTATTATTAATGAATGAATTAATTAATTAATTAATTCGTTCATTCTTTTATTTATTTATTTCTAATCTCATTTTGACTGTGTCGGAGCTTGCGCTGCTTAGAAGCACGGGAGCCTTTTTAAATGCTCCCGGGGTGAGAGCTCAGTTTATCCTTCTGAGAATAATCCTATTGCTAATGTTTTATTGTTAACTAATTAGTCTTATTATAGGATTACCAGGGATGGAGTTTTTAGATTCTCGAAATACCTGTATGATAATTTAATTTGCCCTATGACCTCTTTTATCATGCCAAGTACTACGCCCTGTCACCCTACGCTCACAATCTACTCACATAGGTCATTCGACAACATAAACCATGCTAATATTCTCACTGATAACTCTGATCTCTGTTACTTTTGGATCATATCCCCTTTTTTATATCCTGTACCTTTTATTATCACTGATTAAATTATTTTTAAATACCTTTGATTTCACCACTAATTACTCTAACCTTTTTTATTTTATATCATATTAAACTGATATTGATATTGCCACTTAATTAACCCTAATTGACACTGACAGCCACTTTAACAGAATGAGCCTTGCTGAGATTACCACCAACCTCTGACTTATATTTAATCTTTCTCAATTCTGAATCATACCTTAAATTAATACCAACAAACAATTCAATACTTAAACCATAATCAGAATAACATCAACAATGATTCAAAGCTTAGACTACACAGTTAATCAGCATTAATATTGCTACACTTTCATGTAAATTCATACTCACACTGTCTCAGATGTGACGACCACGAGGATGTGATGTGTGTGGCAACTCTGGACTTGAAGTCCCACCAGACAATGAACACAGATGAAATCAATTTCAGGGAACAATACTCATTTCAAGAAATATTTATTTCCCTTACACAAGATAAACATCTGGTCGTCTGAGAGGTCTTACCGATTTCTTAAGGTGTTCGAAGGATGAAGTGAGAGTAAATGACCAAGTTAATAAAGGAATTTAGGGCCTTTTACGAGACCCTCTCTCTATCTCAAGGTCCTCTGTCCACTACTCGGTTGCACCTAACCGTTAGGTTATTCAGACTAATTTAGGTTGTCCAGAAATGCAACTTTTCGTGAAAACACACTTCACCCAATAGAGCTCACCTCACCCCAAAAACCAAGGGCAATTACCTTACCGGGCACAATCACCTGTACATCAGTGGTACAAAATGGCAAAAGGCAAAGACCACTCTCAGACTCCAGCTTTTATTGAGCCCCGCGCCGGTAAACACCCACCGGATCTTTAGGCTCAACCAATCACAAATTAAACATCTTTCATGGCTTTACATCATTACAGTCTATCACAGGTCACATGTCACAAGTTTCAGGTGGTTTTCATCAACTGGTTCAGTCTGGTCTTCATGTTGGTTTTCACTCAAGTAAGATTACTTAAGTAAGATTACTTAAGTAATCTTACTTAAGTAAGATTACTTTGTGGTTAACACCTCTGCTTGTCTTTAGCTTATGTCTGCAAAACTACAAAAGAGGTTCAAAAGTTCAGTTACAATGTGCCTTATATAAAATCAGAAGATGAATAAAAATGAATAATAAAAATGAATAGAACAATAAAATGAATAATGAATTTAATTCATGAGTAATAAAATGTACAATAAAATGAATTAACAATAAAATGAATTAAGTCATGAGTATAAAAATGAACAATAAAATGAATTAACAATAAAATGAATTAAGTCATGAGTATAGAAATGAACAATAAAATGAATTAACAATAAAATGAATTACATCATGAGATCTCACAATTATCATTAATGGAATCAAAACAGAAAAATATAAAACTCAAAATAAAATAACTTTTCCCTTTTTGTCATTCGTCAGAAAGAAAGAAATATAAAAAATCTCATTTATACCACATAACAGACTGTAAATGTACCAGTGTCTTAATCCAGGTCTAGTCTCGGGTCTTAATCCAGGTCTAGTCTCGGGTCTTAATCCAGGTCTAGTCTCGGGTCTTTGGTCTCCGTCCCTGGTCTTAGGCGCACAGACGCCGCCCTCTGCTGGACACACACGGTACTACATGCACTTTTATGTTTTATGTTTTATCAGCGTCTGATGTACAAAGTGTCGCACATAAAACCCGCACACACATCTCTTCCTCCACACACTGAAGTGAGCCTCACGTCTGCTCGCTTTTTCTGTCCAACTCCACAAGTAACATCCATATTTAAGGAAAATTTAGGAGTATTTATCGATTGGAATTTGATATATCTAAGTCCAAGCAGCACCACGTGGCCTTTGTGTGTGACTTTTACTATTAAAGTTTAACTCCGGCACATTTGAAGCTAAAGTCTGTTTCTAGAGGAGGTGGAATTCTGTCAGAAGCCAAAAAACAGCACAGATCAGTGTTTCCTCAGTGGAGATCTCACTGTGACAGAGAGTCTGTCAAGGCAACAAACTAGTGTAGTGATGGGGGCAAGTTCTGAACTAGTGTAGTGATGGGGGCAAGTTCTGAACTAGTGTAGTGATGGGGGCAAGTTCTGAACTAGTGTAGTGATGGGGGCAAGTTCTGAACTAGTGTAGTGATGGGGGCAAGTTCTGAACTAGTGTAGTGATGGGGGCAAGTTCTGAACTAGTGTAGTGATGGGGGCAAGTTCTGAACTAGTGTAGTGATGGGGCAAGTTCTGAACTAGTGTAGTGATGGGGGCAAGTTCTGAACTAGTGAAGTGATGGGGCAAGTTCTGAACTAGTGTAGTGATGGGGCAAGTTCTGAACTAGTGTAGTGATGGGGGCAAGTTCTGAACTAGTGTAGTGATGGGGCAAGTTCTGAACTAGTGTAGTGATGGGGGCAAGTTCTGAACTAGTGAAGTGATGGGGCAAGTTCTGAACTAGTGTAGTGATGGGGGCAAGTTCTGAACTAGTGTAGTGATGGGGGCAAGTTCTGAACTAGTGTAGTGATGGGGGCAAGTTCTGAACAAGTGTAGTGATGGGGGCAAGTTCTGAACTAGTGAAGTGATGGGGCAAGTTCTGAACTAGTGTAGTGATGGGGGCAAGTTCTGAACTAGTGTAGTGATGGGGGCAAGTTCTGAACTAGTGTAGTGATGGGGGCAAGTTCTGAACTAGTGTAGTGATGGGGGCAAGTTCTGAACTAGTGTAGTGATGGGGGCAATTGGGTAAAACACCAATTTGCTTCAGACTGAAGAAGCTTAACTCACAGAGACACTGAGGAGAGTGAGTCTGTGGAGCTCACAGAGACACTGAGGAGAGTGAGTCTGTGGAGCTCACAGAGACACTGAGGAGAGTGAGTCTGTGGAGCTCACAGAGACACTGAGGAGAGTGAATCTGTGGAGCTCACAGAGACACTGAGGAGAGTGAATCTGTGGAGCTCACAGAGACACTGAGGAGAGTGAATCTGTGGAGCTCACAGAGACACTGAGGAGCCATTATACCAGAGCCTAAACCCAGGGATCAGAGTGTGAGTGGATGTGGTGCTGAAGGTGTGGAGGTGGGTCAGTTGGTCAGAGGAGACTGTGTAGAAGGACACAGAGTGAGCAGGACAGTCCACAAACACTGCCACTGTCCCAGAAGAGGAGGACCAGGGCTGACGGAAGGAGGTTAGTTTGTTCTTATGAACAACAGAGAAACCATCTTCAGAACAGAACAGACTCCAGGACTGATCATTGCCTCCAAACAAAATGTCATCACCGTATCCTTTCCTTCTGATTCTTCTGTCACACACTGATATATAAACCGTTCCACTCCACTGGACCTCCCAGTAACAGAGACCAGTCAGACCAGAGGAACACAGAATCTGTTCCCAGTAATCAAATCTGTCCTGATGATCTGGATACGGCTGCTTCTCTCTCACACATGTCACCTTCTTGTTGTTGTCGGACAGTTGGAGGTTTCTGTGAGCTGTGTTTGGATCCAGAGTGAGATCACAGAAATCTGATGGAGAGAAGACACAACACAGCAGCAGTTAGTCCCCTGTCCACTGTCAACATGAGACACACGTTTAATTCTGCACCACACGGCTCCATTTGTTCAGGACCCATGGATTTAAAGACTTTCACTCGTTCAGGATTCAGCTCTTTTCTGTCTTTGTTCTTTTATTTCTTCATCCTTCACTTTTGTGTTTGGCTCAGATTTACTGGAGGAAAAACATTTCCTTTCACAGCCCCACACCTGTTTAGTCCTGGTTTAGTCCTGGTTTAGTCCTGGTTTAGTCCTGGTTTAGTCCTGGTTTAGTCCTGGTTCAGTCCTGGTTCAGTCCTGGTTTAGTCCTGGTTTAGTCCTGGTTCTGTTCATCACTACAGGTTTTTCTTCTGCTCTTTTCAGGTTCATTTCCTGATTATTTGTGTTGTGATTTTTTCTCTTGTGCTGATTGTGATTTCATGTGTTTCTTCTTGTGTGAAGCTCTTTGAATGACTCTGTCTGAACTGAGCTCTACACATAAACTTGTGTTCGATTGTAAAAAGTGTCCAGATGTTTCTCCTGAAACTCTCCCTCTCCACATCACCACAGTGTTTGAGTCGCTCCAGAAGGAAACGCTGTGAGCCTCACAAATGTCGCCTCATAAAACGCTGACAGACGCTTTGTTTGTGTGAGACAAATGAAATGATCAAAGTGACCAGAGTTAAATGGGTTCAGTCAGACTTACATCTCCAGATTGGATTCAGCCATCGTTCTCCAGCAGGTCTCAGTCTGAAGGAAACATCAGAGTTTGTCTCAGAGCATTTTCACTCCATGTGACATTAAAATGTGTTATTTTGAGCCCAACTCTGTCCTCAGTCTGTGCTGCTCAGGCCTCTGGTGCTTCTGAAGTCTGTTTTTATTCATTCCACTGTCATTTCTGAGGTTCAGTGTGGAGCAGGAGCAGGTCCATACCTGAGAGTGTCCAGTGTGCAGTGGGGCTCCTCCTGTAGAGCACACAGGAGCTTTACTCCTGTGTCTCCTGGATGGTTGTAGCTGAGGTCCAGTTCTATCAGATGGGAGGGGTTGGACCTCAGAGCTGAGGCCAGAGAAGCACAGCCTTCCTCTGAGAGCAGACACCCTGACAGTCTGAGGACACAGATTATTGGAATCAGGAACATTCATGAGGAACATTCAACCCAAATGAGACAAACAACAAGTCCCAGATCTTTATGGGACTTTATCAAATGTTCTTTTCCAATGCAAATACCAACAGGTTCTGTAATAATAGTGAAGAATATGAACCCCTCTGACCTGAGCTGTTCCAGTTTACACTGAGGACTCTTCAGTCCAACACACAACATCTTCAGCCCTGAGTCCTTCAGGTCGTTGTGACTGAGGTCCAGGACTGTCAGACTAGAGGACTGGGAGCTGAGGACTGAGGACAGAGCTTCACAGCTTCTCTCTGACAGGTCACAGCCGCTCAGTCTGGAGGAGGAGACAGGAGCTCATGAGAGAAGAACTCAGAAGTTCAGATACGTCCTTTCACTGCCAATCTCCACAACTGATCTGAAAAGAAACAAATCTGCAGTATTTATGAAATCAAAAACATGATTTGTTTCCTGGCTGTTTGTGATAAGATTTTATGTGTAATTCATTTATCAAAATGTATCTTGAAATGCTGTCAAAATTACATGCTGTATTGTGCTGACCATGGTTTACGTGACTAAGGCTGAAAGATATGTAGTAAACAAGAGCGTTATGAAACCAGATTGTGAAACAGGAAAAGATATACAAGATATACAAGATATACGCCTCGTATGAGTAATGCGTAACCATGGAAATATGTAGATATTGTAATGACTCATATTGTGAATAAAAGGCACAGAGAGACGGTGGTCGGAGAGAGAGTCCCAGTACCCAGCAGAGCACCGGCGTGGGACGAGCTGTAGCGAGTGCCACGTTCTCTCCCGTGCACGTAAAATCTAAGACTTGTCTCTTGGCTGTTTCTTCTGAACCTTGGTGATTTAATCCACAATTGGTTGGAGGTTTATTTTGATAACAACTGTTGATTCTACACTGTTGGTGTATTATTCCCTGACACTGTTGTACTGACACTTTTTAATGATGCACAGTTAGTTCTTCATTTCACCTTTTATACAAATTATCAACAAAGAGCCGGAATATTAGGAAATAAACTTTTTTTTACTGTGACATAAACCTGGGTTCGTCTGGACTGTCTTCAAACAGTAATAAAACAAAATATTAGGGTAAAAAATGTCTGTATATTTCTGACCTGAGCTGTTCCAGTTTACACTGAGGACTCTTCAGTCCAACACACAACATCTTCAGCCCTGAGTCCTTCAGGTGGTTGTGACTGAGGTCCAGGACGGTCAGACTAGAGGACTGGGAGCTGAGGACTGAGGACAGAGCTTCACAGCTTCTCTCTGACAGGTCACAGCCGCTCAGTCTGGAGACAGAAAACATAGTTTATGCAGAACTTGAACCAAACCGTCCTCTGTTAAACAAAGGTTACTCACAGAGCTTTGTTGGAGGCCTTGACCACTGGCAGCAGCCTCAGGAGAGCCTCCTCTGAAGCACAGTACTTCTTCAGCTCAAACTGCTCCAGATCTTCTTCTGATGACAGTAAGATGAAGGCCAGAGCTGACCACTGAGCAGGAGACAGTCGACCTCCAGACAGACGTCCTGAACTCAGGACCTGTTGGACCTGCTCCACCAGAGAACGATCATTCAGTTCATTCAGACAGTGGAGCAGGTTGATGCTCCTCTCTGCAGACACATCCTTACTCAGCTTCTTCTTGATGTACTCAGCTGTTTCCTGATTGGTCTGGGAGCTACTTCCTGTCTGTGTCAGCAGACCTTGTAGAAGGCTCTGACTGGTCGACAGTGAAAGACCCAGGAGGAAGCGGAGGAGCAGGTCCAGGTGTCCGTTTGGACTCTGTAAGGCCTGGGCCACAGCCGTCTGGTGAAGATGCTTTAGTTTTCTTTTCAAACTGAACTTTGTAGGCTTCTGTGTTTTCTCTGAGAGCAGGTTGACCCCAGAGCTGATGAAGGTCTGATGGACGTGAAGAGCAGCCAGAAACTCCTGCACACTCAGATGGATGAAGCAGTAGACCTTGTCCTGGTACAGGCCTGGCTCCTCTCTAAAGACCTGTGTGAACACTCCGGAGTAAACTGAGGCCGCTGCAGCGTCCAGCCCACACTCGCTCAGGTCACTCTCGTAGAAGATCAGGTTTCCTTTCTGCAGCTGCTCAAAGGCCAGTTTTCCCAGAGACTCCACCATCTTCCTGGTCTCTGGACTCCAGTGTGGGTCTGTCTCAGATCCTTCTTCATACTTGATGTTCTGGACTTTGGCCTGAACCACCAGGAAGTGGATGTACATCTGAGTCAGGGTCTTGGGCAGCTCTCCTCTCGCTCTGCTTCTCAACATGTGCTCCAGGACTGCGGCAGTGATCCAGCAGAAGATCGGCAGGTGGCACATGATGTGGAGGCTTCTGGACGTCTTGATGTGGGAAGTGATTGTGTCGGCCTGGTCTCTGAACCTCTTCCTGAAGAACTGCTCCTTCTGCGGGTCGGTGAACCCTCTGAACTCTGTCACCATGGAGACGCACTCAGCAGGGATCTGATTGGCCGCGGCGGGTCGTGTGGTTATCCAAAGGCGAGCGGAGGGAAGGAGCCTCCCCCTGATGAGGTTCACCAGCAGCACGTGCACTGAGGCCGACTCTGTGGGGTCGCTCAGGACCTCGGTTTTGGTGAAGTCCAGAGGAGGTCTGCACTCGTCCAGACCGTCAAAGATGAAGAGCACCTGGAGGTCTTCAAAGCTGCAGAGATCTGCTGGTGTTTGACTAAAGAAGTGACGAACAAGTGTCACCAAGCTGAAGCTTGTGTCCTTCAGCACATTGAGCGCTCTGAAAGTGAACGGGAACAGCAGCTGTATGTCCTGGTTGGCTTCACCTTTAGCCCAGTCCAGACTGAACTTCTGAGTGAGCACTGTTTTCCCGATGCCAGCCACTCCCTTTGTCAGCACTGTTCTGATGGCTCCATGTGTGTGAGCTGGGCCTTTAAACATGTCTTCACATGTGATGGCCGTCTCTGCTGGGCCTGGAGTCCTGGAGGCTGTTTCCATGTGTCTGACCTCATGTTCCTGGTTGACCTCTGAAGACCCTCCCTCTGTGATGTAGAGCTCTGTGTAGATCTCATTCAGAAGGGTGGAGTTTCCTGCTTTAGCGATGCCCTCAAACACACACTCAAACTTCTGCTGCAGGTCAGACTTCAGGTTACGCTGACAAACTCCAGAAGAACTCCCTGAATGAAGACACAGACACAGACCTGAGTCTCAGAGAAGATAAAATGACTGTGAGCACCTTGTTAAATGTGTTAAATGGTCCTACTGGTCCACAGACGCTCAGCCAGCTCCTTCTGCTTCATCCTCCTCAGGAAGTTCAGTGTGATCCTCAGAACAGCCTCACTGCAGCTCCTCTGCTCTTCATCCTCATCCTCCACAGGATCTAAGCCTTCTGGGTCATCTGTACTCAGAACCTTGTGGAGCTTCTTCAGCTCCTTCTGGACCAAAGTGAAGATGTGCTCCTCCAGAAGCTGAACAGACACATTATAAACAGCACAAATGCACTCAGTGTCAGATCTGTGTGGAACAAGCTCTCGTTCATCTGAACATTTCCAAACTTTAGTGAATGACAGACCTTAAATATGGAGTCCAGCTGTGTCTGATGGTGCTGACCACTGGAGACCTGAGGACCCGGCTGCTCCCCTCTGCGACAGAGACACATTAAACATGCAAAATTATTTATTTATTATTTATATATTGGTCTTATGATCAATGCGTTTGAAAACTCACAGCTCTGTGGCAAAATTACATGGTTCAAACATAGACCAGTCACTCCTGAAGTTCATTCCTTCATCCTTAGACATGTGACTCCTGAGGGACTCACAGCTGGGACCAGATTCAGACGGAGGACGTTTCTGGTGGATCCTGAGACACAGAAGAAAACACACTTCAGTCACAGTAAAACACGTGGGACTGTTCTGACTCAGATACTTCAGGAGGTTCTACAAAGTGTTCATGAGGCCTTCACCCCAGACGCTTCAGTGCGGCAGATTCAGCACCAAACATCCAGTTTATATCGTTTTAAAGTTTTCATTCTGGAACAAAGAACAGACTTGTGTGTGTCATTGTGATTTTAATGTGATTCTCTGTGAACTGTGGACCCTCCTGGACGTGTTTTTAGCTTCATTCAAACCACGTCACCCACATTAGATCAGATGTTTGTGAACATAAAGTCCTGACGTGATGAGGAGGTGTGAGTGGGACTTACTGTGGACCATCTTCTCTTTTAAAGTTAATAAATGCATCTTTAGAGTCGTCACTCTTGAGTGACTCGGCGCTGGTCCCAGGAGCAGGTCTGTGGACACAGGTGGAGCAGTGGCTTTAGTCTGAGCTCTGACATGGAGAACAGTGGTGGAGTTAGAGATGGTGTCGTACCTCTGAGCTTTGGGGGGGTGAGTGGTTTTAGAGGGAAGGGCTCCGTCCTCTCTGTGCTCTCTCTGATCCATGCTCTGTTCATTTGCTTCAAAAGGAAAAACACACAAAACATTTATTTATTTATTTGATAGGGACAATGCACATTAATGAACATATGTTACAAACAAATGTAATTATGCCGGATTATAGCTACAAAGCTAATTTACATCCGCAGTCCCTGTGCAGGTCACAAATACAGCACACAATAGAACATTAGTAACACAAGAAAAAGGTTAAGAAAAATAAAAGAACATTTTGACTAATGATCACATGACTGGTTTGATTTTTGCCACAGTTTGAGTTGAGTTTTGAAAGTGAGCGATGTGGGGCGCTCCCTTATTCCTAGAGGAAGACTGTTAAAATATGGTTTACAAAGAACAACGTGTAAAAGTATTTGCTGAATGAACTGAATCCACATTTCTCTTCTCCTTTGGGTTTGTCCTTGCTGCGTCCTTATTGTGAGTGGGCTTGCCTCTCCACAAACCTGACTCTCATTTGTCCTGAAGGAGGCGCTCCTCCTCCTCCTCCTCCTCCTCCTCCTCCTCCTCCTCCTCCACAAATGCACAGTGACTCTAATGATGCATCTGAAGGGGAAATGCTGCAGAACAAAAGCTGCTGCGACACGTCCCACATGTGCACAGAAGCTGCTTATGTTTGAATGTGTTTTTCTCCACAGTTTGAGGAAATAAGACACAGGAATAACAGCCACACCTTTGGACTGGAGCAGCACATCACCAGACCAACGCCTCACACTGCACACCAGAAAAAATCATTTGAGACGTTTCAGCAGCTCCTGTGTTTATCTCCATTTAAACGTCTTTAATCCAAACGCACAGATTTGATTCATTTAGACAAAAGTGCAGAAAAGTCTCCCCAAAGTCACGAGGAACTAGTCATGATTAACTCCAGAGTTTTTCAGAGGAACTTCCCCAACACGACTCACAACGTCACAGTGAAGAGTTCACCTCCTGAAACAAACACGACCATGTTTGAACGACTAAAAGCAGCTCTTGGTTTCTTCATTAAGGCTCAGACAGAAACTGGAGCAAAGCTGAAGGAAAATCCTGCTTTTCTAACTCAACAGAAACAGTCCAAACACAGTGTAGAAAGAATAAAGTCGTACCGTGTGTGAAACAGCAGAACGAGCGCAGAGGAAACGCGTCTGGACACGAGCAAATGTCGAGCTTTTCAATCTTCTGTTTTTCTCTTCTATTTCCTGGAGTTTCAGAGGCGACAGAATCCAGTCTGACGGGTTCTGTGTGTGTGTGTGTGTGTGTGTGTGTGTGTGTGTGTGTGTATAGTGTGTGTGTGTTTGTGTGCGTGTGTGTATAGTGTGTGTGTATAGTGTGTATAGTGTGTCAGATTGCACCTATCCCCATGGAGACAAGCAGGGGGCGCCACCATACCAACTTACAGTCAAGGTCTCCGGAGAGGAGCTCCGGCTCACAATAGGAATGAATGCTTTCTCTTCATTTCTTACAGGATTTTTGGGCATAAGGATCAATAAGCTTCATATGTTACTGTGATACTTTTTGGTTCTGTTTTCACCTTTAAGGAAGCCATATCGTGCTTGTTTCTGCTGTACAGTCATAGTCTACAACACCTGTGGATCTTTATGTTAGAATCTGCACATTTTAAATCACAATATTCACCTCAAACCACAACTAAAAAAGGAACAAGTCCGATAGCGATGAAAACGAGGGCTGATCTGCAAACGGCATCTTGAAATAAGTGATGAAAGAGCTCTGAAACACACAAAAATCACTCTAAATACAACTTTGTGTGAGTAAATGGTGACAGGAAGCAACTATAACGGGATTAAAACAGTGTATATTTCCCTTTTTAAGAGCACTCAAATGAAAATGAAGACCAACATCGGCCCCGTTATGCAGGAGAAAAAGCCCAGATCCCATTCTGCTGACGACCATTACTCACTGCTTTAAAGAACAACAAATACTTTTATTATCAGATCTCATTCACACTCATTTATAGTCGTGTGTGTTGGTGTCAAATGGCCAAAAATCATTTAGAACATTCTAACAAGACAAACTAAGCTTTCCCATTGTCTTAGGCTCATGAAATTTAAGACCTTTCTGAAAAAAACTACAGAATTTAAGACTTTTTAAGGCCTTAATTTAGGAACGTGAAATTTCAGACCTTTTTAAGACTTTTAAGAGGCCCTGACGACCCTGGAAAAGCTCTGAAAAGTGGATTTTGCAGAACAGGTCGGCTTCAATAACACAACTATTTGACTTTATTGACTAGAGCAGGAAAAAATCTAGACAAAAACATCAATAAAAAAACACTGGTCATGACTTTTCATTCAGTTTTATTTGGTTTTATAAAATAAAAACAACAATAATAATACAAATTAAATAAGAAATCAAATAAATAATAATACAAATAATAAATACACAAAGGCTTGGCTTAGTCCGGTTTGGCCCTGGTGTAGTCCTGGTTTAGACCTGGTTTAGTTTTGGTTTAGTCCTGTTTAGACCTAGTGTGGTACTAGTTTAGTCTTGGCATAGTCCTGGTTTAGTCCTGGTTCTGGTTTAGACCTGGTTTAGTTTTGGTTTAGTCCTGTTTTTAAAAATAATAATAATAATAAAAATAAAATAATAATAAAAATAAATAATATAAATAAAAATAATAAATAAAACACAAATAAATTCTGTAATAATGCGAATAAATACATTAATTATATCAATAATTATAAATACATAAAAATAAATACAAAAATAAAAATAAAAACAACTTTCAATCATTCCATCAGTAATAATGTCTTGAACTAAAAATAAAATTAAATAAAAATACAAATAAATACAAAAAGAAATGCATAAAAATAAAATAAATAATACAAATAAATACAAAAAAAATAAATGCATAAAAATTAAATAAATAATAAAAATACAAATAAATACAAAAAAATAAATGCATAAAAATAAAATAAATAATAACAATACAAATAAATACAAAAAAAATAAATGCATAAAAATTAAATAAAATATATAATAATAATACAAATAACTACATTAATTAAATCAATAATAATAAATAAATACATAAAAAAAATACAAAAATAAAAATAAAAACAACTTTCTCCATCAGTAATAATGTCTTGAACTAAAAATAAAATTAAATAAAAAATACAAATAAATACAAAAAAATGCATAAAAATAAAATAAAATATATACTAATAATACAAATAAATGAATTAAATTAATAAAATAAATCCATAAAAATAAAATAAAAATAAAAAGAACTTTCAATCATTCCATCAGTAATAATGCCTTAAACTTGTAATGCGTTTTACAGGCTCCACAAAGCCTCGTAAAGCTGCAACATGTGATTTTCCACAGAAATCGTCTGAATCCTTTTCCCAAAGTCGTCCGACTGTTCCAAACCACATGTTTTACTGAGCTCGCCATTAAAAAGAGCCGACTGGTGACTCAATTACAATCCTGCTATTTGTACGACCATTTCATTCCCAATGTGGATTTGATTTCATTTCCCTTCAAACGCTTCACATTTATCAAACTCTTTCTCCTGAGAACTTTACGCCCTCGGCTCCAAACGCCTCTTTTCCCCTGGACAGAATTCCCGGTCCGGAAGTCGTCGTTCCCGTTTCCCGTTTGTTGACATAATGTGTGTGATTGAATGTGTTCTGTTCATACTAGTTCCACTCCATACGGGTATATTACTGTGACACAAGGGGGCGTTATTGATTTTCTGTGAGTAAATCTGATTGGTGACGTCACACCACATGTATAAGGAGATGTTCCCCACCCTTTCCCCTCTCTCTTGACTCTCTCACAGCGGGTTATGTTGGCCTGAATAAATATGCCCAATAAGCTCAAGAAAATATGGTGTCGTCCACCTTTTCTATGTTCAGATTCTTCTTTTGGTGCGTATCAGTGTAAACCTGCGAACAGCGTTGGTCACGTTTGGAGGACGTGAGTCTGGTGACGCTGCAGGATTCAGATGGAAAAACCGCTCTGATGACTGGAACACGTCTGAGTTTATGTCCACGCAGACCGGACGGAGAGATGAAGGGATTTTGTGGGATAAAGGGAGGAGGAGGAGAAGGAGAAGAAGGAGAAGAAGAAGGAGAAAAAGAAGGAGAAGAAGGAGAAGAAGGAGAAGAAGAAGGAGAAGGAGAAGGAGGAGAAGGAGGAGGAGGAGGAGAAGGAGAAGAAGAAGGAGGAGAAGAAGGAGAAGAGGAAGGAGAAGAAGAAGGAGAAGGAGAAGAAGGAGAAGAAGAAGGAGAAGGAGGAGGAAAAGAAGAGGAGGAAAAGAGGAGGAAAAGAGAAGGAAAAGTACATTAAAACTGACCCGTCGGTTTTTAAAGGGTTCCAATCTCCTCTAACGTGACTCCAATCAGAACCTAATGCCTCCATCCAGGCTTGTTGTGCCTCAGACCATCCAGATTATAGGATTTCCTCAGTGCTTCCATGTCAATGCAAAACTGATCTACATCCTCATTTAGGGTGTAACACCTTCTACTGCTTTCTTTCCATCTGCTGTCGTCCAAGTCCTATAGACCATCATAGTCAGTGGTTGGTCATCCTGTCCTGCTCTGGGATTTGCTACTTCAATCATGGGAAATAGCTGTGTAGGATTGTCTATGTCTAGGTCATGTTTAAAAGGGTTATGCGATGATAGTTCTACTTCTGGAGCTGTAGGCGTCTCTTGTAAAACCTCACCCATGGTTTTAGACCATTCTAAAGGTTTATCTGCTTTACTGCCAGTTACTGGTCTTCCCATAGCACCTTTAAGTTCTGTCAGGTCGGGGTATGTTGTGGGTTTTAGTAGGGGTGGGCGATATCGATATTTTAAATATATCGAGATATTTTTGAAACTCGATATGAATTCGGGCATATCGATATATCGCTATAATGCTTACGTTTAGTTCTGGTTTCGCCTGTTTTTGCCTTCTCTGTGCCGCGCTCGTCTCCGCCTCCTGCTTTTGTAACATAACGTTATTTTACTTCCTGTGTCAGTCTAATATGTATTTTATATCATAGTTATATTAGATATATATTCAGTCTAATATGTATTTTATATCATAGTTATATTAGATATATATTCAGTCTAATATGTATTTTATATCATAGTTATATTAGATATATATTCAGTCTAATATGTATTTTATATCATAGTTATATTAGATATATATTCAGTCTAATATGTATTTTATATCATAGTTATATTAGATATATATTCAGTCTAATATGTATTTTATATCATAGTTATATTAGATATATATTCAGTCGAATATGTATTTTATATCATAGTTATATTAGATATATCTTCTTTCTGCGTATCTGAGTCAGTGCTGTCTGCTTTCATTAGAGGCGTTAGCGACTGCGTGATGTCTCATATTAATTCTGACTTGTGTTCGCTGCTTTAGCTAAAGTGAATCTGCGCTCCCGGTGCTCCCGGTGCTCCCGGTGCTCCCGGCGCTCCCGGCGCTCCCGGTGCTCCCGGTGCTCCCGGCGCTACGCCGCTCCAGGCGCTCCTCGAGGCACCTTAAAACAAACACGTGGAAGTCGTAGAGCAGTTTTAAGAAGATCTTTATTTTAGCCACAACAGGATTCAACAGGATACCGGCCTTTATGATGGGTCTTTGCTTCCCCGTCTCTGCAAAGCCCATTCTGCGAGACCTTTTTATAGCAGGACTTGCTGATTACAACACTTGTTGATGCAGGTGTAATTCTATCGTTGTTGCTTACGTAAAATTCACGAAATTGAGCGTCTAGCCCAACGTCTAGGCCATGTTTAAAGCAGGCCCTTGCAGAGACTGCACATCTATTTAAATAGACAAAGGTCACAAGGTTAACATGCTCCTATGGCATTTGAAGTTGAGCATAGGTTATACAGTCAGAGATAAGAAAGGAGCAGATATGTACTCGTTTAATCATTCCTTAATATTAACACAAAGAGAATAATTCACACGCTCCCGCGTCTTTACCGTTGCGGCTGTTACCCGAATTCAGTGCTTCTGCTCCGGGTGTATGTGCGGTGAGTTGCGTACAAAGTTATATGTATTTTTCGGATCATAAGGCGCATTTAAAATCCTTTAATTTGCTCAAAAAACATCAGTGCGCTATATGTATGTATTAATTCTGGCTGTGCTAACTGACCTCGAAGTGATTTTATGTGGTACATGGCGCTCAAAAATCTGTCAAAATGTTTTAGTACTTTGGTAAACTATGAAGCCGCAACGCTGGATGGACTGTTGCGGAGCGCGGAAGCGGCTATGGTTGAGCACGAAACAAACAATAAGATGGGTGTCCGCAAACTCTCGAATGAGTCCAGTCATATAAAAAATGTATTGTGCGTATTTTATCCATCACAATCCGGATTGAATTGTTACGACATCAAGAATTATAATCACGAAATGAAAATGTACGATTACTGACGTGCTTCGGACTGAATTAAGACTGATCCAGGTCTAAACCAGAACTGAACCAGGACTGTCCTGTCCTTTCGCGAACACGGGACTCACTCATTCAAGAGTTTACGGACACCCATCTTATGCTCAACTCCAATCAAACATGCACAGATCTCCACCCATAGGTATTCATGCCTCCACCCCATGCACACGAACACCTCCGAAAGCCTCCGTACTCCAGACTGTCGGACCATTACGGCTGCCCTTACACCCATGTGGCTCCCAGAGTCACGAGCGTCACGGAGTGATGCGCACTGTGCTTCATCATAATATTACGGCCTGTATAAGGAGCCGAAATGGCACCTGTTAAGAAACGTGCTGACTTACACACCCAAGTGAAGCAAACTAACTCGGTGCTGCCATCATTCCGGGTGGATTAACCAAAGAACTCCAACCGATAGATATTTGGTGTCAACAGGTGTTAAGTTAAAGTGCAGCTGTGTGGGAGCGTTGGACGACAGAAGGAGAACAAACATTCACCAAGACAGAGGCATCGCCGGGCGAGTAACGCCACGATCTGCCAATGGATCGAGGATGCCTGGGCTAAGGTATCAGTCTCACTTAATATGCTAATGACTCGCTAATGACTAATAACACTGGTTTACTGAATTTTAAAAAACTCTTCCGGTTAACTCTGTTAAAACAGAACAAGTAGAGCAATCCACAGCCAAGGGCCGTGATCAATATGGATGTGTCCAATGGGCACCTACACAACTACCCTCCACAGAGGCTGCAGGAGATGCAGCAGCTGTATGCCCAGGGAGGAATGGTGGAAATTAATATTAATAATTCATGTCTTGTATTCATAAACTTTTTATTTTTGTGTATTGACGCGTCCCAATTTCCACCCCATCCATAGGAAGGAATGTCAGGTGTGGAAAGATGTGCCTGTTTGCTCACTTCAAGGACGGGGATGACATCTTCCTTATGGTTGATGTGAGTATAACTGTCATTACATATGAACCACTCCCTTCAGTCTCTGTCCTGCTGTTTTTTGATTGTTAATGAACAAAAACGATACCAGCCCCATCCTTTGGACACTTTGCACATTCCACTGATTAGCATGGCCATAAGACCGAAGCCAGCAGTTCAGTCTTTTAAAAAAAAGTTCATCCATTTGCACATTTGGCACCATAAACTGAAGCTGATTTCCCCCTTGCTGTTGAGTACAACATGACAGCATGTTTATTCTTGAATTAATGCATGTGGTTGAGGGACGACTGTTCCTAATGTCTGTTTTTCTGAGTTGGGAGAGTGCGGCGGGCAAAAGAAATAATGTTCAAGTGGAAGTGTGCGAGTCTTTCTCAACATGACCATTAAAGAATTAATTTTATTTAGCTCTAGTGTGTTTTGCATTTTGTAGTTATATTGGTGATTGTTTTCAGGAGATATACTGCATGATGTCACATGGTTCATGTCCACTGAAGGAGTGTGTGTGATGGGGGCTCCCGGCAACCTCCTGGTTGGACTGACAGCCGTCTTTGCCTATTACATGTTTAACCTACAGTATCCAGCAGAGGCTGCAGGCTTGAGTTCATCCAGAGGTGTGTTTAAATTACACATTTTCATGATCATGAAAATGGTCATCACCAAAACTTGATGTACACACATCCATCATAACATACACCAGTTTGATCAGTAATAATGCCGAGTCAGTAAGGACAGTATTATTACTGTCCCTCTGTCCTACAAACAAACTCACACACATTCTCTCTCCCACACAAACACCTCTGTACTTCACTTATCCTTAGGCCTACATTTCCATACCTTCCTTCAGACCAGTGTTTCTTAACTGGTGGCTGGGGACCCAAAGTGGGTTCTGGGTGGGTCGTGGAGCTTGTACTTAAAAACTAAAAACTACTAAAAAAAAGCTTACCCTGTCAGATGTATTGCCAGGGAACTACATTAGAGGAAAATTCTATTAATTACAAATCAGTTACTGAATTGGTTTGAAAATTTGGGTCACGACTTCCTGGTGATGGGAAATGATGGGTCCCTGGGCCACAGCATGTAACCACCACTGCTCCATACCTGTATGTAGCCCCTCAATATCCAGGCACAATAAAGCTGAGCGACCAACCTCATTCCACTATGTTTTACACAAGGATCTCTGTAGAGAGAGAAGCACATTTATTTGGCAAAGATGTTAAAAAAATATGTGATGGTACAAAATAAGTGCCATGTAGGCAAGAAAAAAAGGGACACAAAATCCAGCAAACTTGGGTAACAAACTGTAAAATCTTCATTAAACTAAACGGGACACCTGAGGAAGCTAAAGTTTTGGTGGTGAGAGACAAAGAAGATCTGGATAAATACTGACAATGTTCCCAATGGTATTAAGGTCCTGTAACTACTGACTCTACACATCACATGCACAATACACCAATTAGACAGACTGCATGAAGGAGAAATAACGACATGGACGTGCTGCAGAAAACTCTTAACTACACACAAGTGGAACTGGACAATTTTGCATCCAATGAATATAACACAACAGACCGAGCCGCAGAGATAGACCCAGATACAAACTTTCTTTCTTCTGTTGTTAACTATTGTAGTTGTATTACACAAGAACAATTTGAAAACAGTGTGAGATTAGAGGGGAAACTGTCAATAACACATTTTAACAGTAGAAGTATGTGCACTAATTTCAGCTCTATCAAGGAGTATTTGCAACATTTCACTCTCCCCTTCAGTATCAGAGCGATTACTGAAACCTGGTTCAGTGATGACAAAGGGATAGATTTTGGTCTTGAAGATTATGAATGAATATATAAAAATAGAGAAAATAAAGCAGGGGGAGGGGTTTCTTTTTATATCCATAATTCCCTAAACTTTAAAAAGAAAAGGTAATTATAAGCTGTGTTTATCGATCACCTGGGCTCTGATGTGGAAGTTTTCAGTGAATGGATGGAGAGACTGTTTTCCACCGTGAATCACAAAACATTATTTATCTGTGGAGATTTTAACATTGACCTGCTAAATCCAGCCAAACTCAAAAGAATAGAGGACTTCTCAGATACAGTGTTCAGTATGTCCCTCTATCCCACGATAACTAAACCAGCGAGAGTCACACACACAGTGCTACGATTATTGAGAATATCTTTACTAACTTTATGGGGAATCAGTTAATCAGTGGCCTATTTTTATGTGATATTTCTGACCATTTACCAGTTTTCATTGCTCTTGACTATGATCTCGAAAAAATCGAGAAGGGAAGAAAATTAATCTATAAACGAAAACAAACTGAAGAAACTATGAACTCTCTTAACAACAGTCTAATATCTCAGGACTGGAGTACAGTCTATAGAGAAACAGATGTGGACCAAGCGTATCATAACTTTAGATATATTCTTGTCTTTATATAATAAACACTGTCCAGTCATAGAACTCAGACTGAATAGAAAATGTACAAATAGTCCTTGGCTAACAAAAGGAATAATTCATGCTTGGAAAAAGAAAAATAATCTGTATAAAAAATTCATAAAGTCTAAAACTAAAGAAGCAGAACAAAGATATAAGAAGTACAAAAATAAATGAACGGACATAATTAGAGCGAGCAGCTGTACTATAAGAAAATATGATATGGAAATAGAAACAATATAAAGAGAACTTGGGAAACACTGAATAAACTCATGAAACAACGATCTATAAAAGTAACATATCCTGACTATTTCATCCACAAAAATGATCAAATTCAAAACACCAGTGACATAGTAAATCGTTTCAATCATTTCTTTGTAAATGTTGGCCCAGAGTTGGCAGCAATAATTCCAGACCAGGGAACTTTACAGTCTCACCATAATTTTGAAAGAAATCCACATTCAATCTTTATATCTGCAACTAATGAATCTGAGGTAACAAACATAGTCCTGAAATGCAAAAGTAAATTATCCAAAGATTGTCATGGCATAGATCTGGTACTAGTCAAGAAAGGAATGAAAAACATTGCTCAGCCCTTCACCCATATCTGTAATTTATCCTTTCTGTCAGGGCATTTCCCAAAGAAAGTGAAAATAGCAAAAGTAAAACCAATACTCAAGAGTGAGAACAAACATTGTTTTACAAACTACAGGCCAGTCTCCCGACGACCACAGTTTTCAAAAATCCTCCAAAAGCTCTTCAACTCACACCTCGAAAAGTTTCTCGACAAACATCAAATAATTAATGCAGGGCAATATGGATTTAGGACGCAAAGAACCACCTCAATGGCAATAATCGACGCAGTAGAGGGTATTACAAATGCACTAGGACAAAAAATATGCTGCCGGTATTTTTATTGATCTTAAAGCCTTTGACACTATCGATCATTCAATATTATTACAGAAACTTGAACAATATGGAATTAGAGGGATAGATGGGAACTGGTTGAAAAGTGACCTTACAGAAAGGCTGCAATATGTTCAAATGGGACAATATACATCAAAAAACCTTGGCATTGTTTGTGGAGCCCCCCAGGGGTCTGTTCTGGGACCAAAATTGTTCAGTATAAATATATAAATGATATATTTACTGTATCACAGTCACTAAAGCTTATACTTTTTTACAAAAGTTGTGGTAGAGCAACTAACAGCACATTTTAACCAAACTTCTCTCTTACACCCAATGCAATTTGGGTTTAGACAGAAGCACTCGACAGATCTGGCCTGTTGCTATTTCCTGGAAGAAATTCGGGCACACGTAGATCAGGGAAGAGTAGTGGGGTCTGTCTTCCTTGATCTACGCAAAGCCTCTGACACAGTGAATCATGAGATACTCCTTAACAAGCTCAATAATTACAGTCTTTCAGTACATACTCTAAATTGGTTAAGGTCTTATCTGAAGGATCGGCAGCAGTGCGTTCGGGTTAATAATACTCTATCCCCGTTTAAAAATATCTCTATGGGAGTGCCTCAGGGGTCCATTTTGGGACCTCTGCTTTTTAGTGTTTATATAAACGATCTCCCTACTTGCACTGATATTGATATATTAATGTATGCTGATGATACAGTGCTTTTCACCCATGGGAAAAACTTACAGGAAGTTACAGAAAAACTAACAAGAGAAATGGAAAAAGTGTCAATCTGGCTACAAAATTCTTGCCTTACATTAAACACTGAAAAAACAGTCTCAATGCTGTTTACAAACAAGCGCAAATCTTCTCAAACTTTTGAAATATTAGTAAATGGTCAAATTATTAAAAATGTAAATGAATTTAAATCTCTAGGATTAATGCTTGACTCAAATATTAGCTTTAAAAATCACATAAAAAGACTTGGAAACAAGTTCAGTTTAATGAATTTTAAACATATCAGAAATTCCTTAACAACCGAGGCCTCCTTCACATATGTAAATGCCAGGGTAGTGCCCCATCCTTCACATATGTAAATGCCAGGGTAGTGCCCCATCCTTCACATATTTAAATGCCAGGGTAGTGCCCCATCCTTCACATATTTAAATGCCAGGGTAGTGCCCCATCCTTCGCATATTTAAATGCCAGGGTAGTGTCCCATCCTTCACATATTTAAATGCCAGGGTAGTGTCCCATCCTTCACATATGTAAATGCCAGGGTAGTGCCCCATCCTTCACATATTTAAATGCCAGGGTAGTGCCCCATCCTTCGCATATTTAAATGCCAGGGTAGTGCCCCATCCTTCGCATATTTAAATGCCAGGGTAGTGCCCCATCCTTCACATATTTAAATGCCAGGGTAGTGTCCCATCCTTCACATATTTAAATGCCAGGGTAGTGCCCCATCCTTCGCATATTTAAATGCCAGGGTAGTGTCCCATCCTTCACATATTTAAATGCCAGGGTAGTGTCCCATCCTTCACATATTCAAATGCCAGGGTAGTGTCCCATCCTTCACATATTTAAATGCCAGGGTAGTGTCCCATCCTTCACATATTTAAATGCCAGGGTAGTGTCCCATCCTTCACATATTTAAATGCCAGGGTAGTGCCCCATCCTTCACATATTTAAATGCCAGGGTAGTGTCCCATCCTTCACATATTTAAATGCCAGGGTAGTGTCCCATCCTTCACATATGTAAATGCCAGGGTAGTGTCCCATCCTTCACATATTTAAATGCCAGGGTAGTGTCCCATCCTTCACATATTTAAATGCCAGGGTAGTGTCCCATCCTTCACATATTTAAATGCCAGGGTAGTGCCCCATCCTTCACATATTTAAATGCCAGGGTAGTGCCCCATCCTTCACATATTTAAATGCCAGGGTAGTGTCCCATCCTTCACATATTTAAATGCCAGGGTAGTGCTCCATCCTTCACATATTTAAATGCCAGGGTAGTGCTCCATCCTTCACATATTTAAATGCCAGGGTAGTGCCCCATCCTTCACATATGTAAATGCCAGGGTAGTGCCCCATCCTTCACATATTTAAATGCCAGGGTAGTGCCCCATCCTTCACATATTTAAATGCCAGGGTAGTGTCCCATCCTTCACATATTTAAATGCCAGGGTAGTGTCCCATCCTTCACATATTTAAATGCCAGGGTAGTGCCCCATCCTTCACATATTTAAATGCCAGGGTAGTGCTCCATCCTTCACATATTTAAATGCCAGGGTAGTGTCCCATCCTTCACATATTTAAATGCCAGGGTAGTGTCCCATCCTTCACATATTTAAATGCCAGGGTAGTGTCCCATCCTTCACATATTTAAATGCCAGGGTAGTGTCCCATCCTTCACATATTTAAATGCCAGGGTAGTGTCCCATCCTTCACATATTTAAATGCCAGGGTAGTGTCCCATCCTTCACATATTTAAATGCCAGGGTAGTGCCCCATCTTCGTTACTGCATTACAAGCTGGTCTCAGGCCTGTAAAACATCTCTAAAGCCAATTGAAACATTATATAAAAGGGCACTAAAAATACATGACAAAAAATCTCGTCTGTACCACCACTGCCCAATTTTGGTGAAATACAAATTGCTAAATTTTCAAAACTTGTCTAAATTTAATGAAATTATAACATTGTTCAAAATCATTCATGGCGCTGCTGCTCCCCCTCTGAAAAAGTTTGTGGTGCTCACGTCAGAGAGGAGCTCCACACGCTCCACAGCCCGAGGACAGTGCACTGTTCTGAAGTTTAGACCCTCGTTTGGTCGGTCCTCTTTTTCGTACAAAGCCATAAGCCTCTGGAACACGCTGCCGTCTGAAATAGTCTCATGCACAAGTTATGGACTGTTTGCACGTCTGACCAAACGATGGCTTTTATCCACTCAAACCTGCACACACTAATGAACTGTGTGAATACAGAAATATGAAATGTATATAGTGCGTGTGGTTGTGATGTATGAATGTGACT
Source organism: Odontamblyopus rebecca (assembly GCA_030686955.1). Lineage (NCBI taxonomy): Eukaryota > Metazoa > Chordata > Actinopteri > Gobiiformes > Gobiidae > Odontamblyopus > Odontamblyopus rebecca. Next base: position 2,004,071 of record CM060663.1, on the reverse strand, counting down.
GATCTTATCTCTAGGACTGAGTTACCATTTTGTAAGTTGTTTTTCATGTTATTTTATTGGCGTATCTGCCATTTTATATCAACCTGTCCAGGGACTGCAGGTGGAAATTAGCATATTTGCTATAACCTGGCACAAACATATTACCTCTTCTGTCTAGGTCAATGTTTTTATGTGCATTGTCCCTGTCAAATAAACTAAACTAAACTAAACTAAAGTGAGTGTTCATCGCATTTGGTGACTGAAATGAATTTTGGAGGCTTTTGGTAGTTATGTTTCATGTCAATGCAAAGACAGGGAAATGGTCTGATATGGCGCTGGTAATAATGCCACTAAGGTTTTTAATGTTTTTGTTTAAATTTACATATATATGGTCAAGGAGTGTGCAATTTTTCGGAGAGAATCGGGGTGGGAGGGTAATTTGTGGAAATAGACCAGCACAGCACATCGAACATAACCAATCTTTGTATGAATCTTTCTCATGAATTTTTAGTAAGTCAATATTAAAATCCCCAGCTAAAATTATCTGCGCATTGCTTTTTTCTAAAAACTGGGTAACCATGCTGAATTCATCTATAAACAGATTTATGTTTTCATCACTATTATCGTCTCTTGGAGGTTTATAAATATTACCAAGTATGACCTTCTTCTTTAGGTTGTCTCCTTTGATCTCCACAAAAAGTCCTTCCCATATGGCCGATGATCTCTGTGGCGTTAGGATTTTGTGTTGATAAGAGTCTTTGAGGTAGATGAGAAGGCCTCCATGTTTGCTGATCGTCGAACTTTGCTTGATCATCTGATATCCGGGAAGTGCAAGGTGGGAGTCATCCATTTTGTCCGGGAGCCAAGTTTCCTGGATGCAGATGACATCGAAAGTAATGCTTTTTTGGCGCAGTTCGTGGATTATCGGTTTTATTTTGTCAGTTTTGGCGGAGATAGACTGGCTAGTTAAGCTAAGCACTTTGAAAGACGAATCATTATTCAGACTATCAGCAACAGAGGAAAAGTCGTAGTAGCTTGAATGATTTGTGGTAGGAATTTCATCTTCTGGATGTTGGGTATCATTGAGAATGTCCAATAAGCTGTTTGCACTGAATCCACCGAAATTTGAAAGGATGTTATCATTTAGTGAGGACATTATTCGGATGTAACAGTTTGGCTAGAGCCAGAGTCATAGCCCCAGCTTGTTCCATGTCGCTCGCCTGTAGCTCTGTATCCTCTTTAATTTCCAGTTTTTTTCCAGCATTGTTTAGGATATAGATCCTCTGATTAAATGTCCAGGTGTTCTTGATTTTTTTCTCCTTTTTGGCCATTCTGCACATGTAGAACAGCTTAGACTGTTCTTTTGTCAGTATTTCAGAAAGGAAGATTCCTCTTCCAATTTTGGTTCTCTTAGTGTAGATCGAGCGCTTCGTCCACACATTATTGAATGTGACAACCACGTCTTGACGAGAACGCTGGTGTTCCTCCCTTCTACTGAACGCACCCTGACCTCTGACCTCACGCGCGTCACGTGATCTGTCACGGGGTCCTCTTCAAAACACTCAGGCTGAGTCGGGATGCTCGTTTTAGGATGTTTTATTCCACAGTGCAGAACAGGAAAGACAGGCGCAAAAATGTGTGCCGGAAATATTTACAGTGAAACAGTGGGAAAAAAGGTCTATTTACAGGGCTGGCAAAAAAGGATGACTTCTCCTACAAGTCTCTCTCTAGTTCTCGCTCCACTCTCTCTTAGTCTCTCAGTCGTTTGCTCGCTCGCTCCCTCGCTTTTCCAGCGAAACACTACCTTCATTGTAGCCAGGACACGACAAGACACGACCTGACCAGACACGACGAGAGTAGAGACTAGACTGACACAGGTGCTGAGCGGCAGGGCGCACCTTTATACACCCCTCGCCCCTCCCACCTTACGTAACTCCCCTCTAAAAGTCAGTGTGCACCGGGATGCGACAGCAGCGGCAGCGCGAGGGCAAGTAAAAGTCGACCACTGCGGGTCTCTGAAGGACAGCTCCGGCGCCTCCAAGTGCGCACCCCCAGTCGCGGCCGAGAACACGCAAAAGCGAAGTCCACTGCGCGCCCTCACCGCAGCGCGGAGCCCAGCAAACAAGGAAACAGGTGAGCACGCGTCTTCCCACGCTTTCCCCCGGGGACCGTGCTCTCAGGGACGGACCTGCTCCGTCACACGCTTCGTCCACACATTATTGAATGTGACAACCACGTCTTGACGAGAACGCTGGTGTTCCTCCCTTCTACTGAACGCACCCTGACCTCTGACCTCGCGTCACGTGATCTATCGCCTGTGACGTCACCTCATTCAGCCATTTTTGTTTTTAATATTTTCACATCCAAGTCCATCTGATGAAGATTAACTGAGCAATTTTCCTTCACGAGAGTGACAAACTCCTGTTTAAGTTCGTCAGAAGTGTTCCTCTTGAGACCTACCACCTTTAGTTTGAGCGTGTGTGACCTGTCAACTTGCGAGGATGTATTTTCAAGCTTCGACAACCTCTTCTCTTGCTCCGCGAGTTGCGAGCGTTGCCGCCGGATCTCCGCATCTTGCTTATGGATTATGTCTGTTAGCTCATCAGCCTCCGCTTGTAACTTGAGCACGAGGGGCTCCACTACACGTTCCAATGTCTTTTGGAATTTTGGATTCTCGAGGAGCTTCAGAAAGGAGTTGGCAGTAAGAGGTGAGTCCCCGTTTTCTTCGTTCTGTGCAGACGCTCCCTTAGGCCGCCCCATTGTTTTGGTTAGCAACGATAGTTGCCACTTCACTGGAGAAAAGTCTGTTTTTCGGTTGATTCCTTCGATTTCATTGCCTAATGTCGACTTCTATGGTGTCTCCTTTTGTACACAACTCAAAATGGTTAGGAAGTCGCCTGTTGTCACGCCTCCGAACATATGAAACTTTGAGAAATTTTGAGAGCTGAACCATGCGACTGTCCGCACAGTTCAGCCCCCCGCTGATCAGTGACAAAGACATTTCCTTGTGCTTATTTTGTAGTGTTGGGGATGACAGTAAGTTGACCTGGCCCACTTAATACAAAACTATTACATTATGAATGGTCAGATTATGCTATCTAATTTAGTGAGACACACGCACCTCGAGCATAACACCACTGATTCCACCAAGCGCCCTCAGACATTCTTATAAAATACACTCTCCATCTCATATGTACTCACACATTCATTCATTCATCTAGAAAGAACCATACATTTTTCATGTCATGGTTATGACCATGTCATATCAGTCTTAACTGTTGCCTCATGTGTTTTTCTCTTTCTGTTTTCAGAGCCTTTTGTGGCATTCACTCCCAGACCAGCAGCAAAGCATAGAAGAAACCAGGGCTGAACGCACAGTATGTGCACTACTAAGAACAATGTTGGACTTTGAATTGGTGGGTCGCCCGTAGACCCTCTTGGCAGACTGGTCAGTGCATGTGCCGGGAGTGGACTGAGTGAACGGGTGTGAGGGCAGAGAGATGGAACTGGAACACATCAGCCAATGGGAAACAGAGATGCTACCAGATGATACTACTGGAGATGCTACTGAAGCCACTACTGCACATACCTGATGTAGCCACCACCACACAACACAAACAGGTCTTTACACACACACACACTTTATATATCCACCTCACAGCACACACAGGATCAGCACTGCAGATTTTTTTAATCCGTAGTAACCCTCTCCAGTCCATAGACTGGTCAGCTGATGCTTAATTATTTGTTTTAATTCAGTTGTTAAACCTATAATAATAATTGTTAAACCTGTAGACTGGTCGGCTGATGTTTTTATTTTTTAGTGAAATTGTTAAACCTATAATAGCGGCCACAATGCTGAATTTTAAATAAAAATAAAAGTGTGAACAACAAATATGCTGCTTGTTTTGTTTTTCTTTGTCCATCCATCCATCTTCTCCCGCTTAATCCAGCTGGGTCGCGGGGGCAGTTTGCTGCCCAATACTCATAGCACCTGACCCCCCCTATGAACCCCTCTGCAGGTGGTGAAACCCATCCAGACACGGGGAGGAACATGCAAACTCCACACAGAAAGGCCCGGGCGACCCGGGGATCGAACCCGCAACCTTCTTGCTGTGAGGCCTGAGTGTTGCCACTCAGCCACCGTGCCGCCGAAAATTACAGGATGATGCTGTAATTAATTACAGAACCTTGTTGTAATAAATTTACAGTAACATTTACAGTAACAGTCCTGTATACCATTTACAGTAAATTTACAGCAACTATTAGCCAGGAAGTTCCTGTAAAATGTACAGTAAATTTCTGTGTAGCGTACTGAGCAACAGAACTGGTGCCTTGGTTGAGAGTGAGTAATCTCTTTGAGCCTCTTTGCCTTTAAGTGGGTGATCAAAAATTCTTTTCAGTTCAATAGTGAAAGCCGTGTAGGAGCGAAACATTTCAGACCTGGCCTCATATTCTGCAGTTGCCCACTGTGAGGCTTTACCAGAGAGCAAGCTAAGAACAAAAGAAATACGGGACTTATCTGAGGCGTAGGTGGAGGGCTGCTGGTCCAACACAATGGCACACTGAAGGAGGAATCTGCCACAGGAACCCAAGTCGCCGGAGTAACGTTCGGGAGTAGGGATGTGGGGCTCTGGAGGCGCCCAGGATGGAGGACCTGGTGGCGGTGATGGAGGGGCCTTGGGTTGCACAGAGGGAGGAGGATGAACAGTAGAGGCTGAGAGGTGTTGAGTTGACAGAAATCCTTACTGAGCTGAGATACACTGGAGGCCAATCCCACAAGCTGGTCACTAACTTGTTTCAAAAGAGTTTCATGTCGCCCAACTAAAATGCCCTGAGAGGCTGGGGCTTCACTCAAACTGTCTCGGTCTGTTGGGTCCATGTGGCCAGATTGTTCTGTTGTGGCTCAACAACAGGGACCCAAAAAATAGACCAGAGATTGTGGACAAAGTTCAGAGTTTTATTAGAACAGGTTTCCAAGGGTGAGTATCAGGAGCTGGGAAACAGGCAAGGAGCGGAGTCTTGGGACAAAAACACTGGAAAACAGGAGACGGAGGTAAGTAGGAGCAAAAAGGAAAGTTTCTAGAAAAACAGGTCTGGTAGCCGACGGAAATCACCATCTAGTGCGACGGAACAATCTGGCAGCTGCTGTCTCCAGATCACAGGATAAATGGCACCATCTTGATTGAAGACAGGCTACAGGTGAGCAGCTGCCGATAGGACTCCGCCCACACACACCCACACACCCACACTCAGGGAGAGGGAGGAGGGAGCACAGGAGAGGCACAGCCAGGGTATGACAATATCTGAATAACACATCACACTGATCAAATACAACTGGTTTATGAATATTTATTGAGCAAGTTAAACAGCATTTAAATACAAAATATGCAAATGAGTGCGGGTTCTCCTAGACTGGGATCTAAGATCAGAGACTGAGCACAACCCAGGAGTGATCTAAAGTCATGTGTGGAGTTAGATCGATAAGCGAGCCTTTCTGTGACAATTTGTGCTCAATACGACCAGAGAGAAGAGCGTGGAGTCCGGCCATGAGGTCCTTCATGTGGTCTCCTCAGGGATGGTCTGAAATCTTCTTCCACTCGGCTGTCATCAGGCTGAAGGATGCCGTACCGTCTGTTTAAAAGAGGAACACGGGGCCTTTCTAGGGTCCATGAGGTCGATCAGCACTGGTCCAGATTCAGGCCAAAAATCCACCAAAGGTGTGAATATTTGAATTTGGAAAAGTATACGAAAGCTTCACGTTTGCTCGGATTCGCCACAGAAATTTGGATAAAAATGCGGAAAGAGACGGGCAAAACTTTAGGGAGAAGCATTTGCTGGTTTCTCTGTCTTTGTCTCCTCCGAGTCGTCCTGGAGGAAGTGCTCGGTGTGAGGACAGTATCACGACACGTTTTCTGTTCAGTGATGTAAAAATATGTGAAAAACGTTTGTACTGTTTTACACTGAGGAGAGTGAATCTGTGGAGCTCACAGAGACACTGAGGAGAGTGAATCTGTGGAGCTCACAGAGACACTGAGGAGAGTGAATCTGTGGAGCTCACAGAGACACTGAGGAGAGTGAGTCTGTGGAGCTCACAGAGACACTGAGGAGAGTGAGTCTGTGGAGCTCACAGAGACACTGAGGAGAGTGAGTCTGTGGAGCTCACAGAGACACTGAGGAGAGTGAGTCTGTGGAGCTCACAGAGACACTGAGGAGAGTGAGTCTGTGGAGCTCACAGAGACACTGAGGAGAGTGAGTCTGTGGAGCTCACAGAGACACTGAGGAGAGTGAGTCTGTGGAGCTCACAGAGACACTGAGGAGAGTGAGTCTGTGGAGCTCACAGAGACACTGAGGAGAGTGAGTCTGTGGAGCTCACAGAGACACTGAGGAGAGTGAGTCTGTGGAGCTCACAGAGACACTGAGGAGAGTGAGTCTGTGGAGCTCACAGAGACACTGAGGAGAGTGAGTCTGTGGAGCTCACAGAGACACTGAGGAGAGTGAGTCTGTGGAGCTCACAGAGACACTGAGGAGAGTGAGTCTGTGGAGCTCACAGAGACACTGAGGAGAGTGAGTCTGTGGAGCTCACAGAGACACTGAGGAGAGTGAGTCTGTGGAGCTCAGAGACACTGAGGAGAGTGAATCTGTGGAGCTCACAGAGACACTGAGGAGAGTGAGTCTGTGGAGCTCACAGAGACACTGAGGAGAGTGAGTCTGTGGAGCTCACAGACACTGAGGAGAGTGAGTCTGTGGAGCTCACAGAGACACTGAGGAGAGTGAGTCTGTGGAGCTCACAGAGACACTGAGGAGAGTGAGTCTGTGGAGCTCACAGAGACACTGAGGAGAGTGAATCTGTGGAGCTCACAGAGACACTGAGGAGAGTGAGTCTGTGGAGCTCACAGAGACACTGAGGAGAGTGAGTCTGTCCGAGTGCACAGAGACACTGAGGAGCCATTATACCAGAGCCTAAACCCAGGGATCAGAGTGTGAGTGGATGTGGTGCTGAAGGTGTGGAGGTGGGTCAGTTGGTCAGAGGAGACTGTGTAGAAGGACACAGAGTGAGCAGGACAGTCCACAAACACTGCCACTGTCCCAGAAGAGGAGGACCAGGGCTGAGGGAGGAAGGTTCGTTTGTTATTATGAAGAACAGAGAAACCACCTTCAGAACAGTACAGACTCCAGGACTGATCATTGTGTCCAAACAAACTGTCATCACCGTCTCCTTTCCTTCTGATTCTTCTGTCACACACTGATATATGAACCACTCCACTCCACTGGACCTCCCAGTAACAGAGACCAGTCAGACCAGAGGAACACAGAATCTGAGTCCAGTGATCAAATCTGTCCTGATGATCTGGATACGGCTGCTCCTCTTCCACACATGTCACCTTCTTGTTGTTGTCGGACAGTTGGAGGTTTATCTGAGCTGTGTTTGGATCCAGAGTGAGATCACAGAAATCTGATGGAGAGAAGACACAACACAGCAGCAGTTAGTCCCCTGTCCACTGTCAACATGAGACACACGTTTAATTCTGCACCACACGGCTCCATTTGTTCAGGACCCATGGATTTAAAGACTTTCACTCGTTCAGGATTCAGCTCTTTTCTGTCTTTGTTCTTTTATTTCTTCATCCTTCACTTTTGTGTTTGGCTCAGATTTACTGGAGGAAAAACATTTCCTTTCACAGCCCCACACCTGTTTAGTCCTGGTTTAGTCCTGGTTTAGTCCTGGTTTAGTCCTGGTTCAGTCCTGGTTTAGTCCTGGTTTAGTCCTGGTTTAGTCCTGGTTTAGACCTGGTTTAGTCCTGGTTTAGTCCTGGTTTAGTCCTGGTTTAGTCCTGGTTTAGACCTGGTTTAGTCCTGGTTTAGACCTGGTTTAGTCCTGGTTTAGTCCTGGTTTAGTCCTGGTTTAGTCCTGGTTTAGTCCTGGTTCTGTTCATCACTACAGGTTTTTCTTCTGCTCTTTTCAGGTTCATTTCCTGATTATTTCTGTTGTGATTTTTTCTCTTGTGCTGATTGTGATTTAATGTGTTTCTTCTTCTGTGAAGCTCTTTGAATGACTCTGTCTGAACTGAGCTCTACAAATAAACTTGTGTTCGACTGTAAAAAGTGTTGGTGCTTCTCCTGAGCTCCAGCAGCAGGAGTTCTGATGGGGTTGGTGCTCCTCCTGAGCTCCAGCAGCAGGAGTTCTGATGGGGTTGGTGCTCCTCCTGAGCTCCAGCAGCAGGAGTTCTGATGGGGTTGGTGCTCCTCCTGAGCTCCAGCAGCAGGAGTTCTGATGGGGTTGGTGCTCCTCCTGAGCTCCAGCAGCAGGAGTTCTGATGGGGTTGGTGCTCCTCCTGAGCTCCAGCAGCAGGAGTTCTGATGGGGTTGGTGCTCCTCCTGAGCTCCAGCAGCAGGAGTTCTGATGGGGTTGGTGCTCCTGGTGCTGACACATGTGTCTCTGTGTTCAGGAGCTTGTTGTTTTGCAGTGTTTGTGTGAGATCTGTTGTTGTTCTCGTGATGAGGAGGACTGACAGCAGAGGCACAGCTCAGAGCAGAACAGGGGACTGGTTTAAATCCACTGTCTCCAGAAGAAGAATGAAGATCACTGTTGGACATGTTTGACACTGGACTGTTCAGGATTTGCTTTAACAACAGCTCTGGGTTTAGTCCTGATGTAGAGTTGGAGGATTAGTGATAATAAAACTCTAAAACTGGACACTAAACTCTTCATGTGTTCTTAATGTATTAAATGCTGAGTAAAATGCAGAACTGTATCTGCATTGATTTGATACTCACTCTTCCAGGGGCAAACTGTCAACCAGTGAACACCTGCAGGCTCCAGTCTGAAGGAGAACACAGATGTTTCATTACTGTGGCTCATTAAGGCTGAACGTTGAATCTGTTCAAATGGGCTGATTCTTTATGATACTAGTGTGGACGGTACAGTTACGGCTTCACAGGAGCCACAGTGTGAGCGGGGCCCATACCTGAGAGTGTCCAGTGTGCAGTGGGGCTCCTCCTGTAGAGCACACAGGAGCTTTACTCCTGTGTCTCCTGGATGGTTGTAGCTGAGGTCCAGTTCTATCAGATGGGAGGGGTTGGACCTCAGAGCTGAGGCCAGAGAAGCACAGCCTTCCTCTGAGAGCAGACACCCTGACAGTCTGAGGACACAGATTATTGGAATCAGGAACATTCATGAGGAACATTCAACCCAAATGAGACAAACAACAAGTTCTAGATCTTTATGGGACTTTATCAAATGTTCTTTTCCAATGCAAATACCAACAGGTTCTGTAATAATAGTGAAGAATATGAACCCCTCTGACCTGAGCTGTTCCAGTTTACACTGAGGACTCTTCAGTCCAACACACAACATCTTCAGCCCTGAGTCCTTCAGGTGGTTGTGACTGAGGTCCAGGACTGTCAGACTAGAGGACTGGGAGCTGAGGACTGAGGACAGAGCTTCACAGCTTCTCTCTGACAGGTCACAGCCGCTCAGTCTGGAGGAGGAGACAGGAGCTCATGAGAGAAGAACTCAGAAGTTCAGATACGTCCTTTCACTGCCAATTCAACCATCAGGCTTTAAACAACAAATCTATTTGTGTTCCTGAAAACAGCAGCAGGATTATTTCTCCTGTAGGATGGGGCTGTATAGAAGAAAACTGTAAGAAATATAATAAAATACAGATTTAATAAATATAATAAAATACAGATAGAATAAAATATAATAAATATAATAAAATACAGATATAATAAAATATAATAAAATACAGATATAATAAAATATAATAAAATACAGATATAATAAATATAATAAAATACAGATATAATAAAATATAATAAAATACAGATATAATAAATATAATAAAATACGGATATAATAAAATCTAATAAAATACAGATATAATAAAATCTAATAAAATACAGATATAATAAATATAATAAAATACAGATATAATAAATATAATAAAATACAGATATAATAAATCTAATAAAATACAGATATAATAAAATATAATAAAATACAGATATAATAAATATAATAAAATACAGATATAATAAAATATAATAAAATACAGATATAATAAATATAATAAAATACAGATATAATAAAATCTAATAAAATACAGATATAATAAATATAATAAAATACAGATATAATAAATCTAATAAAATACAGATATAATAAATCTAATAAAATACGGATATAATAAAATATAATAAAATACAGATATTATAAATCTAATAGAATACAGATATAATAAATATAATAAAATACAGATATAATAAATCTAATAAAATACAGATATAATAAATCTAATAAAATACTGATATAATAAAAAATAATAAAATACAGATATAATAAATATAATAAAATACATATATAATAAATCTAATAAAATACAGATATAATAAATATAATAAAATACAGATATAATAAATATAATAAAATACAGATATATTAAATCTAATAAAATACAGATATAATAAATCTAATAAAATACAGATATAATAAATCTAATAAAATACAGATATAATAAATCTAATAAAATACATATATAATAAATATAATAAAATACAGATATAATAAAATCTAATAAAATACAGATATAATAAAAATAATAAAATACATATATAATAAATATAATAAAATAAGGATATAATAAAATATATTAAATTAAAGATATAATAAATATAATAAAAATACAGATATAATAAATCTAATAAATTACAGATATAATAAATCTAATAAAATACAGATATAATAAATATAATAAAATACAGATATAATAAAATATAATAAAATACAGATATAATAAAATATAATAAAATACGGATATAATAAAATCTAATAAAATACAGATATAATAAATATAATAAAATACAGATATAATAAATCTAATAAAATACAGATATAATAAATCTAATAAAATACGGATATAATAAAATATAATAAAATACAGATATAATAAATCTAATAAAATACGGATATAATAAATCTAATAAAATACAGATATAATAAATCTAATAAAATACAGATATAATAAATCTAATAAAATACGGATATAATAAAATATAATAAAATACAGATATAATAAATATAATAAAATACAGATATAATAAATCTAATAAAATACAGATATAATAAATCTAATAAAATACAGATATAATAAATCTAATAAAATACAGATATAATAAATATAATAAAATACAGATATAATAAATATAATAAAATACAGATATAATAAATATAATAAAATACGGATATAATAAAATATAATAAAATACAGATATAATAAATCTAATAGAATACAGATATAATAAATATAATAAAATACAGATATAATAAAATCTAATAAAATACAGATATAATAAAATCTAATAAAATACAGATATAATAAATCTAATAAAATACAGATATAATAAATATAATAAAATACAGATATAATAAATATAATAAAATACAGATATAATAAATATAATAAAATACAGATATAATAAATCTAATAAAATACCGATATAATAAAATATAATAAAATACATATATAATAAATATAATAAAATACAGATATAATAAATCTAATAAAATACAGATATAATAAATATAATAAAATACAGATATAATAAATATAATAAAATACAGATATAATAAATCTAATAAAATACAGATATAATAAATATAATAAAATACAGATATAATAAATCTAATAAAATACAGATATAATAAATCTAATAAAATACAGATATAATAAATCTAATAAAATACAGATATAATAAAAATAATAAAATACAGATATAATAAATATAATAAAATACAGATATAATAAAATCTAATAAAATACAGATATAATAAATCTAATAAAATACAGATATAATAAATCTAATAAAATACAGATATAATAAATCTAATAAAATACAGATATAATAAATCTAATAAAATACGGATATAATAAAATATAATAAAATACAGATATAATAAATATAATAAAATACAGATATAATAAATATAATAAAATACAGATATAATAAATATAATAAAATACAGATATAATAAATCTAATAAAATACAGATATAATAAATATAATAAAATACAGATATAATAAATCTAATAAAATACAGATATAATAAAATCTAATAAAATACAGATATAATAAATCTAATAAAATACGGATATAATAAATCTAATAAAAATACGGATATAAAAAAATCTAATAAAATACATAAATAATAAATATAATAAAATACAGATATAATAAATATAATAAAATACAGATATAATAAAATATAATAAAATACAGATATAATAAATATAATAAAATACAGATATAATAAATATAATAAAATACAGATATAATAAATCTAATAAAATACAGATATAATAAATATAATAAAATACAGATATAATAAAATATAATAAAATACAAATATAATAAATATAATAAAATACGGATATAATAAAATCTAATAAAATACAGATATAATAAAATCTAATAAAATACAGATATAATAAATCTAATAAAATACAGATATAATAAATCTAATAAAATACGGATATAATAAAATATAATAAAATACAGATATATTAAATCTAATAAAATACGGATATAATAAATATAATAAAATACAGATATAATAAATCTAATAAAATACAGATATAATAAATCTAATAAAATACGGATATAATAAAATATAATAAAATACAGATATAAAAAATATAACAAAATACACATAATATAAATTTAATAAAATACTGATATATTAAATATAATAAAATACCGATATAATAAATCTAATAAAATACAGATATAATAAATATAATAAAATACAGATATAATAAATATAATAAAATACAGATATAATAAATATAATAAAATACAGATATAATAAATATAATAAAATACAGATATAATAAATCTAATAAAATACAGATATAATAAATATAATAAAATACAGATATAATAAATATAATAAAATACAGATATAATAAAATCTAATAAAATACAGATATAATAAATATAATAAAATACAGATATAATAAATATAATAAAATAAATATATAATAAATATAATAAAATACAGATATAATAAAATATAATAAAATACAGATATAATAAATATAATAAAATACAGATATAATAAATCTAATAAAATACAGATATAATAAATATAATAAAATACAGATATAATAAATATAATAAAATACAGATATAATAAATCTAATAAAATACAGATATAATAAATCTAATAAAATACAGATATAATAAATATAATAAAATACAGATATAATAAATCTAATAAAATACAGATATAATAAATCTAATAAAATACAGATATAATAAATATAATAAAATACAGATATAATAAATATAATAAAATACAGATAAAATAAATCTAATAAAATACAGATATAATAAATCTAATAAAATACGGATATAATAAAATATAATAAAATACAGATATAATAAATATAATAAAATACAGATATAATAAACATAATAAAATACAGATATAATAAATATAATAAAATACAGATATAATAAATCTAATAAAATACAGATATAATAAATCTAATAAAATACGTATATAATAAAATATAATAAACTCCATATATAATAAATCTAATATAATACATATATAATATATATAATAAAATACTGATATAATAAAATCTAATAAAATACAGATATAATAATATCTAATAAAATACAGATATAATAAATATAATAAAATACAGATATAATAAATATAATAAAATACAGATATAATAAATGTAATAAAATACAGATATAATAAATATAATAAAATCCACATAAAATAAATATAATAAAAAACATATATAATAAATATAATAAAATACAGATATAATAAATCTAATAAAATACGGATATAATAAAATATAATAAAATACAGATATAATAAATCTAATAAAATACAGATATAATAAATATAATAAAATACAGATATAATAAATATAATAAAATACAGATATAATAAATATAATAAAATACAGATATAATAAATATAATAAAATACAGATATAATAAATATAATAAAATACAGATATAATAAATATAATAAAATACAGATATAATAAATATAATAAAATACAGATATAATAAATCTAATAAAATACGGATATAATAAAATATAATAAAATACAGATATAATAAATATAATAAAATACAGATATAATAAATCTAATAAAATACAGATATAATAAATATAATAAAATACAGATATAATAAATATAATAAAATACAGATATAATAAATATAATAAAATACAGATATAATAAATCTAATAAAATACAGATATAATAAATATAATAAAATACAGATATATTAAATCTAATAAAATACAGATATAATAAATCTAATAAAATACAGATATAATAAATCTAATAAAATACAGATATAATAAATCTAATAAAATACAGATATAATAAATATAATAAAATACATATATAATAAATCTAATAAAATACAGATATAATAAATCTAATAAAATACAGATATAATAAATCTAATAAAATACAGATATAATAAATCTAATAAAATACAGATATAATAAATCTAATAAAATACAGATATAATAAATCTAATAAAATACAGATATAATAAATCTAATAAAATACAGATATAATAAATATAATAAAATACAGTACTATCCAAAGGTGCAGGTGGTTAAATAAGGTGCAGAGTGTTTCACAGGTGAGTTCAGTATTGCACATGATGGTTTTGCACATGTGGAGCAGGTTATTGCACAGAAACAGTGACAGTGGATAGTGTTCAGCAGTCTGACAGCCTGGGGATAGTGTTCAGCAGTCTGACAGCCTGGGGATAGTGTTCAGCAGTCTGACAGCCTGGGGATAGTGTTCAGCAGTCTGACAGTGTGGGGATAGTGTTCAGCAGTCTGACAGCATGGGGATAGTGTTCAGCAGTCTGACAGCCTGGGGATAGTGTTCAGCAGTCTGACAGCCTGGGGATAGGGTTCAGCAGTCTGACAGTGTGGGGATAGTGTTCAGCAGTCTGACAGCATGGGGATAGTGTTCAGCAGTCTGACAGCCTGGGGATAGTGTTCAGCAGTCTGACAGTGTGGGGATAGTGCTCAGCAGTCTGACAGCATGGGGATAGTGTTCAGCAGTCTGACAGCCAGGGGATAGTGTTCAGCAGTCTGACAGCATGGGGATAGTGTTCAGCAGTCTGAAAGCATGGGGCTAGTGTTCAGCAGTCTGACAGCCTGGGGATAGTGTTCAGCAGTCTGAAAGCATGTGTTAGCCCTCTCCAGATGTGTTAGCCCTCTCCATATGTGTTAGCCCTCTCCATATGTGTTAGGCCTCTCCATATGTGTTACCCCTCTCCATATGTGTTAGCCCTCTCCATATGTGTTAGCCCTCTCCATATGTGTTAGCCCTCTCCATAAGTGTTAGCCCTCTGCATATGTGTTAGCCCTCTCCATATGTGTTAGCCCTCTCTAGATGTGTTAGCCCTCTGCATATGTGTTAGCCCTCTCCATATGTGTTAGCCCTCTGCATATGCGTTAACCCTCTGCATATGTGTTAGCCCTCTCCATATGTGTTAGCCCTCTCCAGATGTGTTAGCCCTCTGCATATGTGTTAGCCCTCTCCATATGTGTTAGCCCTCTCCATATGTGTTAGCCCTCTCCATATGTGTTAGCCCTCTCCAGATGTGGTAGCCCTCTCCATATGTGTTAGCCCTCTCCATATGTGTTAGCCCTCTCCATATATGTTAGCCCTATCCAGATGTGTTAGCCCTGTCCATATGTGTTAGCCCTCTCCAGATGTGTTAGCCCTCTGCATATGTGTTAGCCCTCTGCATATGTGTTAGCTCTCTCCATATGTGTTAGCCCTCTCCAGATGTGTTAGCCCTCTCCAGATGTGTTAGCCCTCTCCATATGTGTTAGCCCTCTCCATATATGTTAGCCCTCTCCAGATGTGTTAGCCCTCCCCATATGTGTTAGCCCTCTCCAGATGTGTTAGCACTCTCCATATGTGTTAGCCCTCTCCAGATGTGTTAGCCCTCTCCAGATGTGTTAGCCCTCCCTATATGTGTTAGCCCTCTCCAGATGTGTTAGCCCTCTCCAGATGTGTTAGCCCTCTCCATATGTGTTAGCTCTCTCCATATGTGTTAGCCCTCTCCAGATGTGTTAGCCCTCTGCATATGTGTTAGCCCTCTGCATATGTGTTAGACCTCTCCATATGTGTTAGCCCTCTCCAGATGTGTTAGCCCTCTCCATATGTGTTAGCCCTCTCCAGATGTGTTAGCCCTCTCCAGATGTGTTAGCCCTCTCCAGATCTGTTAGCCCTCTCCATATATGTTAGCCCTCTCCAGATGTGTTAGCCCTCTCCAGATGTGTTAGCCCTTTCCATATGTGTTAGCCCTTTGCATATGTGTTAGCCATCTCCAGATGTGTTAGCCCTCTCCAGATGAGTTAGCCCTCTCCAGATGTGTTAGCCCTCTCCATATGTGTTAGCCCTCTGCATATGTGTTAGCCCTCTCCAGATGTGTTAGCCCTCTCCATATGTGTTAGGCCTCTCCATATGTGTTAGCCCTCTCCAGATGTGTTAGCCCTCTGCATATGTGTTAGCCCTCTCCAGATGTGTTAGCCCTCTGCATATGTGTTAGCCCTCTCCATATGTGTTAGCCCTCTCCAGATGTGGTAGCCCTCTGCATATGTGTTAGGCCTCTCCATATGTGTTAGCCCTCTCCAGATGTGTTAGCCCTCTGCATATGTGTTAGGCCTCTCCATATGTGTTAGCCCTCTCCAGATGTGTTAGCCCTCTGCATATGTGTTAGGCCTCTCCATATGTGTTAGCCCTCTCCATATGTGTTAGCCCTCTCCATATCTGTTAGCCCTCTCCATATGTGTTAGCCCTCTGCATATGTGTTAGCCCTCTCCATATGTGTTAGCCCTCTGCATATGTGTTAGCCCTCTCCATATGTGTTGGCCCTCTGCATATGTGTTAGCCCTCTCCATATGTGTTAGCCCTCTGCATATGTGTTAGCCCTCTCCATATGTGTTAGCCCTCTCCATATGTGTTAGCCCTCTGCATATGTGTTAGCCCTCTGCATATGTGTTAGCCCTCTCCATATGTGTTAGCCCTCTGCATATGTGTTAGCCCTCTCCATATGTGTTAGCCCTCTGCATATGTGTTAGCCCTCTGCATATGTGTTAGCCCTCTGCATATGTGTTAGCCCTCTCCATATGTGTTAGCCCTCTCCATATGTGTTAGCCCTCTGCATATGTGTTAGCCCTCTCCATATGTGTTAGCCCTCTGCATATGTGTTAGCCCTCTGCATATGTGTTAGCCCTCTGCATATGTGTTAGCCCTCTGCATATGTGTTAGCCCTCTCCATATGTGTTAGCCCTCTGCATATGTGTTAGCCCTCTCCATATGTGTTAGCCCTCTGCATATGTGTTAGCCCTCTGCATATGTGTTAGCCCTCTGCATATGTGTTAGCCCTCTCCATATGTGTTAGCCCTCTCCATATGTGTTAGCCCTCTGCATATGTGTTAGCCCTCTCCATATGTGTTAGCCCTCTGCATATGTGTTAGCCCTCTGCATATGTGTTAGCCCTCTGCATATGTGTTAGCCCTCTGCATATGTGTTAGCCCTCTCCAGATGTGTTAGCCCTCTCCATATGTGTTAGCCCTCTCCATATGTGTTAGCCCTCTCCATATGTGTTAGCCCTCTGCATATGTGTTAGCCCTCTCCAGATGTGTTAGCCCTCTCCAGATGTGTTAGCCCTCTCCATATGTGTTAGCCCTCTCCATATGTGTTATCCCTCTCCAGATGTGTTAGCTGTCTCCAGATGTTGAGAGAGGTGTGAACTGCTAGAGCAATGGCGTCGTCTGTAGACTCTTTGTTCTGTGCAAACTGCAGCGGGTCCAGGGTGACAGGGAGGGAGCCACAGATGTGTGTTAATGATTCGCTCAAAGCACTTCATGATGACAGAAGTGAGTGTTATGGGCCGATAGTCATTAGGGCAGGATGCTGAGGAGGTCTTTGGGATGGGAACAACAGTGGAGGTCTTAAAGATGGTGGGCACGATAGACTGGCTCAGAGACATGTTGAAGATGTTGGTGAACACCCTGGTGAGTTGGTCAGCACAAGCTCTCAGCACCTGACTGGTGATGCCGTCGGGCCCTGGTGCTTTGTGGGGGTTTACTTTTTTGAGTGCGGCTTTCTCACTGTCCACATGTGGTCTGGTGACAGGCCTGGTGTTGTCTGCATCAAACTGGGCACAGAAGGTGTTGAGCTCATCTGGAAATGATGCGCTGGACAGTTCCAGCGGCCTGTTCCTCCCCTTGTAGTCAGTGATGCAGCGTAGTCCGTGCCCTGTCGTCCCTCTGGGAAGTCCTGACGGTCTTTCTGTCGTACTTGGCTGCTTTGGAGCCTTCAGGGTCTACTGAGTTGAAAGCAGCAGTGCGAGCTTTGAGTTTCACACGCACCTCTGGTCCAGCCCAGGGTTTCTGATTAGGGTAAGTGCAGATGGAGACTTTAGGCACCGTGTCATCGATGCACTTCTCTATGTAGCCTACGACAGAGTCTGTATACGCACGAATGTCTCCATCTGCTGCGTCTGCAAACATCTGCCAGTCCGTTGTTCCAAAGCAGTTCCTGTAGGATCTCATCAGCCGTCGTACTCCACTTGTAGATTTCCCTGGGAACCGGTTGTTCCAGTTTGAGCCTTTGTTTGTAAGCAGGCAGCAGCAAGATGGCACAATGGTTGGATTTATTGAAGACTGGGCGGACGAGGGGTTTGTAACTGTCTTTAAATGAGGTATAGCAGTGATCCAGTCGGCTTACACAATACATCAAAAATCAATGAGTCAGAATAATACAAAATACACGTTTTTGTGTAACAGTAAGATACAAAAAAGAAGATAAAAGTAAAAGAAAGAATTCACTTTAAACCAGTAAATGTCTGTATATTTCTGACCTGAGCTGTTCCAGTTTACACTGAGGACTCTTCAGTCCAACACACAACATCTTCAGCCCTGAGTCCTTCAGGTCATTGTGACTGAGGTCCAGGACTGTCAGACTAGAGGACTGGGAGCTGAGGACTGAGGACAGAGCTTCACAGCTTCTCTCTGACAGGTCACAGCCGCTCAGTCTGGAGACAGAAAACATAGTTTATGCAGAAGTTGAATCAAACCGTCCTCTGTTAAACAAAGGTTACTCACAGAGCTTTGTTGGAGGCCTTGACCACTGGCAGCAGCCTCAGGAGAACCTCCTCTGAAGCACAGTACTTCTTCAGCTCAAACTGCTCCAGATCTTCTTCTGATGACAGTAAGATGAAGGCCAGAGCTGACCACTCAGCAGGAGACAGTCGACCTCCAGACAGACGTCCTGAACTCAGGACCTGTTGGACCTGCTCCACCAGAGAACGATCATTCAGTTCATTCAGACAGTGGAGCAGGTTGATGCTCCTCTCTGCAGACACATCCTCACTCAGCTTCTTCTTGATGTACTCAGCTGTTTTCTGATTGGTCTTGGAGCTACTTCCTCTCTGTGTCAGCAGACCTTGTAGAAGGCTCTGATTGGTCGACAGTGAAAGACCCAGGAGGAAGCGGAGGAGCAGGTCCAAGTGTCCGTTTGGACTCTGTAAGGCCTGGTCCACAGCCGTCTGGTGAAGATGCTTTAGTTTTCTTTTCAAACTGAACTTTGTAGGCTTCTGTGTTTTCTCTGAGAGCAGGTTGACCCCAGAGCTGATGAAGGTCTGATGGACGTGAAGAGCAGCCAGAAACTCCTGCACACTCAGATGGATGAAGCAGTAGACCTTGTCCTGGTACAGGCCTGGCTCCTCTCTAAAGACCTGTGTGAACACTCCGGAGTAAACTGAGGCCGCTGCAGCGTCCAGCCCACACTCGCTCAGGTCACTCTCGTAGAAGATCAGGTTTCCTTTCTGCAGCTGCTCAAAAGCCAGTTTTCCCAGAGACTCCACCATCTCCCTGGTCTCTGGACTCCAGTGTGGGTCTGTCTCAGATCCTTCTTCATACTTGATGTTCTGGACTTTGGCCTGAACCACCAGGAAGTGGATGTACATCTGAGTCAGGGTCTTGGGCAGCTCTCCTCTCGCTCTGCTTCTCAACATGTGCTCCAGGACTGCGGCAGCGATCCAGCAGAAGATCGGCAGGTGGCACATGATGTGGAGGCTTCTGGACATCTTGATGTGGGAGATGATTGTGTTGGCCTGGTCTCTGAACCTCTTCCTGAAGTACTGCTCCTTCTGCGGGTCGGTGAACCCTCTGACCTCTGTCACCATGGAGACGCACTCAGCAGGGATCTGATTGGCCGCTGCGGGTCGTGTGGTTATCCAGAGGCGAGCGGAGGGAAGCAGCCTCCCCCTGATGAGGTTCACCAGCAGCACGTGCACTGAGGCCGACTCTGTGGGGTCGCTCAGGACCTCGGTTTTGGTGAAGTCCAGAGGAGGTCTGCACTCGTCCAGACCGTCAAAGATGAAGAGCACCTGGAGGTCTTCAAAGCTGCAGAGTTCTGCTGGTGTTTGACTAAAGAAGTGATGAACAAGTGTCACCAAGCTGAAGCTTGTGTCCTTCAGCACATTGAGCGCTCTGAAAGTGAACGGGAACAGCAGCTGTATGTCCTGGTTGGCTTCACCTTTAGCCCAGTCCAGACTGAACTTCTGAGTGAGCACTGTTTTCCCGATGCCAGCCACTCCCTTTGTCAGCACTGTTCTGATGGCTCCATGTGTGTGAGCTGGGCCTTTAAACATGTCTTCACATGTGATGGCCGTCTCTGCTGGGCCTGGGGTCCTGGAGGCTGTTTCCATGTGTCTGACCTCATGTTCCTGGTTGACCTCTGAAGACCCTCCCTCTGTGATGTAGAGCTCTGTGTAGATCTCATTCAGAAGGGTGGAGTTTCCTGCTTTAGCGATGCCCTCAAACACACACTCAAACTTCTGCTGCAGGTCAGACTTCAGGTTACGCCGATAAACTCCAGAAGAACTCCCTGAATGAAGACACAGACACAGACCTGAGTCTCAGAGAAGATAAAATGACTGTGAGCACCTTGTTAAATGTGTTAAATGGTCCTACTGCTCCACAGACGCTCAGCCAGCTCCTTCTGCTTCATCCTCCTCAGGAAGTTCAGTGTGATCTTCAGAACAGCCTCACTGCAGCTCCTCTGCTCTTCATCCTCATCCTCCACAGGATCTAAGCCTTCTGGGTCATCTGTACTCAGAACCTTGTGGAGCTTCTTCAGCTCCTTCTGGACCAAAGTGAAGATGTCCTCCTCCAGAAGCTGAACAGACACATTATAAACAGCACAAATGCACTCAGTGTCAGATCTGTGTGGAACAAGCTCTCGTTCATCTGAACATTTCCAAACTTTAGTGAATGACAGACCTTAAATATGGAGTCCAGCTGTGTCTGATGGTGCTGACCACTGGAGACCTGAGGACCCGGCTGCTCCCCTCTGTGACAGAGACACATTAAACATGCAAAATTATTTATTTATTATTTATATGTTGGTCTTATGATCGATGCGTTTGAAAACTCACGGCTCTGTGGCAAAATTATATGGTTCTTCCTTAGACATGTGACTCCTGAGGGACTCACAGCTGGGACCAGGTTCAGACGGAGGACGTTTCTGGTGGATCCTGAGACACAGAAGAAAACACACTTCAGTCACAGTAAAACACGTGGGACTGTTCTGACTCAGATACTTCAGGAGGTTCTACAAAGTGTTCATGAGGCCTTCACCCCAGACGCTTCAGTGCGGCAGATTCAGCACCAAACATCCAGTTTATATCGTTTTAAAGTTTTCATTCTGGAACAAAGAACAGACTTGTGTGTGTCATTGTGATTTTAATGTGATTCTCTGTGAACTGTGGACCCTCCTGGACGTGTTTTTAGCTTCATTCAAACCACGTCACCCACATTAGATCAGATGTTTGTGAACATAAAGTCCTGACGTGATGAGGAGGTGTGAGTGGGACTTACTGTGGACCATCTTCTCTTCTTTTAAACTTAATCCCTCGTTTCATAGAGTCGTCACTCTTGAGTGACTCGGCGCTGGTCCCAGGAGCAGGTCTGTGGACACAGGTGGAGCAGTGGCTTTAGTCTGAGCTCTGACATGGAGAACAGTGGTGGAGTTAGAGATGGTGTCGTACCTCTGAGCTTTGGGGGGGTGAGTGGTTTTAGAGGGAAGGGCTCCGTCCTCTCTGTGCTCTCTCTGATCCATGCTCTGTTCATTTGCTTCAAAAGGAAAAACACACAAAACATTTATTTATTTATTTGATAGGGACAATGCACATTAATGAACATATGTTATAAACAAATGTAAATATGCCGGATTATAGCTACAAAGCTAATTTACATCCGCAGTCCCTGGGCAGGTCACAAATACAGTACACAATAGAACATTAGTAACACAAGAAAAAGGTTAAGAAAAATAAAAGAACATTTTGACTAATGATCACATGACTGGTTTGATTTTTGCCACAGTTTGAGTTGAGTTTTGAAAGTGAGCGATGTGGGGCGCTCCCTTATTCCTAGAGGAAGACTGTTCCAGATCTTAGTGGCCTCACAGAGAGACAATTTAGCCCAAAAGATGTTTTTCTGTCGGGCACCTCACAGTCTCCTCTGGACAAGGCCCTGGTCCTGATACTGGTGGGAGTTTTTGTTTTGAAAAAGACTGACAGGAGGCGGGGCTAATCCATGTAGCACTTCATACACAAAGCATATTTAAAATGTTTACATTTTCAAAGCTTAAAATATTGTACTTTTTTAAAATATTGCAAACATGGTTTGCTATCAAAGACCTTTAGTGATTTTTTACAGAGTGATTCAGTTATTTTGAGTGTGCTCACATTACCTAAAGACCAACTTGTGATACAGTGTTCAATGTGAGAGAAAAGCACTGAGTGGAGAAAAACTCGCAGCATCAAATGTTATACATGGCCTGATTTGCCTAAAGTTTTGAAGATTAAATTTGACAGTTTTAACAATTCTTTTAACATGATTCTTAAAGCACAGTGTAGAATCAAGAGTAACACTGAGGTACTTGAATTCAGTCACAATTTGTAACTCTTCTTCCCTCAGAAACACTCCTGAATGTTTTATATCTTGTGGCTGCTTTGTAAACATCATACAAACTGTTTTTTTAGTATTTAGCAACAGGCACGATTTAAACAACCACTCATTTACCGACTCCATTGCTGTGGTTAGAATGGAGGACGCCTCTTTTATGCTCCTTGCATGTGTGTAAATCACAGCGTCATCGGCACACATTTGAAAATCAACATTTACACAAGCTGTAGGCAGACTATTTATATACAATGAGAATAAAAGTGGCCCAAGTATTGACCCTTGAGGCACACCAACTGGAACATCTACAAGGGATGATGAGACACTTTCTACACATACACATTGTTTCCTAGAGTGAAGGTTTGATTTAATCCATTCAATTGCATCTACAGAGAAATGATAGTCTGTTAGTTTTGTCACTAGTAGTTCGTGATTGACAGTGTCAAATGCCTTTCTGAGACCAAGAAACACTGCACCAACACATGTGCATGTGGTTATCAAGTTTACGTTTGACATTTTCAATGAAGAAACTGTTTGCAGATTCAGTAGAATGATTTATGCGGAACCCAAACTGCACAGGATGTAAGGCAGAATGACTTTTATTTAAATGTTCATTTATCATCTTTGCTACCCACCTCTCAGCAACCTTAGAGATTAGTGGAAGGATACTGATTGGTCGCTAGTTGAGTATATTTAATTTATCACCGGATTTGTAAATTGGCGTGACCGTAGCCACTTTCCAGGAAGATGGAACAACTTTTTGTTTAAATGATAAATTAACCATATATGTTATTGGTGCAACAAGAGACTCTTTACATAACTTTAAAAATGTGTATCCAGCCCATAGATATCTTTGGTTTTTGAATTTTTAAATGAACCAATTATGTTAATGACTTCCTGTCCTGTTATTTCCTGTAGAGTGAACACAGGAAGTGCAGGATCAATGGGTCTAGTGCTGAGATCAGGCGATGGAAACAGCTCTGTTATCTCTCTAACAGAATTAATAAAGAAATTATTAAATTCGGTCGCTAAGAGATTTGGATTGAACACTATAAGGTTGTTTATTTTAAGCTTAATTTCTCTTTTTGTTCCATTCTTTTCTTTTCCAAGTAATTTATTTACATTTTGCCAGACCTTTTTGCCATTTCCCTTTGCTTCAGAAATAATGTCCATGAAGAATTTTGCTTTTGCCTTACGCAAACATTGCGTCACTTTATTTCTCCAGGAGGTGAATTTTTGTCGATCTATAGATTTAAGATATTTTTTAAGTTGTACATCCCGGTCTCTCATACATTTCCTGCATTCATCATTTACCCAAGGTACTGACTTTTTCTTTCTTTTGTATTGCGCCCTCTTTTGGTAAAGCTTAATATTATGTCATTCATTTTAGCGAGAAATAAACGACTACTATTTTCTATGTTCTCACTTTGTATTATTTCATTCCAGTTGCAGAGTTGCCACAAGATTAGATTGTTGATTTTTTGGGATATGACTTCTATTATTTATTGATTCTTCTGTAGGCCCATATGAATCAATGAAACGTTTTTTTGTAAGTTTTCTAGAGAAAAAAATCACATTGTGGTCAGACAATCCAGTTGTGTAATTAAAAGTTTTAATAATTCTTTCGGGCCGGTTTACAAAAAGTAAATCAATTACTGTTCTTGAGTGTGAAGTTATTGGAGTGGGCTGTTCAATTAGCCGACTCAAATTAAAATGGTCAGTCACCTGTTTCAGGTGCTTTCTGGCCTTCTTATCAATCCAGTTTATGTTAAAATCACCAATTAAGATGATTTCTTTATTTAAATCGCAATAATTAAGCAGACATTTTAGTTTGTCAAAGAAATCCAACTTGGCAGATGGCTCACGATACAAGCAAATTATGGTGAAAGACCTTCCAGTTGACAATGAGACGTCTACACCTCCACACTCAAGTTGGACTTCTTCTGGCCATTCGATCTGTTTACATTTTAAAGAGCTTTTCACATAGAGAAGAACTCCTCCGCCCCTCCCATTTGCTCTATCATTTCTGTACACATTATACTCAGGCATAGTTACCACAGAATCTGGAGAATTGTGTGTCAACCATGTTTCAGAAAGACCCAGAAAGTCAATGTTGGAGTTGCAGAGCAAATATTCTAGCTCTTCTCTTTTAGGTGCTATACTCCTTATATTCAAATGTCCACCTAAGAAGCCTTTGGGTTTGGCTTGCAGATTCCAGATTGTTTTTGCTTGATTCAGGGTGTGGAAGATTTCAACAACAGCGACGTTTAAACACGTCACAAATGTTCCTCTGCTAAACACAGTCACATTATTATGTTTGGAAACGGACTCGTTTGGTCCAGATCACAGTTTCTCGTCTTTATTCACACCTGAAATAAAGTCCGGACTTTCAGGGGAATCGAACTCTCGTTAACTCTAGTTAATAGTGCAACTTTAACACTGAAGAGTTCAACTCTGTGGTTTACAAGAACGACGTGTAAAATATGGTTTACAAAGAACAACGTGTAAAAGTATTTGCTGAATGAACTGAATCCACATTTCTCTTCTGCTTTGGGTTCGTCCTTGCTGCGTCCTTATTGTGAGTGGGCTTGCCTCTCCACAAACCTGACTCTCATTTGTCCTGAAGGAGGCGCTCCTCCTCCTCCTCCTCCTCCTCCTGCCTCCTCCACAAATGCAGTGACTCTAATGATGCATCTGAAGGGGAAATGCTGCAGAACAAAAGCTGCTGCGACACGTCCCACATGTGCACAGAAGCTGCTTATGTTTGAATGTGTTTTTCTCCACAGTTTGAGGAAATAAGACACAGGAATAACAGCCACACCTTTGGACTGGAGCAGCACATCACCAGACCAACGCCTCACACTGCACACCAGAAAAAATCATTTGAGACGTTTCAGCAGCTCCTGTGTTTATCTCCATTTAAACGTCTTTAATCCAAACGCACAGATTTGATTCATTTAGACAAAAGTGCAGAAAAGTCTCCCCAAAGTCACGAGGAACTAGTCATGATTAACTCCAGAGTTTTTCAGAGGAACTTCCCCAACACGACTCACAACGTCACAGTGAAGAGTTCACCTCCTGAAACAAACACGACCATGTTTGAACGACTAAAAGCAGCTCTTGGTTTCTTCATTAAGGCTCAGACAGAAACTGGAGCAAACCTGAAGGAAAATCCTGCTTTTCTAACTCAACAGAAACAGTCCAAACACAGTGTAGAAAGAATAAAGTCGTACCGTGTGTGAAACAGCAGAACGAGCGCAGAGGAAACGCGTCTGGACACGAGCAAATGTCGAGCTTTTCAATCTTCTGTTTTTCTCTTCTACAGATACTGAGTTTGTACTTTGGAACTAATAAGAGTCTAATAAAGTATAGTGTGTGTGTGTGTGCGTGTGTATAGTGTGTGTGTATAGTGTGTGTGTATAGTGTGTGTGCGTGTGTATAGTGTGTGTGTATAGTGTGTGTGTGTGTGTGTGTGTATAGTGTGTGTGTGTGTGTGTGTTTAGTGTGTGTATAGTGTGTGTGTGTGTATAGTGTGTGTGTGTTTGTGTGTGTGTATAGTGTGTGTATAGTGTGTGTATAGTGTGTCAGTTTGCACCTATCCCCATGGAGACCAGCAGGGGGCGCCACCATAGCAACTTACAGTCAAGGTCTCCGGAGAGGAGCTCCTGCTCACAATAGGAATGAATGCTCTTCATTTCTTACAGGATTTTTGGGCATAAGGATCAATAAGCTTCATATGTTACTGTGATACTTTGTGGTTCTGTTTTCACCTTTAAGGAAGCCATATCGTGCTTGTTTCTGCTGTACAGTCATAGTCTACACCTGTGGATCTTTATGTTAGAATCTGCACATTTTAAATCACAATATTCACCTCAAACCACAACTAAAAAAGGAACAAGTCCGATAGCGATGAAAACGAGGGCTGATCTGCAAACGGCATCTTGAAATAAGTGATGAAAGAGCTCTGAAACACACAAAAATCACTCTAAATACAACTTTGTGTGAGTAAATGGTGACAGGAAGCAACTATAACGGGATTAAAACAGTGTATATTTCCCTTTTTAAGAGCACTCAAATGAAAATGAAGACCAACATCGGCCCCGTTATGCAGGAGAAAAAGCCCAGATCCCATTCTGCTGACGACCATTACTCACTGCTTTAAAGAACAACAAATACTTTTATTATCAGATCTCATTCACACTCATTTATAGTCGTGTGTGTTGGTGTCAAACGGCCAAAAATCATTTAGAACATTCTAGACAAACTAAGCTTTCCCATTGTCTTAGGCTCATGAAATTTAAGACCTTTCTGAAAAAAACTACAGAATTTAAGACTTTTTAAGGCCTTAATTTAGGAACGTGAAATTTCAGACCTTTTTAAGACTTTTAAGAGGCCCTGACGACCCTGGAAAAGCTCTGAAAAGTGGATTTTGCAGAACAGGTCGGCTTCAATAACACAACTATTTGACTTTATTGACTAGAGCAGGAAAAAATCTAGACAAAAACATCAATAAAAAAACACTGGTCATGACTTTTCATTCAGTTTTATTTGGTTTTATAAAATAAAAACAACAATAATAATACAAATTAAATAAGAAATCAAATAAATAATACAAATAATAAATACACAAAGGCTTGGTTTAGTCCGGTTTGGCCCTGGTGTAGTCCTGGTTTAGACCTGGTTTAGTTTTGGTTTAGTCCTGTTTTTAAAAATAATAATATTAATAAATATAAATAAAAATAAGAAATAAAATACAAATAAATTATATAATAATAATGCAAATAAATACATTAATTAAATCAATAATAATAAATACATAAAAATAAAAATAAAAACAACTTTCAATCAGTCCATCAGTAATAATGTCTTGAACTAAAAATAAATTTAAATGAAAAATAATAATACAAATAAATACAAAAAAATAAATGCATAAAAATAAAATAAAATATACAATAATAATACAAATAAATGAATTAAATGAATAATAATAAATAAATCCATAAAAATAAAATAAAAATAAAAAGAACTTTCAATCATTCCATCAGTAATAATGCCTTAAACTTGTAATGCGTTTTACAGGCTCGACAAAGCCTCGTAAAGCTGCAACATGTGATTTTCCACAGAAATCGTCTGAATCCTTTTCCCAAAGTCGTCCGACTGTTCCAAACCACATGTTTTACTGAGCTCGCCATTAAAAAGAGCCGACTGGTGACTCAATTACAATCCTGCTATTTGTACGACCATTTCATTCCCAATGTGGATTTGATTTCATTTCCCTTCAAACGCTTCACATTTATCAAACTCTTTCTCCTGAGAACTTTACGCCCTCAGCTCCAAACGCCTCTTTTCCCCTGGACAGAATTCCCGGTCCGGAAGTCGTCGTTCCCGTTTGTTGACATAATGTGTGTGATTGAATGTGTTCTGTTCATACTAGTTCCACTCCATACGGGTATATTACTGTGACACAAGGGGGCGTTATTGATTTTCTGTGAGTAAATCTGATTGGTGACATCACACCACATGTATAAGGAGATGTTCCCCACCCTTTCCCCTCTCTCTTGACTCTCTCACAGCGGGTTATGTTGGCCTGAATAAATATGCCCAATAAGCTCAAGAAAATATGGTGTCGTCCACCTTTTCTATGTTCAGATTCTTCTTTTGGTGCGTATCAGTGTAAACCTGCGAACAGCGTTGGTCACGTTTGGAGGACGTGAGTCTGGTGACGCTGCAGGATTCAGATGGAAAAACCGCTCTGATGACTGGAACACGTCTGAGTTTATGTCCACGCAGACCGGACGGAGAGATGAAGGGAGGAGGAGGAGGAGAAGGAGAAGGAGAAGAAGGAGAAGAAGGAGGAGAAGAAGGAGAAGGAGAAGAAGGAGGAGAAGGAGAAGAATGGAGGGTATGTTGTGGGTTTTAGTAGGGGTGGGCGATATCGATATTTTAAATATATCGAGATATTTTTGAAACTCGATATGAATTCTGACATATCGATATATCGCTATAATGCTTATGTTTACTTCTGGTTTCGCCTGTTTTTGCCTTCTCTGTGCCGCGCTCGTCTCCGCCTCCTGCTTTTGTAACATAACGTTATTTTACTTCCTGTGTAAGTCTAATATGTATTTTATATCATAGTTATATTAGATATATATTCAGTCTAATATGTATTTTATATCATAGTTATATTAGATATATATTCAGTCTAATATGTATTTTATATCATAGTTATATTAGATATATATTCAGTCTAATATGTATTTTATATCATAGTTATATTAGATATATATTCAGTCTAATATGTATTTTATATCATAGTTATATTAGATATATATTCAGTCTAATATGTATTTTATATCATAGTTATATTAGATATATATTCAGTCTAATATGTATTTTATATCATAGTTATATTAGATATATATTCAGTCTAATATGTATTTTATATCATAGTTATATTAGATATATATTCAGTCTAATATGTATTTTATATCATAGTTATATTAGATATATATTCAGTCTAATATGTATTTTATATCATAGTTATATTAGATATATATTCAGTCTAATATGTATTTTATATCATAGTTATATTAGATATATATTCTTTCTGCGTATCTGAGTCAGTGCTGTCTGCTTTCATTAGAGGCGTTAGCGACTGCGTGATGTCTCATATTAATTCTGACTTGTGTTCGCTGCTTTAGCTAAAGTGAATCTGCGCTCCCGGCACTCCCGGCGCTCGCGGCGCTCCCGGTGCTCCCGGTGCTCCCGGTGCTCCCGGTGCTCCCGGCGCTCGCGGCGCTCCCGGCGCTCCCGGTGCTCCCGGCGCTCGCGCCGCTCCCGGTGCTCCCGGCGCTCCCGGCGCTCCTGCGTCTTTACCGCTGTGGCTGTTACCTGAATTCAGTGCTTCTGCTCCGGGCGTATGTGCGGTGAGTTGCGTACAAAGTTATATGTATTTTTCGGATCATAAGGCGCATTTAAAATCCTTTAATTTGCTCAAAAATCTCAGTGCACTATATGTATGTATTAATTCTGGCTGTGCTAAATGACCTCGAAGCGATTTTATGTGGTACACGGCACTCAAATATCTGTCCAAATATTTTAGTACTTTTGTAAACTACGAAGCCGCACCGCTGGACGGACTGTTGCGGAGCGCGGAAGCGGTTATAGTTGAGCACAAAACAAACATCCGCAAACTCTCGAATGAGTCCAGTCGTATAAAAAATGTATTGTGTGTATTTTATCCATCACAATACGGATTGAAAAGTTACGACATCAAGAATTACAATCACGAAATGAAAATGTACGATTACTGCGGTGCTTCGGACTGAATTAGGACTGATCCAGGACTAAACCAGAACTGAACCAGGACTGTCCTGTCCTTTCACACACACGGGACTCACTCATTCAAGAGTTTACAGACACCCATCTTATGCTCAACTCCAATCAAACATGCACAGATCTCCACCCATAGAGGTATTCATGCCTCCACCCCATGCACACGAACACCTCCGAAAGCCTCCGTACTCCAGACTGTCGGACCATTACGGCTGCTCTTACATCCATGTGGCTCCCGGAGTCAGGAGCGTCACAGAGTGATACGCACTGTGCTTCATCATAATATTAGGGCCTGTATAAGGAGCCGAAATGGCACCTGTTAAGAAACGTGCCGACTTACACACCCAAGTGAAGCAAACTAACTCGGTGCTGCCATCATTCCGGGTGGATTAACCAAAGAACTCCAACCGATAGATATTTGGTGTCAACAGGTGTTAAGTTAAAGTGCAGCTGTGTGGGAGCGTTGGACGACAGAAGGAGAACAAACATTCACCAAGACAGAGGCATCGCCGGGCGAGTAACGCCACGATCTGCCAATGGATCGAGGATGCCTGGGCTAAGGTATCAGTCTCACTTAATATGCTAATGACTCGCTAATGACTAATAACACTGGTTTACTGAATTTTAAAAAACTCTTCCGGTTAACTCTGTTAAAACAGAACAAGTAGAGCAATCCACAGCCAAGGGCCGTGATCAATATGGATGTGTCCAATGGGCACCTACACAACTACCCTCCACAGAGGCTGCAGGAGATGCAGCAGCTGTGTGCCCAGGGAGGAATGGTGGAAATTAATATTAATAATTCATATCTTGTATTCATAAACTTATATTTTATTTTTGTGTATTGACGCGTCCCAATTTCCACCCCATCCATAGGAAGGAATGTCAGGTGTGGAAAGATGTGCCTGTTTGCTCACTTCAAGGACGGGGATGACATCTTCCTTATGGTTGATGTGAGTATAACTGTCATTACATATGAACCACTCCCTTCAGTCTCTGTCCTGCTGTTTTTTGATTGTTAATGAACAAAAACGATACCAGCCCCATCCTTTGCTTTGGACACTTTGCACATTCCACTGATTAGCATGGCCATAAGACCGAAGCCAGCAGTTCAGTCTTTTAAAAAAAGTTCATCCATTTGCACATTTGGCACCATAAACTGAAGCTGATTTCCCCCTTGCTGTTGAGTACAACATGACAGCATTTGTTTTCTTTGTTGTGGTTTAGTCAACAGTTTTTCTTCTCCAGCCTTCAGTTACTGATGTACAGAGGTCTGTGACACTGCCAAGCAAACCTCAGTTAGTTTTACCAGGTATAAGTTTTCTTTACTTTGTAGATGTTTATTCTTGAATTAATGCATGTGGTTGAGGGACGACTGTTCCTAATGTCTGTTTTTTTGAGTTGGGAGAGTGCGGCGGTCAAAAGAAATAATGTTCAGGTGGAAGTGTGCGAGTCTTTCTCAACATGACCATTAAAGAATTAATTTTAGGAAGCTCTAGTGTGTTGTGCATTTTGTAGTTATATTGGTGATTGTTTTCAGGAGATATACTGCATGATGTCACATGGTTCATGTCCACTGAAGGAGTGTGTGTGATGGGGGCTCCCGGCAACCTCCTGGTTGGACTGACAACCGTCTTTGCCTATTACATGTTTAACCTACAGTATCCAGCAGAGGCTGCAGGCACGCTTGAGTTCATCCAGAGGTGTGTTTAAATTACGCATTTTCATTATCATGAAAATGGTCATCACCAAAACTTGATGTACACACATCCATCATAACATACACCAGTGTGATCAGTAATAATGCCGAGTCAGTAAGGACAGTATTATTACTGTCCCTCTGTCCTACAAACAAACTCACACACATTCTCTCTCCCACACAAACACCTCTACACTTCACTTATACTTAGGCCTACATTTCCATACTTTCCTTCATACCAGTGTTTCTTAACTGGTGGCTGGGGACCCAAAGTGGGTTCTGGGTGGGTCGTGGAGCTTGTACTTAAAAACTAAAAACTACTAAAAAAAAACCCTTACCCTGTCAGATGTATTACCAGGGAACTACATTAGAGGAAAATTCTATTAATTACAAATCAGTTACTGAATTGGTTTGAAAATTTGGGTCACGACTTCCTGGTGATGGGAAATGATGGGTCCCTGGGCCACAGCATGTCACCACCACTGCTCCATACCTGTATGTAGCCCCTCAATATCCAGGCACAATAAAGCTGAGCGACCAACCTCATTTCACTATGTTTTACACAAGTGTCTCTGTAGAGAGAGAAGCACATTTATTTGGCAAAGATGTTAAAAAAATATGTGATGGTACAAAATAAGTGCCATGTAGGCAAGAAAAAAAGGGAACACAAAATCCAGCAAACTTGGGTAACAAACTGTAAAATCTTCATGAAACTAACGGGACACCTGAGGAAGCTAAAGTTTTGGTGGTGAGAGACAAAGAAGATCTGGATAAATACTGACAATGTTCCCAATGGTATTAAGGTCCTGTAACTACTGACTCTACACATCACATGCACAATACACCAATTAGACAGACTGCATTAAGGAGAACTAACGACATGGACGTGCTGCAGAAAACTCTTAACTACACACAAGTGGAACTGGACAATTTTGCATCCAATGAATATAACACAACAGACCGAGCCGCAGAGATAGACCCAGATACAAACTTTCTTTCTTCTGTTGTTAACTATTGTAGTTGTATTACACAAGAACAATTTGAAAACAGTGTGAGATTAGAGGGGAAACTGTCAATAACACATTTTAACAGTAGAAGTATGTGCACTAATTTCAGCTCTATCAAGGAGTATTTGCAACATTTCACTCTCCCCTTCAGTATCAGAGCGATTACTGAAACCTGGTTCAGTGATGACAAAGGGATAGATTTTGGTCTTGAAGATTATGAATGAATATATAAAAATAGAGAAAATAAAGCAGGGGGAGGGGTTGCTTTTTATATCCATAATTCCCTAAACTTTATGGTCTTAGCTAACCTGTCGCTTGCTGTTAATGAAACGATGGAATGTTTAACAGTTGAAATCCAAAATGGGGAAAAAGAAAAGGTAATTATAAGCTGTGTTTATCGCCTGGCTCTGATGTGGAAGTTTTCAGTGAATGGATGGAGAGACTGTTTTCCACCGTGAATCACAAAACATTATTTATCTGTGGAGATTTTAACACTGACCTGCTAAATCCAGCCAAACTCAAAAGAATAGAGGACTTCTCAGATACAGTGTTCAGTATGTCCCTCTGTCCCACGATAACTAAACCAGCGAGAGTCACACACACAGTGCTACGATTATTGAGAATATCTTTACTAACTTTATGGGGAATCAGTTAATCAGTGGCCTATTTTTATGTGATATTTCTGACCATTCACCAGTTTTCATTGCTCTTGACTATGATCTCGAAAAAATCGAGAAGGGAAGAAAATTAATCTATAAACGAAAACAAACTGAAGAAACTATGAACTCTCTTAACAACAGTCTAATATCTCAGGACTGGAGGACAGTCTATAGAGAAACAGATGTGGACCAAGCGTATCATAACTTTAGAGATATATTCTTGTCTTTATATAATAAACACTGTCCAGTCATAGAACTCAGACTAAAGAGAAAATGTACAAATAGTCCTTGGCTAACAAAAGGAATAATTCATGCTTGGAAAAAGAAAAATAATCTGTATAAAAAATTCATAAAGTCTAAAACTAAAGAAGCAGAACAAAGATATAAGAAGTACAAAAATAAATGAACGGACATAATTAGAGCGAGCAGCTGTACTATAAGAAAATATGATATGGAAATAGAAACAATATAAAGAGAACTTGGGAAACACTGAATAAACTCATGAAACAACGATCTATAAAAGTAACATATCCTGACTATTTCATCCACAAAAATGATCAAATTCAAAACACCAGTGACACAGTAAATCGTTTCAATAATTTCTTTGTAAATGTTGGCCCAGAGTTGGCAGCAATAATTCCAGACCAGGGAACTTTACAGTCTCACCATAATTTTGAAAGAAATCCACATCTTTATATCTGCAACAAATGAATCTGAGGTAACAAACATAGTCCTGAAATGCAAAAGTAAATTATCCAAAGATTGTCATGGCATAGATCTGGTACTAGTCAAGAAAGGAATGAAAAACATTGCTCAGCCCTTCACCCATATCTGTAATTTATCCTTTCTGTCAGGGCATTTCCCAAAGAAAGTGAAAATAGCAAAAGTAAAACCAATACTCAAGAGTGAGAACAAACATTGTTTTACAAACTACAGGCCAGTCTCCCGACGACCACAGTTTTCAAAAATCCTCAAAAAACTCTTCAACTCACACCTCGAAAAGTTTCTCAACAAACATCAAATAATTAATGCAGGTGTTATGGCCCCAGGCCTCCAGTTCTTTGATTTGTGTTGTGTGTTTTAATTTCTTTCGTCATTTGGATTCCTGCTGATTGAGCCCTGGTCCCTGATTGGTGGGAACTTCAACTCTCGGCCACTCCCACCTCACCTCCAGCCTCCTCCCCCTATTTAAGAGGATTCCTCTCACCTGTTTGGGGCTGCAGGCCTTTGTGGCCAGTTTGCCATTTTGTGTTTGTGTCTCTTTCTGTCAGTCACTTTGTTTGTACTGGTACGTGACTTTGTGTGTGTGAGACACTAGTTTAGTTTAGTTCGGTTTTGTGCCTTTTTGTTTTGTCACTTGATTCTGTTTGTGGGTTTATGTGAATTTGCTTTGGGGACACTTGTGGTTTAGTTTTGTTTGTGTCCCTTAGTTTAGTCACTTGTTTGTTTGTTTTTTGTGTAAGCCCACGTGACTCGTTTTTGGCACAACTTGTTATCCGGTCCTTATTTTTAGTTTAGGTTATTTTATTTACATATTTTAGCCTGTTTTGTTTAATTTACCTTGTACATTCTTTTTAATTAAATTACCTTATTTATTCCATTTTACATCTTGGTTATTTTGTTACTTCCGCAGTCCCGAGCAGAGCTGGGTCGTAACAGCTAGGGATGGGCAAAATGAGGTCGCATGAGATGATGAGACCTCACAGCCAAGTGATTCAAAATGTGATTCAGTAATGAG
Source organism: Odontamblyopus rebecca (assembly GCA_030686955.1). NCBI lineage: Eukaryota > Metazoa > Chordata > Actinopteri > Gobiiformes > Gobiidae > Odontamblyopus > Odontamblyopus rebecca. The sequence continues at coordinate 1,968,598 of CM060663.1, read as the reverse complement.
ATCTCACTTCGCTGCCACCTGCTGTTACTTTGCACACATTACAACCAAATTGTGCTGTGTTTTTCGTCTACATTGTTTGAACTAACACATTGGTTATTTGTAAAGGACTGTATAAAAAAAATAAACTATGTCACACAAATATCTCTTTCATTGATTTTTATTTAGAAATACAATTTTTTCCAGGGTTTTAGGGCCGAGGCGGTTTCTTTTTTTTGAAAGAATGTCTCCAGCCTTGGAGAATACTCTCTCACACGGGACTGAGGATGCCGGGGAACACAGGAAACTTTTGGCCAGTTTATAAAGGGTCGGGTACAACATTTTTGTTTTAGTCCAGTACATTAGTGGATCTTCATTCCTTGGAATGTGAACCTCAGCTAGATACCGGTCTACTTCAACTGTGGCATCTGCCACAAAGCTGCTGGTTCTTCTGCTGTTGCTGATATTAGAATCTAGCACATGCCAAATGTCATCTAAAAAAACAGAAACAGTTAAGATCTATGTTGCAAAAAAGAAAAAAACATTCATACAAATTATTGAACACACTCACTTGAATTTGAAGACAGATCTAGAGGAGTAGGTTGAGGCTGTGGCTCATGGGGATTTGCAGCATCTCTCAGAAGAAGCACACATTCATTTTTTAGCCTGTTTACAGCCTCCTGAGCTTTGGTTTGGCTCAAAAATCCCATCATCTTGAAGCGAGGATCGAGCAGGGTTGGCAAGGTAAGTATACTTAGGGTTTCTAATCTACAATTATGCTCTCGCATCCTCCGCAACATGTTCTCTCCAAGCTGTTTGGCAATGGGGTGGTTCACACTGACAACTCTAGAAGCCAGAGCATGGTGCACCATGTTCATCATTGAAATAACCTTTGATGCAGAAACTCTCTTTTCTGCTGATAACTCCTCAGTTGCCTGGTGGAATGGTGCAAGTATACACAAGCATCCTTAATAAGTTCATGTTCACATGAGGTTAAGGGGGCAATGTCTGTATTGAGGGATGCCAAGGCTGCACCTACTGGCTCCCTCAACTCATAGGCTCTGTCCAGCATATGAAACGTACTGTTCCATCGCGTATCCACTTCAATTATCATTTTCAAAGGCTGCTTGCCCATCTGCTCTTGTAATGCCGTTAAGCGATCCTTGGCAGATGTACTGGTGCGAAAGTACGTTGCCAACTTCCTTGACTTCTGCCTCAGGTCATTCATTCCAGCTGTATCATCAAATGATTTTCTAACCAGCAAGTTCATAGCATGAGCTATGCAAATGGTATGCCTGACATTTAAAAGCCTCGCACAAGCATGTTTGCTGCCCCATCAGTGATGAGGCATCTAACCCTGTCTCTTATGCCCCACTCTTCCATCAGCCTCTACACACTCGTCCGCTCAGATGTTCAGCCGTGTGGGACATAGGAAAATGATGCATACTGAGGAGCGTGGTGTTTAATTCATTGAACTCATCAATAAAGTGGCATTTCACAGCCAGATAGGAGTCCACTGACACTGATGTCCACAGGTCAGATGTGAGACTCACAGCCACAGCCTTCTGCACCTTTGCCTTATTTTCCTCTTTGGCCTCCTGGTATTTTGCCTCCACCATTGCTTTCAAAGTCTGTTGAAAAACACAAAAGACATAATTATAGACATGCACTCATAATGAAAGATGAACAAAAAGGGAAAAAATGGCAGCACACCTTTCTGCTTGGGAGAGTGTATGTAGGAGGAACTATGGTCATTAATTCCCGGAATCCCACATCTTCCACAATGGAAAATGGACGAGAATCTTTTCTGACCATGTTTATTATTCCACCATCAATTCTTGCATGCAGGGAACCTATGATAAGGCACAAGAAAAATATATAAAATAATATGATATCATATTGCATTGTGTTATATTATTTTTGTCCTCTTTATATCCATGTTTTTCTATCAGTGTGCCAGGAATCACTAGTGTGCCTTGAGATGTCTTCAGATGTGCTTAAAAACTGTCCAAAAACCAGGACTAAACCAACGTTTCAGAAGGATAAGACCAGGTCGAAACAATGACTAAGCCAGGTCTAAACTAGGAATAAACCAAGATTTCACCTGGACTAAATAAGTGGTGTGCCATGAAATATATATAAAATAAAAGTGGCTTTACACAAAGAAGGTTGAAAAACACTGGTCTGTACATACTGCCATCACTGGAGGCTGCCTCTCTTGTGGGTTCAGATGGTGCAGAAGTCGATGCAGAACTTAGATGCACAGCCCTGTAGTGGCGGAGCATTGGGGTAGTGCTCCCTGCAAATGCCAACTCTTTATCACAGATTCTGCACCGAACCTTAATCAGAATCAGAATAATAAAGTGATTCAGTGTCCATAGTCCATATTATTATATATTATATATGTGACAGTTGCAGGTTAGGTGGTGGTTCATATAAACATAAATGAAATAGGTTAAAGAAATAAAGATTTTAAGACCAGCTGTTTAAACATGAATTTCCTAACGTTTAGTATGTGGTCTTAAGTTAGCGTCTACTAAAACACTCGTTTTCCGGTAGCCGTTATATTTTGAAAAATCATAGCTAAAACGTCTGTGCAATTCCAATTGGTAACTTTATTCTGAAAGTGTCATACTTCCGGTAAACAACACAAAATGTCTTACATGACGGAAATGCGTGGCACACAGGCCATGTCACGGGCTGATGTAATTACTCTATGCGATTGTTGTAAGAGGCTTTTGAATAAATATGTAGCTTTTGAGTGTTTGGTCTTTTTCTATTTTGTAAGATTGTTATGAAAGCCATTCATTTATTTCATTCACACCTTCTTATGGCCAGACACTACAAAGTGTTCCCACATGGTGGAGGATTTCCTTCTTGATGGCTCCATCTGTAAACGGATTTGATTTATTGGCTCACTAAATTGTATTGAAAATAGCAAGGTGCTAACCTCAAGAGTGCAGAGTTCAATATGTGAGTTGTAACAAAAAACACTTTAGTCCAACCCAGACCCCAAGTGCACTTTGAATATTTAAACATTTACTATTGCTTACGTCTCAAGGCAGTCAAGACCGTTCTTGTTTCTACTACTACCACTAACTTTCTAACTCGCTGACTCACTGACTCGCTAACTCCTACAAACGCCGACAACACCACAAGTGCCGCCGCAAATTGAAAATGCTTATAAGCGCTGGAGGTGGGTGAACCACTCTGACGTCACCACCTCTGAATGAGATCTCATCACGTGACTGCCTTGTTCATGATGCACGCCTCATTTTGAGACCTTAATGGGAACGCCCATTTTTGTTCGGTGCAGACCTCAAGATCTCATTTCATTTCGCCCATCCCTAGTAACAGCAGGGCAATATGGATTTAGGACGCAAAGGACCACCTCAATGGCAATAATCGACGCAGTAGAGGGTATTACAAATGCACGAGAGGACAAAAAATATGCTGCCGGTATTTTTATTGATCTTAAAGCCTTTGACACTATCGATCATTCAATATTATTACAGAAACTTGAACAATATGGAATTAGAGGGATAGAGGGAACTGGTTTGAGTGATCTTACAGAAAGGCTGCAATATGTTCAAATGGGACAATATACATCAAAAAACCTTGGCATTGTTTGTGGAGTCCCCCAGGGGTCTGTTCTGGGACCAAAATTGTTCAATATATATAAATGATATATTTAGTGTATCACAGTCACTAAAGCTTATACTTTTTGCAGATGACACCAGCATATTTTATAATAGTCATAATTATAATGAACTCATAATTACTCTAAACGAGGAACTTAATAAAATAAAAAAGTGGATGACATTAATAAGTTGTCATTAAACTTGAATAAGACCAAGGCAATGATGTTTGGCAATCACAAGATTAACACAGAGTTACCGATCATGATTGAAGGTGTCCAAATAGAAATTGTAAATGAATCTAAATTCCTGGGAGTTATAATAGACAGTAAATGATCATGGAAAACCACATTAGACATATAAAAACAGACATTTCCAAAAGTCTTGCTATAGTAAACAAAGTGAAATATTCTCTTGATCAAAATGCCTTGTGTACATTACACTGTTCATTGGTTCTCCCTTATTTCACATATTGTGTTGAAGTGTGGGGAACACTGACCAATGTACAGTGAATCCATTGATTATATTACA